>QVRM01005948.1:355000-772500 GCA_003439945.1 Dermanyssus gallinae | reverse complement strand
GCGGCTCACGCCGGGGATTAGGACCGTCTCGGGGCAATTAAAGGCTTCTTCTCCTTTAAATCGTCGGCTCTCTGCACAGCTCTTTCTTAGGCAGAAAGATTGAGGATTACTAAAGTCGGCCAAACGGGCGTTAGCAATACGGTTTTCCGGAGGAAAATCTGGACCTCTACAGGGTTTGCAGTGCCACTATCTCGGCCTGGCAGAAACAATGGGCGCTGATTACGCTCGAGGTGACTAATTTGTGTACAATCTCAAGATGTGGTATGGCTGCCGACATAAAGAGTTGCCTCACGGAACAAGTCAGGTTCTGCACGGCCACGGTGTGTTCCAGAGCAATGGTTGGAGTAAGTAAGGGCAACCAGTAACACCTGTATACTGTGTGCCCCTGGAAAGGCGGTCGGCATAAAATACACTGTTCTCCACCGTAAATCTATTTTGGAAGAAGGTGCGCGGGCTGTACAGCCGTGAGAAGCCGCTTTATCGGGGGTACAAGAAAACCGCTAGTCGGGAGAGGCTCACGCGGTACTCTCCGAATAATGGGAAGTCGAGGAGCCGATGGAGGTGGGAATGGGAAGGAAAAGTGTAGCCAGGCCCTCAAGGCTTTGACTCACCTCTTCAGGATGGTGCACAATTTGGCTCTTTGTCTGGCCGCACGTAAATACGCAGAAAGACAGGCGGAGACATAGGTAGGATGCCTCCCCACTGGCTTTAAAGAAATTACAAATATTTTAAAGCCTGCGAGGAAAGGGAGAAATCCGGCCTCCCCATCCGGGATTTAATTCTACACTTGAGTTCCAGCAGACACCCGGCTGCTAGTAGGGCATGCACATCAAGTATTTCCGAAGCCACCCAGTACAGGAAAAATCCTGCGAGGAAAGGGTTCAATCAGGTGGAGCCGGTCGATATACCAAGTGCACCTTGTCTATAGTCTGGGGTTGTTTATAACAATCATCACGTCTGCATACAATATTTTTGATAATGCGGAGAACATCGATCACGCTTACTATAAACGAATCAACTCGATAAATTTTACATTCATACAAGGCCCGTTAGGCCAAGCCTTTGCCGACAAGGTTGTCTAGTAGCAAAACCACTGCCTTACATTCGAGAAGTACTAAGTTTAACTCATGGACCGGTCATTTTGATGTTAGTGTTTATAATTTTCAATTTAGACAAGATGAGTGCCGGATCGGACCATAATTGGCCATGACCGTCATGAGTCATGTATATACATAGGAGGCGGCCGGTCTTGATTGACATCTGACGGGGCGTGGCCGGTTTGATCTCTGTTATTGATTGACTTTTTATACGCTGCTCACTATAAACCGTACCTCTGAACGTCAGCAACCATGTTGCCCCATAGACTGTCGGCAAATTCCTAGATATCTCAATATATACGCCTTTGCTGCTGATTTTAGCACCCCTGACAAAAAGTGACATGTGGTTGGATATGCGGCTATTGTTACAAAGTTGCTTTGCAAGTGTTGTCCGCAATTAACATTTTAGGATTTTCCGACGCACGATTTCAACTTTTATATCTCATTTTGGTCTCAACAATCATCTGTAAATGGGAACCCGACAATGGTATGTCAAGCAGTCCGGAGTCTATAATGAAATTTTCAGTGCACTGGTTACACAGAACATCCCTTACAAAATTGCTTTAGTGGAGCTCGATGATATTGCCTTCATGTTTATTCTTTATTTTATTAATTATCAATGAAACCTAGCAACCGGACCAAAAACAACCGGGCATCCACATGCAAATACAGCCAAGCTTGTCAAGGCTCACACAGGTAGCCATTACTAACTCGGCATCTAAAGAAATACGTACATTTCAATCCCACACTTTACATGAGGGTCCGAATGACTCAACCTTGTCGTAGCTAAATTACTTAATCTTGTCGCAATTGCTCCGCAATCGTACCGCTGTGCAGACACTCTTGGAGCGTCAACTTTCCGCATTCCCCGCGCCGTAAATCGGAACTTTGGGCACATCAATTGCCGAAAGCTGGCTGCGTGTGATCATGATGCCCAAATGCTATAATAGTCAAGAGCGTCGAGGTGACTAACCAGTGCGTCTCAGCACTCTGCACATGCATATATATATAGCATTGTATAATGCAGTTCCTTTATTAAACCACGATTTGAATCTTGAATCTATATATATATATTCGCATATATATATATATATATATACATATACTACGTTCACTACCGCCGGCGAGTCGCGCGACAGCCGCAACATCGCTACACAGTCATATATGAATGAAATTATTCTCGACATGTCCGCCGAAAAATCGTAATTACTCCGCAACCACACCTCGCAAGGCCATACATTTGGTACCTAAATGATTGCCATGAAATGAGCGGTTGCCTGAATGGGCTACTTTTAAGCGCTGTGAGTGGTCGCAGGGTAATGATTTTGAGGTTTTTGGTGTGAAAGCTAATAAAATAACTTAATTTCTGCGAATTCTGTTCTAAACGACCATGTCGCATCTTGTGGCCAACATTATATATTATTCGCAAGAAGCAGTTTCTCACTAACATAACGATGTGCTTAATTTCTGTATATGAGGACTGGTTGACTCGCAATTGCACATTTTATGCTCTTATGCCGGGCAAAAACACCAGTGTCACAAATTGTAGTAATTTCACTCTCACTCCTAAACAAGACTTCTCAGAGATTATGTTCTATTGAAAAAAAAATGCTTTAACGAGCGTTGCAATTCCATACATCGTTCTTCACATATTGATGGGCTAACCTGTATATATATATATATATATATATATATATATATATATATATATATATATATATATATATATATATATATATATATAGATGATGCAATGACCGCGCTGAATCTAATCATTAGATAGCGCACTGTTTTAACACAATATTGTTCGCATATTACTGACAAAAATGTTACGCCTGCTTCGGAGCTTTTAGAACAGCCTGCATATTTGCGTAATTGTACATCATAAATATTTTTTTATCCTTTGTTTTTCGTGGACACACTTTAAATAGTTGATTTGGTTACGATCAGAATCTCGCGTTTTATTATTGGTACGTATCGAACATAATGCACATCGCAACATAACAGCACTAGAAGTTACCAATAGAAAGCTGATACAGCAGCAGTTAACGTTAGTATAATGCTAACAGAAATTTCATCAATTTAGTTCTAGCAACAATGAAACAATAAAAGCCAAAAGGTAGAGGCACTGAAGCCGTTTCGAGTATTTAGTGACAATGCGCTTCGATACCAAGCATTGGACAAACTCGGCGCGATTTAGTAACGTAGCAGTACGTCAACCCGTCACCCGGTTCATCTGTGACAAACTAAAAACGTCCTTGCAAAATAAAAATAAAACGCATAGTTGCTGTTTCGCGTACGCTGTAGACGCCAGAACTAGCTGATGAGTAGCTAATGGAACAACACACAAGTAACAAAGTAGCTAATCGAACTACTTCGTCATTCGTTCGAAGAACTCACTTCTCAATTGACAGACAGATGGTCAGCAAAGGCGTCCACCTCAAACGTGTCGATGACACCTCACCATGAGACGATTGTGAGTGACTCCGAAAACAAGCAAAAAATCAACAAATAGTCAACGCCAGGTGTAGCAACCGTGTCAACAAGACGGCGGTCTCTCGGACACAATGGTCATTCGTATGTCTTCCCACCCGGCAAGGCATGCAAAGCAATGCCGTCTCGAGCTGTGTTTGGACACCGTTTGCACATGTTTAGCACATACGTTGTTTCTCAGTAAAGAGACTTCTCAAGCAAGCACAGTACCTTAATCTCTCGACTGGCCTGTACAAGGTGGGCCTTTTATATAAGGCAGACTTCTTGTATTTTAGGCTGTTGTTCTAGGCATATAGACCACTCGACACCGTGTGTGCATCGTATTGATTTTCTCCCTACACCTTACACCGCCAAGCGTCACGTCTTCTTGGTGTTTTCTTGGTTCTGATCCTGTCCCGCTATCTGCCTTGCCCACTCTAGTTTGGCCGGCGTCGATGGATGTCGAAGCCGTAGCGACAGTAATACCAGTAAGGGCAGTTGTAGTACTAGATATACTATCCATATCAAATGACCGTGGATTTCTTGTACTAGAAATAGCTAGTTTCTCTCGTTCAAGTAGCAGCCAGACGCCATTATCGGCGCTCGTCCACAAAACGAGTGCGCATCCGATCAGTAGAGCAGCATACGAGCTGGACTATATATACACCCAGTGGCCCGGCCACGTTCACCGGCAAGCTGATTCGGCCTTACAACTCGTGTAACTCTCATGCCATGGCGTTGTGTTATTATTATTATTATTATTATTCGCATTGCTCTTGCCATTTACAACTGTCGCTCTAATTCGTGTAAGTCTAATCTTGTTATATGCGATTATTATTGTTATTATTATTATTGTATTATTATTATTATTATTATTATTATTATTATTATTATTATTATTATTATTATTATTATTATTATTATATTATTATTATTATTATTATTATTATATTATTATTATTATATTATTATTATTATTATATTATATTATTATTATCACTATTATTATTATTATTATTATTATATGTTATTATTATGTGTCCTCTGTACATTTTAGTAATGATAAATCCTTACTCCAAAAAAGGATTATCTTATATTATGCTACTGTTTCTATTAATACATATGACATAATTGACTTGTTTGTTACCAAAAGAAGATCTCTCTGTCATAGTAGTTTGTAGCGAAATGTACGACGCAGATCTGCCGCCACGGACTACCAAAAGAGACCTAGAGAGAGAGTCGTTGACTAGCCTACCTCGCTGTAGGCTACCACGCTTCTTTGGTCGTACAGAGACCGAATTCATGCTTATGCAGACCCACCGTGCTTGAGGAGACCTCTGACCGCGACGGCTCCGTAAAGAACAGAAACAGCAAGCCACAGTAGCTAGATAATGATGCCAATAATAATAATAATAATAATAATAATAATTATTATTATTATTATTATTATTATTATTATTATTATTATTATTATTATTATTATTATTTCACCAGTCCATACGAACAATTGTGACAACGATTTTTTGCGAAAGTTCAAAAACCTCACAATCGTGTTGTTTAGACTCAGATATATTGCGATGCAGGTTTGAGGTACCGATACTGGTCTGGTCGTATTGCGGAGAGCAAAGAAAATCCGCGATTGGAGGTACCCAGAATGACTTCTCTTCAATGCTCTCGCTTACAGATTGAATACGCACGCATATGATTTATTTTTAGCAAAATCAGCATTTATATATCGGCGATACTGAGTCGTTCATGTACTCTATAATCACAAGAAGTTACTAAAGTAATGACTGGAAGCGATGTAAAACTGAGCGATTCAGTTTTAAGTCGCGCACTATCTTAATCACATTAGTCGCGCACTAATTTAACCACACTACGCTCGAACGGGTCGGTATTTAGTTATTTCGTTTCATTTGCTAGGATACTTCGAGTTCGAGCTGGAGGCTCAGCTCAACTAACTACAGTCACTACAACGGGCTTACGTCATAGGTAATAAAACTGCAAGAGCTATGTGGTTTATAGTCGCAGTTAACTGCCAATCACGACGAAGAGTGGAGATCTTCTGTGGAGAGCAGAGACCAAACTCTTTCAAAATGGTGAGTCGTACTTGTCTCTAGTCTCCGTGTGTATGCTTTTTTTATTCTATCCTAAAACCTGCACTATGGCGAAGAGAATCCAGGTTGACACGGAGACGTCATTCAAAGCTCCACAACCGCTCATGCCAAAACGGCTGGACTCATTGGAAGCAACATATTATTGATTGTTTCATATTATTTCTCAGATTGGCGAACATATTATTGATTGTTTCAAGTCTTGCAATACATTTTGGTAAACACTTATTATATTTATAAAAAAATATTTGGCTTCTTCGATTGTTCACTGTCACATCGAAGAAACGGTTGATAAGATCAGCACTTGCAAGTTGCGATAGTGCTTGCGCGTCGTTGTTCTTTAATAAAATTCCGAGAGCGACGGAAGGTTTACAGCATTCGTCTCGATATCACATCTTCTACAGAACTTTTTTAGAAATCTTCATTTCAGAACATCTTCACTCACGCCTATGTGCTTGCACAAGTATAGGCTCCAGACGGGTGAACAATATAGCAGTTTGTATAGCACAACTGCTTTATACAGACGAATATACACATTTGGGGCCTTGATGATATGGCAACGAAACAGCAAGTTCACAAGTATAGAGAGATTTAGAACTAGTTATGTCTTAAATGTGCAGAAAATGTAAGATCCGTTGATATCATGAACCACATAGTGTAATCAACGATGTTTAGCTTAGCTCAACTAATAGAACAATGTGAAAGCAATGACGTTCGTCGTCACTATGTCTTTGTATGGTGTTGCTACAGGTCATAAACTCTCTCTCTCTCTCTCGGCCCACTATGTAATACATGCATATGTATACGTTTGGAAGATTACAGCTGAAAACGTCATGCCGTTGCAGTGATATTGTTACATCCTGTAGTCATCTGCGTTCATAGCCGACTGAATTACATGCGCGCTCACGACAGCGACAGACTCGTCACAGGTTTTTCCACCTTTGAGTCTCGACTATTATGTTCCCTTCCTTGCAAGATAACTACTTACATGAAACGATGCATTTACCTAGTTCGGCTGGTCATAAAATGAATGACAGAATACGTTCGACAGAAAAAGATAGTGTAAAGGTAAACCGAAAACGTTTTTGCCGGGTATCGTCCCTCGATAGAGGTACGTGAGTAAACGCTTTAGCGACAATACAACATCAGAACTAACAGTGCACTTATTTTTAAAATATGTGATTTACGGCTTGATAAAACTGAGTCATAATAATTTCTTATTAACAACGTTGAATTCGGCGCGAGGAATTAGCTTTCCGCACAGCTGTGGTCATTACAACTTATCGGCCAAGATCAGATATCTGAGAAGCACCCCTAATGGTTGTCTCCATGACATATGACAACTGCTGCGGTGCTGTTATAGGCAGCGACTTTAACTCGTATATATATATATATATATATATATATATATATATATATATAGCATCATTTCGACAGTGGTTACTGTTATCCAGATACGTTGTGTGGCGGTTATTTTCGCTTCCGAGATAAGTTCTGCAAATCTTGTTACATATAAACGAGAACTTGTGGTCCTTGGAGAGTCTTGGCATGTCGGAGAGCATAATCAAGGCGTTGGCATGTCGGAGAGCATAATCTTCCAGTCGTATGGTTCCGAGAGAATAGCTCTCGCTTAGTATTGAAAACGGTCCAACGCTCGCCGCAGTCACTTACGCTGTCAGCCCCCTCCAGAGTCGCACATGCGGCTTAAGGGAGAGTCAGCTTTGCCAATGTGGTCTTGGTATTTATATATAAGCAGCGTACTTCAGTGTGTAGCAAACAAGCATCGTTACGATTACTAACAAACATAGGCTAAGTTTCAGAGAGAGCATGCTTATTTATCCACGTTAGTGAACGCGGTTAGTTAAGTGCACTTACGCAAAAGTCATCCACGGAAAGCTTCAACGTTGTACAATATATATATATATATACTATATATATATATATATATATATATATATATATATATACATATATCAGAAACAAATGGGCCAGATAAACTCATTTACTCAATGTGAGCGGTTGTGGGGCTTTCCCAAATCGTCGTTGCGGCGGTACGTCGATTTCGACCATTGTTCCGGCCGAAATCTGTTGTTACACAAACATTCGAGTAAAGTTTATTCACGCATACATACGTGTGAATACAAACGTGTGAATACACACGGGTTAAAAACGCATATTCTGTGTGTGTGCGAGAGTGTCATGCAAAGGACCGGTTGCATTGTTATCGATTACATGGCGTATGATGGTTATCGTGGTTATGGTGGTGATGATGATAGTGGCGCTATAGTTGTACGTAATGCGCGTAGATACGCTCATAGGCGCGGGGGGGGGGGGGGGGGGGCAAACAAGGATCTCTTGTCTAGGCAACATGATTCCAATGACTGAGTCATGACGAGCGACACTGGAATTTGAGGGTGTAAACCTCAAACGACGTCGATCGGTTTCTGTCGCAGTAACAGCAGCGCCTGCATCAGCAGTAGGCAAGAGCGGTAGCTGTTGATTGGATTAGAAGTAACACGTGTTCATGTGTTCGTCCGAAACGTCTCTCGTGGTTATTGTATGATGTGTGTGTAATGTATGCATGCTATATATATTATATATATATATATATATATTTATATATATATACACATATATTTGAAGTCAACTCACCAAAGAGCAGCTTCTTTTCCTCTTCG
Organism: Dermanyssus gallinae; assembly: GCA_003439945.1. Classification (NCBI taxonomy): domain Eukaryota; kingdom Metazoa; phylum Arthropoda; class Arachnida; order Mesostigmata; family Dermanyssidae; genus Dermanyssus; species Dermanyssus gallinae. Next base: position 764,139 of record QVRM01005948.1, on the reverse strand, counting down.
ACAGTCGAACTGGCGGCGGTAGCCGAGCTTCGCGCACTTTCGCTTGACATCACCATCATCCGGCGGGGAGTCGTCAAGATCTGGGGCACCATTTTGGTGGGCTTTTTTTTCGAACTATTGGCACTATAGAAGCGCGTGGTGTGTCAATCCATGCGTGGCCGACAGGTGGTGGCTGGCTGACTTTCGGCAACGGTGGTGGGATCGGTGTGGAGTTGACGCCCTTGCGCGGAGCACGTTGATGGTCCAAACTCGGGACGCTTTGATTGCTGTCTTCAACGTGAGGACATCAGGCCGATACTTGAGATTACGAACGTCTGCTCAATGACTGATGCTCGTAACAGCAACAACACAAACGACAGCAATAACGGCGCCGGAAGCAACAACTGCAGCAACAGCAGTGTGGCAGCAGCACCTCGTTCGATGCCGGCGTTAGAGCACCAGGCGGCCGTGAGGCACGCGAGGGCCGAAGGGCCGCAGATGTTCGTAACGACCTCGTTGCTGCAAAGACTGGTTGGTGCTTCGTGGCCTGTTTACGTGGTTTCCATCGAGGAGGTGCAGCTCGCTGTTGTCGACTGACTCGAGATCGGAAAGCTCGAATCCTTCTCGCCTCCAATCGCCTACCTGTCCAATTGGCCTGATAATGATGATGATGACGTCAGAGGACCTTCGTCTAGTAGCGCAAGTTCGAGGAAACGCAGCGATTGATAATCGTAGTAGTAGTAGTAGTAGTAGTAGACTTTGTAGTAGAAGTAATGGTCACACTAGAAGAACTTGTTGTTGTTGTCGGACTAGAAGTAGTATTCCGTTACGTTCACGCAGAGACGACAAACAGATCAATAGGCAGATTGATTGATTGATTGATTGATAGGTGCCCACGCTCACAGCGTCACCGAACCAAAACGACACTGGCAGCAGATTTCGAGGAATATCCACACGATGCACCTTGGCGTCGGCATGATCACCAACAGCCGCCGCATCAGTGTCGCCGGCTTCGTTGTCGGTGTCATCATATTCGTCTTAATTTGCTGCAACATGACGGTGAATAGTTGAGGCGACACCCGTAAGACCAGCAAATAAATTAATTACAAAACAAAATCATATCAACCGCAATCAACCGACACAGATGAGATGACCGTATTGTAGACACGTACAAACGCGCACAACAACATACATAGATATATCCAGTTCAGCGCACTGATTGTGTTTACTCGTTTTCGAACGACAGCTTATTAGGCGCGCGCGTCTTGTTCCAGCCAGCGAACATCCCCCTTCTGCTACACATATGTTGAGTAGTATCTCATCTTTCGCTGGCACTCTTCGTCCAGTTAGCGTTGGTTGCTGTTGTTGTTGCTGCTATTATTGCTGCTGCTGTTGTTGTTGCTGCTATTATTGCTACTGCTGCTGCTGCTGTTGTTGTTGGTACAGGCACCGTCGTTCAAGATCGACGTCGTGCGCTATTTCATACTATGGTTAATGTTGTCGACACACTCGTTGGCTTGTGTTGTAGACAACAACAATAACAACAACAACTACAACAAACACAACAACAGCAGCAACAGCAACAACAACAACAACAGCGCGTGTCCTGTTTCGAACGTTGTCGTGGCACGGTGCTGTTGCTGCAGCTGCTAGCCAGATTGAAGATGGTGGCGTCCGTAGCGGCAGCCGTCGTCAAGTTCTCTTGTGTGTCACAGAACCGTCACGCCGTCACCATCCGGCACGAGCACGACACGCACGCCGCTGTCACAAACGTGCGTCGTTTGGGCCACATGGGCCGACACGTTTGGTCTGTACGTGCCGATCACGGCGCGAAGCGGTCACCAGTCCAGCCGCCTCGGCCAGTAAGTGCACGCTGTCGTGAACAGCCTCCACGGCGAGCGGGCGCCCGTGGAGGAGGAGCGAAACGAAAACGTGCCTTAGACAGGCCAGATGGCACACGACAGCAGGCACCATACACACGATGCGGTGTGGTGACAGGGCCGCTGTTGCGGCAACAACATTGCGAAAACAACGACAACGACAACAACAACAATAATAACAACAACAACTACAACACTGAAGCAACAGCAGCAGCAGCAACAACAACCACAGCAACAACGAGCAGCAGCAGCAGCAATAGCAACAATAACAACAACAACAACAACAAGAACGACACAACCACCAGGTGCAGCAACAACAAAGCCGGCCTGTAGCTGCTCCGCTAGCCAGCCACAAAGGTCGTTGTTGTTTTCGTCTTCGTCACAGTCACAGTCACTGTCGTCACAGTCACGATCGTATCGTCGACTGCTGTTGCCGCCACCAATAGCTCTGCGTAGATGTTCCTCTTGCTGCTGCTGCTGCGGTGGGCTCTGCGTTTACCGGCGCCGTAATAATCGTTCGTTAGTGGACCGACCGTTTCTAAGTCCACCACCAGAGTCTGTCTATGTCCACCACGCCGCTGAGTAGAACAATCCACGTTCATGAGAAGATCGGCTGAACGAGGAGCACGCTGGCCGAAAATATGATGTGCCGATATGGGCCGATATGACCGGTTGCTCGTTCGCCCGCACGCTGGCTTGCTAGGTCTGTCTGGTGATCTTTCGGGTGGTCGTTCGGGTGGGTGCCGTATTGCTGCTTGCCGGCCAGCGTTAGAGGCTCAGGGCTGGTGGTTGGCTAGCTCGCAGGCAACCTCGACGCACCACGGTGGCCTGTCTCCGGCGCCGCCGAGCGAACGCCGCTGTCGCTGCTGCCGCCGCCGCCTCGTTGTAGTTGGTCGCGGTAGCTCGTTGGTTCCCCTTTCGCTCCACTGCCGGCCGCCCTTTCCCGTTGTCTCTGTCGAGCAACATGGTCTCTGCTCTAGCGAGTTCGTTCTCTGCTGTCTGTCGATCGAGGAGGAACTATCGCACTCGGTGTTTCGTATGAATTTACAAATATGATATATTTATACAAATATATATATATATATATATATATATATATATACATATATATATATATATTTTTTTTTTTATATATATATCAGAGTAGAACTTGCTCTTGTTACCTGAATGACATATTGTTGTGCTCATGACATGGAACTATGAGCGAGTGAGTCTTCCGCTTGGCTTCTGCTTCGCTATGAACGGCGCTAACCTGACCCGGCACGTCACGGCCATGGGTCGCCCTTCGGTATATTCGGTATATATTTGCTGTTTTTCATCTTCGTATGTTCTATTACGGTCTGCTTTGCTCTCCCCCTTTTCCGCTCTCTCTCTCTCTCTCTCTTTCTCTTTCTCTTGTTGACTATGTTGACTATGTTGTTTTCGAGCTCTCGGCCGCATTCGAGCTCAGGCAATTTTCAGCCTTTCTTTTCACTGAGCGTTGTCAATAGTCATTATAACGATACTTCAGGTGATGGAAAAATATGGTCTAAAATGTGCCAACGCGCGTGAAGACTATACATATTTAAGTCACAATGGAAGCAGCACCATCGACCTGTTGTTTCACAACCTTGTCAGCCGTGAAATTGAAAAGCTTCGATGTTCTCGATGATAAGCGGCCCGAAAACACCAACCAGTGTTGGCCGTTGTCGATGTTCCGGTATTTGGCCGAGACCGACATAATCCGCCGCGCTGGTCTGCAATGAGACGGATTAATCTATCTCTTTGGACAGAGCGGTGGGCGGTCTTGAGGTTAGCCTGACATCGAATACAACCTGTGACCAGCTGGAGAGGACGATGAGAAGTGCAGTGAAGTGGAAAAGGTTTATGGCAGAAGAGATCACGCCGTGGTACTCTCGAGCCTGCTGACCTAGCCCACGTTGAAGTGCTTGAACTCCTGCGCCAAGCAAGAGCCAAAGCAACATCATCACTGCAAGCCAGGCAGGACTATTTTGAGCGTAGAAAGGCCTATATAAGACTCTGCTATGATCATAAAAGGGAACACGCGAGGCGGGAGGAACGACGGCTGCTTGAAAGAGCAGAACGAGAGCCCTCAGCTTACATCGTGCGACCTCGTAGGGCGGGGAATCCGCTTAGTGACGGACAGGTAAAGAGCCACCTAACTAATCTTTTATTCAATCGTGACGTTGCGGCCGTATCTCCAATCGTACAGCATCCGCTTACATTGGAGCAGCACAACATGAATCTGCCTTTCGGGGTGGAGGAGGTGTGCCAGGTCCTACGGTCACTCCCGAAAAGAAAGAGCTCAGGGCCCGATCAGGTCTGCTATGAGCATTGGATCCAGTCACTCCCTCTCTTGGCAGAAACTCTTTGTGATTTCTTTAATGAAATTATAAAGAGGGGGCGGATGCCTAAAGTCTGGCATGTCGCCAGGCTTTCTCTCCTGTTCAAGGGTAGGCATGGTGATGACCATCAGGATCCAAATCTCTACCGTGGAGTGGCGTCAGAACGCACATTGAAGAAGATTTTCTGTAAGTTGGTGATTCGGCGGATTGAGCACGTGGCTGAAGAGGCACTTCCACCGGAGCAATTCGGTTTTAGGAGAGGCCGAGGCACCCGTGATGCAATCCACGTTCTCCAGTCAGAAATCGAGCGAGCTGTGGCACAATCCAGAGGTCATCTGTATGCAGTCTTTATTGACTGCGTCAAGGCCTTTGACAAAGCCCCTCGCTATCTGCTGGTTGAAGCATTCCAACGAGCAGGAGTGGGTGGCTCTCTCCTGAGTGTAATAGCAAGTTTCTTTGAGGAGGACACCTTGTTGGTAGACGGTGAGCAGGGTGTATTGGAGATTAAGCAAAATGTGGGAACTCCGCAAGGAGACCCGCTGAGCTGCGTCTCGTTTACACTTCTCCTTGCTGACCTCGTCGGTTACGTCCGACAGGAGTACCAAAAAGCCGTGGTGGTGATGTATGCAGATGATATCGTGGTCGCTCATCGCGACCTAGGTGCCATCAAGCGCATTACCTCTATGATAGAGGCGTTCCTTGTATCGAAGGGACTTGAGATAAACACCAGGAAAACCAAAGCCATGAAATTCAGGCGTGGAGGTCGATTGGCTGCCAGAGACGTTATACGTTGCTGCGGCCAACCATTGGAGTTTGTCAACTCTTTCCAGTATCTTGGCCTTCGGGTTCATTATACGGGAACGACGTTCACAGCGCATATAAACGAAACAGTACGGAAGGCACTTGTCTCTCTTTACGGGGAAGTAGGCAATGTCCGAAGACTGTCCGTTTTCTCAGCAGTGAGGCTCTTCATGCTTAAGATTGTTCCGGGGCTGATGTATGGCCTTGACAGGGTGTGGAACCACCTCACACTGGCGAATTTTAACCAGCTTGAGAGGTGTTTCTCATTATATATGAAGCGAGTGCTTTGCTTGTCTATTCGAGCAAGGAGCCGCTTTGTGTATCTCATGTCAGGTTGTCCACCGGCTACTGAAACAATCCGACTAAGGCTGAAGATGCCGCGTACAGTACCATACGAATGTTTCATTTCTGAATGGGAAGCTAAAGTCGAACAGGCCAGACGGGAGGTCGGTGGTTTGGACGTTTTCAATGCCGTGCACCTTTGGTCTGGTCCTGCATGTGACAGTCGCCACGTATACACCAGGTACATAGTGCATGGTTATCACTACCTGGTATGTTCAAACGCAGCCTTTCACGAGGAGTACGAGTTGTGCACCTGCCGGTTCTGCCTGAAGAGGTGTGCCAAGTACCATGCAGTGGGATGCACAGCGCTGAACAAAACATCGTTACACTACTTCTCTCGCCGAAAGCGTGAAGAAGATAGAGTATTATGAAGAAACATCGTGAACTGTATATTATACTCAATCTGAGTGAAATAAATCTAATTGGAATTGGAATTATAACTATACTATCACCATTATCATGATCATCACCATCAGCATCATTATCATCGTCATCGGTAGTATATAGCATAAGCAACATCCGCATCGTCAACATTCGTTACTGTACTCACGCACGTGTTTTACCCCACAAATGTCCTCTCCCTCGTCCGGCTTCAACAACGTGTTGGTGGTATCGTGCCGTCTCTCGAGCCGACGCCTCGGCTGGCGTGTCGCTGAATCGTCGGCTCGTCCACCATTCTACCCTTTCAGCTTTTTAGACTATTTCTCTCCGTTCTGGCAAACTCCCGTGCTGGTTGTTGTCGTGATATATATATATATATATATATATATATATATATATATATACATATATTAATATATATATATATACATATATTCATATATATATATATATATATATACATATATTCATATATATATATATATATATATATATATACATATAATATATATATACACGTAATTTTTGTCACTGTTCTCATCTTCGCCATCGATGAGCCACGTACGTGTTGTTTTGTCGATGTTGCTGCTGTTGTCGTTGTCGTCGTCGTTTTCGTCGTTGCCTAGGGCGTAGATTCGTATCGTGTCTCATTCAACTAGGTCTTACGGCCTCCGTGACCGACCCGGCTAATAGCACTAAACATTATGACGCTTCTGTCCTTCCGCAGTTACCTCAGCCGACGCCACCTATGTGTTCAAACATTTTGATGTGAACGTGTTTGCTGATTTGATGGTTGGCTGACGCAAGTTGTTGTTGTTGTTGCTGCTGCTTATTGATGGTGATCGTATCACTATAAATGTTATTGATACTGTTGTTGTTGTGGGTGTGATATTTTTAGCGGCAGCAGGGACCGCGGCAGTTGACCCGCGTCACGCTGACCACTGCAATGGTGTTACCGTAGCTGCAACTGTTGCTGCCGCTGTGGTTATGATACTTGGCGTGGGTGGATAGGTGGGTGGGTGGGTGTCTGCGCGGCAACCCTCGGTGACCATTGGCGGCACACGTTACATGGCCAATGCCAGAAACAGTCGCACTGCCTTACCTAGTCGTTGCCTACACCTGCTCGACGGCAAACAAATCTCGAGATAGGTAGGTAAAAGACGAGGAATGTTTATATGATTTAATAAAACATCTCTCTCTCTCCATATAAATATATATATATATATATATATATATATATATATATATATATATTTTTTTATTAAGAATACAGATGAAGCGATAATTGTTTCCTGAGAACGTGTGCACAATATATTTATATATATATATGTAAGCAGATAAAAAGGCACAACAAAAAATACTGCCAAAGCAACAGCAGCAGTTCCGGCCCGGCTCTAACAGCAGGCCGATAAGAAAGAGATTCAAGTACGGCAAACCTTACACAACAAATATCAAAACAGTGTACTTTACCGTAGAGGCAGGTCAAAGACGAGGAATGTTTATATATATATATATATATGTTTCTTTATTTCTTATTAGACATTCGGATCAACTCTACTATACCACCGCCTAAGAGCAGCGACCCTAGGACCAGATATCTTTTCAATATTCCTACTTGCCGCTATGAGATATTAATGTTCATTCCCTTATAACTCTAACGTGTCTACTGCGACTGACTGTACTATAAAAGTGGTTTTTCACATAGCCAAATAGGTTGCATTTCGAGAAATGAGTAAACATTAAAAAGGAAAAGTAGCCTTTTGACGTGCGATGCTTCACATTTTTTCGCCGCTGCTTATTGGCGCCTGCTGATCTCGAAGCTCGACTCCTGTAAGATGGCGTGAGCCGTTCTCACATAAAGCCAAGCCTTTTCCAGAGAACCACGGACGGTCATTCTGTCTCGCCGTAGGAAAGAGTTCGCTGCCAGTCCGGCTGGCTCCTTCGTACAGAGCACACAAGCGGATTGCAGTGCCTTTGAAATAACTTCGTTGGGAACGGCGTGTTGCGGGTGGCTCCCGCAGATGCGTAAGCTCGAGCAGTTGCACCACGTCTGGTTGGAACCCGTCCGGGCCCGGTGCTTTACCCGGCGCCAACCGCTCCGCTGGAGCCCCCTTAATTTAACCCAGCAGAACTTACCTGCTCGGGACGCGCCTACAGACTAAGAAGAGGGTTGAAGCGCGAGACTCCTCCCTCTTAATGTTTCACAATTCCAAAACACAAAGGAGTTATGTGGGGTGGTTTTTAGTGGGTAGTACGCTCGGATTAGAGTGAGTCCTGTACTCCATACCCCTTCGTTCAGCCTCACACTACCACGCCATTATATCAACGGGTGTGCGTAAATGCATTGTCCACTCAAAAAGGGCTAGGTCACTAGTGCAGAGGACGCCGCCGACAGAAGCGCTGGTTAAATAAAAATATCGTCGAGGCAGAAAGCTATGTACGGAGGAGAAAGGCTAAGACCTCTCTCTTTCTCGGAGATTTGCATACTTGTAAATCTTGAGTTAATCTGCTGTGAGGTTAACAGCAAGAAGCATTTGTTTACGGCGTTCTGTATTGAAGCTAGACTTAACTTGTCATTTGCCCAATTCGTCTAAAAACAATCCTCACTGACAACGATAATATGGTGGATAACATGATATTCTCCTCTCACCTGTTAGGTCTGGTCACATGGCTATCTATTTTGAATTGGTCTCAAACAAGCCGTCCATAGGCCAACCAGGGGTTTACTTCATGAAATTGGCCAGTGGGCAAATTGGTCATCTTATGGCAAGTTGTCGCAATGCACCTAAGTGCGTAAATTGTAAAGACCCACATTCTTCGTCATCCGCGGCATGCCCTCTCCGGTCTTGTGAAATCCAAAAACGTACGGCCCCGATGGAATGCCGACTCATGCAACATAGCAGTCCGGAAAATCCCGTCGCCAAAACGCTGAAGGTTATTGACTCGGCTTATTCAAACCCTTCCTTGGACACTCACAAGGCCTCTCAATCAACACATGCCACAGCTCCTTCGACAAAGCCTACTTACGCTGCGGTAGTTCGCTCGTTAGTCGTCGAGACTGTAGTTGTCCCGAACTGCGTGTTAATCTGCCGGGCGTCTCTGTCGTTCCTAATAAAACAACTGTATCCACGACGAAGCGTTCAACAGAGTCCCGAAAACCGAAGACGTTCACAAAGCGTAAACTATCAAGTTCCTCGTCAAGGACCGCTTTGACTCGGAATTTAGCTCTCTCTGCCCTGAAACCCGTTTTGTAAGTTCCCAAAGCTGTATGTCCGAAGGACGCATCCTGCTTAAAGAAGCTGCTCGACGCAATTTTTCCAATTTTGTCAGTTTTTAAACAGTTTTAGTTGGTATAATTCACCTACATAACGTTGAAGTTTTATTTTTTATCTTCACTAATATCATGTTCAAGCACAGTTACAGTAACTCTCTGAGAACAACAAATATTCGTGACTGTAAAGACTGGCACGATCTCCACCTAAACAATAGCAAATCTGTGATTCTGCACTGCAGGCACTATAGGTTTCAAAAAAATTAGGTCAGTTAGACAATTTGAGTAGTTTTCTCAGTGACGAGGGGTCCCATATCGATGCTGCGATTGTTAGCGAAAGATGGCTAAAGGATGTTGACATCCCGGCCGATCCAGTTAATGGTTTTGACTTATTCGTGTCAAACCGAAATGTGATCAAGCCCGGAGGCAAAGTTAGAACTTTCGTTCGTTCTACCTACAGGGTTCTTTGATCTTTTGTGCTGAGTAGCGCCGATGGCAACATGCAAGCTGTATGTATTCATATTAAAAAAACATATGGACTTTGAAGGCTATATAGTCGGCTTCTACCGGAGCAGTGTTATCCACAAAGAAAATCTGCTTAATATATTGGACGGCATTTTGCCCAGAAGCTCCTCACTTCCGTACCTAGCTCTTGGTGATGCTAATGTAAATCTACTGGCTGACCTGCCGCCCTCAGATTATATATCTTTCTTTTCAAGCAGAGATATGGTCCATTTTATTGTCCGACCGTGTTACACGTCCACTATCCGGCACTTGTATCGACCAAAGCGGAGTTCGTAACTTCTACAGTTTTTCTTTTGTCCAACCAGGTTCTCAATACCTTGTTTTTTCAGATCATCTTCCTGTTTTGCTTCCGTTTCTGGGGTCGAGGAGAGCAAATCGCCTCAGGTTGAATCTCCTGTGACTTTTCGTATATCCTGATCGGCCTGTTACTGATCCACAAGAAATTGCAGATGAGCTCAATCGACACTTTGCAACCATAGGCTCGGCTACAGTTGCACCTCTCTGCCTAGAAGGTGACTCATCACCCATTCTTACTGATCTAGACCAATAAAGCAACTCGTTCAAATTCTGTTCAGTGACAGACTCTGGCGTTTATTCACTCCCAATCAAACAAAAAGCGAGCTGGAGCTGTGGAGCTATGGGGTACCCGGAAAACTTTTTAAATTAGCGGCGTTTTTTATTTCCAGTCCCCTATCAAAAATTGCGAATCTCTCGTTCTCCTCAGGTACCTTCCCCACACGCCTCAAAGCCTCGTTTGTGACTCCGCTTTACAAAGGGCGATGAAACACTACCCGCCAGCTACCGTCCCATAAGTCTGGTAGACTTTGTGTCCAAAATATTAGAAAAACTGACTCTGATAAGGTTAAAAAATCATCATCATTTAGAGTCCATAAACTTTCTATCGTTACATCAGTTTAAGTTTCCTCCGTGGTCGATCTACGGAGTTGGCCCTCGGCCATTTATGGCAGTCTATTATGGATGCAGTAGAATCGACTAAATTATGTCTCGGAGTCTTTCTAGACGTTGCCGCGGCCTTCACTTGTCTTAATCACTCATATCTCCTACAAATGCTTCAGGTGTTGGGGTGTTCATGATGTCAGTTGGTTGACTCCGCTCGAACCTAACCTCAAGAACGCAGGCTGTGGGAGTTGGGTCAGTCGAATCATTCTGGAGATCCGTAGACATCGGTACCCCCCAGGGTTCTGTTCTCTGACCTTTATTGTTCTTAAGTCTTATGAAATGCTTTCTAGCAGGGAAAGAATTGGTCTCTTCAGAAACAACAAAATGTCTCGGCCTTATACTGCACGAGTGTATAAGCTGGCGGACGCATTTAGAGTATATCAAGCCCAAATGCTACGCCATCATCTCAGCCCTCTTTCGCATGCGGCTTATCGGAGTTCCCGTGGATGGCTTTCTCTTGGTCTACAAAGCTTTGTTCCTGCCAGTTATCTTTTATGGCAACCTTACCTGGGGGAGTGGTTGTTCTCCGTCTGGCTCCAATAATGCAAAACGTTGCTCTAAGAGCCATATTTAGTAGGCGACGCAGAGACTCCGTCAGTGATATTTATGTGGTCCATAACCTCCTACCGGTGGACCTGCTCTACTTGCTGAAGGTTGCCACGCTGGGCTTTGAAATCAGTCGGAGTAATATTCCCTATGATGTTTCTTTTCCCCTTGCTCCCTTGTTGTAGAAACTCGAGATGTGCCACAACATAAGTTGGGCCATTAGTCACAAAAAGTCTAGTCAGCAAGCCCTTGCCTCTCGTTTGCCCGTTAGATGGCCTAGTATACCACAGAATATTCGCCGTATCACTTGCATTGTTTTACACAGATGCATGTTTTACACAGATGGTCCAGAAATGGCTACTCACAAACACATTTCGTCATAGTAACGATATACACTTACTAGATAGCTCCGGACTGACTACTGAAAGAAGACCAGACTAACGACAATAGGTTTCTGAGCGTCTTGTGGGCCATAACTCGATACCTTCTAAACCTCGCAGCTCGTTGTTGCCGCGGCATTCGTTTCTTTTTTGGTGGATTCCTGGGCCTAGGTAAAATGATTGATGGATTTCCATCCTCAGAAGTAGTTAAACCTCTAACTGCGGATGCATATGTTTTTTGGCCAAAAGCGATATCGGCCGGCGTGGGAACTTGTTTACAAGATTCTTCTATAGTTGCTGCAGGGTGATTTACTTTCACCTGCTGAAGCGTACGAGCCTCACTGATGAGTCTATTCTTCTCCCTAAGGACGAAAAGTCCCGGGCATGAAGAGGCGCCGGCAGGACGTGGTTCATGATAATTAACGCACCGAGGCGTGCTTTGACGTGAAGCAGATATATGCCCTTCGGTCCCGCATCTACGACCGATTTTCTGTAGGCTACATTGACTTGCTATATGACCAGGTCGGGGGCACCTGAAGCAAACCATCGGTTGATCCAATTCGAGGACGAGGGCGTGCGACTAACAACCTAGAAATATAGAGGTTGGTAGTTGTCGGTCGAATGTAAGTATTACTCGGTCTAAAGGCTTCTATCTCTCGCCCCGAGTGGCGTGCAGGCGACGAACTTGAGTCCCTCCCAGTTCTTTAAGTTCCTCGACGATTTCCGCATCTGTGAAAGCGACGCTAAAACCTTAAATTCTAGCCTTGTATGAAGCCATAGCTGGGCATGAGGTCTTTAGTTGCATCCCGTTTAATTGGTTGACGGTCAACAGGGAAGTTGCTGACTCTATGTTAGAAGTCCAAACGGCGATACTTGACTTGTCACCAGAAATTCTATTTCCTGGGGACAATGTGTGAATTGCCTTGAATAAATTTAGCAGTGACCCTTCTTCGGCGCGATTCCACTGAGCACTGCACTGCTCGGTGATCCACCTCCAGGTGTTGCATCTTTGCGCAGTCTAGTTATGTCCAATCTAGAGAGTGCGGGGCAACAACTAGAGGGGGTTGCGGCCCGGGGGTCATGACGCAATTATAACCACAAATACATCTCTTTAACAACTATAAGGACAGTGAGTCAAGACTATCACCGGGTTATCTGCATATGTATGGATACATACACATACACATATACATACACATATATATATATATACATATATACACACATATATAAACATATACATACACATACACATGCATATATATACATATATGCACACATAATAAACATATAGATACACATACATATATATACAATATATAAGCTACAAGGCCCCACAATGTCGGGCTAATTCATTTAAAGATTGCACAAGATTGCATTTTGCGGCATGGTATCTTTGGCAGAGTTCACCGCAGCGGCGGCATACACAAGTCTCACATGGTTCATGGAATTCAGCGCGTTGACATAAAATGTGATGAAAGCCGTGTACTGCAAATCGTGTTATCACGTGCCTGTTGCTACGTTCTGGCCCCTTCCACTCTGCATTTCTCATCGCTCTGGTATTGAAGAATTCCGGGTCGAGTTCGGAAAATTTCGCCTCCCATTTTCTAATGCAGTCGATAAAGGCTGTGGTTTGCGGGAGGTTATAACGGCGCCTTAGGTCTTCTATAAAAAGTGGACAGTCTGCTAATAAGAAGACGAGGCGGTTGCGCGTTGGCGTATGAAGTCCTAGAGTCCGTTTCAGGAAAGCTGCTTTTATCTGATTTAGCTGGTCGAGGTTTCTGGGAGTCAGGTGCGCCCATATTAACTCCACTCCATATGAAGCCACGGGGGCGATCTTCAGGTCGCAGAGGCGAATGGCTTTGGCGAGGGACAGGCGGTGCGGGCTCCTGATGGAAGATGCCGCTATAAGGGCTTTCCTGCATCTCTCCATAACATAAACCGAGAACCCTACCCCATTCGACGGCATAATTAGTCCCAGATAAGGGAACTTATTGACGTAGGCGAGAGAAAAGCTATGAAGCTATGAAAAAGATATGAAGAGAGTCGTCACGCGCGACCCTGCCCCCTCTACGGAACTTTAGTGCCTCCGTCTTACCAAGATTAATTGTTAACCCTAACTCTGTAACGGCTGTGTTGAGCCTGGGCAGCGTCTGTTGGACCTGGAAACGGCTACTTCCATATATGGCTAAATCGTCTACGTATAATAAAACATTAACGAGATCTCTACACCCCCGAATTCGTTTTGGCAGGTCCTTCAAGAGGGTAGAAAAGAGAAGTGGACTCAGATTGTCCCCCAGGGCAAACCCGGTTGTTCGCGAAAACGCCGGCAGTTCCGGCACTCTATCGTCGATTGTCATCCGGTTTTCCTGTAAGATCTCTCTTATGAGGTTCAGCATCTTCGAGGGAACGCCGATTTCTGCCAGATTGTTGAGCACACGATCACGTGGAGCGGAGTCAAAGGCGGCTTTGAAGTCGACGAATACCGCGTACAAAGACTGCCCTGGTCGGGAGAGGGTTTCTTCGACGTCATCCAGGAGAATTCTGCACGCTGTTTGCGTGGAACGCCCCTTTCGAGATCCATGTTGTTCTTCAGGTATAACGTTCGTGGCCTCCAAGAAGGCGCTTAATCTTTTCGTGATCAAGCACGACAGCAGCTTATAGCACACGCTCTTCTTTGCAATGCCTCTCCAGGCCGAGGGGTAGGTAGGGTCACCTTTGCCTTTTAGGATCACCAATAGGGTCGCATTTCTCCATTGTTTTGGGAGAAGCCCCGTCTTGAGGCATTCGTTGAACAATGCTGTCCAACACGAAGCGAGTACAAGCGAGCTTCTAAGGTGCTCATTCCGAACGCCGTCCGGTCCTGGTGCTTCGTTGTTGCACAGCCCTTGAAGAGCCTGCAGAACTTCCATGACCGTGAAGTCCTTCTCAAGTTCGCTCTGATGTATTGTCGTTTCCTCGTCCCAAACAGCAGCGAACAATGGTAATTCGCGGGGGATCGTGTCGCTCGATGCAAACATTTCGGTGAAATGTCCAACGAGGGTGACGGAGCTAATAGGACAGGAGGTCTGCCCACCACGTGTAAGCCACTTGTATGGAGCTCGTTCTGCGTGTGTGAGGAGGATAGCCTCCTGTTGTTCGAGATATAGTTTCTTCTGCTGAGTGTATCCCTTCCGGCAGATCGTTCGGAAAACATCAGCAAGCGGTTTAGCGGCAGGTTGCAGCTCTGACAACAAATGGAGGGTCTTCTGTGTCGCTCGAGCAACGTGACAGTTGTGGTTGAACCAAGAGCGACTGTTTCTTTTTCCTGGGGGGAGCAAGTAGACGATTGCAGGATCTCCACGAGGCGATCAGCATACTGCTCGACGTCAATGGAATCAGGAATCGGCAGGACCTCATGCGAACGTTCCAGTAGAGCCGCAACGTCCAGACTGCGGGCCCGAGGCACTCGTCTGGGGGCTCCCGACGTGTCGTCATGTACCTTGAATTCTAGCGCAGTTGGGATATGTGCTCGAATAAGACTGCCTTCACTCAACGAATTCTTTTCTCCAATATAGTTTACTCTGTCCTCGCTTAAGCTGACCGCAAATAAATCGATGACCGAGCTCCCCGAATGGTTGTGGAAGGTCGGACATGACGCTGGGGTAACTATCCAGCAACCATAGTCAGCTAGGGTATTACGTAAGGCTGTCGTGCTACTGGAGGACAAACAATCAAGACGAGCGTTGAAATCTCCCGCGACGATCAGAGGGGCAGCAGACGGAAGCGCGGCCTAAATGCCGCCGACCAACTTTTCAACGAGTGCGAGGGTAGGTTCCGAGTCCGCAGGCTTTGCGTAGGCCGCTATGAGTCGAAAGCGGGGGCCTCATAGGGCCACGAGGTTGCCTCCGACAAGGCAGGGGTGAGGTCCCCCACTCTATGGTTGTACAGCACGGACACTCCACCGCTGGGTCGTCCGGGGCTAGCACTCTTTTGAGCCATGCAGATGCTCTTTTGATGCGGTGGCCCTGTTGCAGACGCCACGCACCGCGCTTGTACTCTTTGTCATTGATAACCAGCTAGAGTCTACCGTTTGTGGAACAATGTAAACAAACAGCAGTAAAATGTAGACAATCACGTGGTCGAACGAAAGTTTCCAACACACTCGAGAGGCGGCCTGGCCTGAACGGGTTAGGGTCCTGACGTCCAGTGGAATGGCTGCCGAGCTTGCGCCGCGCGTCTATGGAAACGTCACTTAACACTGTTTCACTGCACCAATTGGCGTCGTAATAATAGAACTCGAATTGGCTGCACGATTAGATTTTCCGGGAACACAATTAAAAAGCATGCGCACTCGGCAGCACTTTATGCCTGTTCATGACTGACAGAAAATAATTTGTATTCTATTTATTTATTATTATCTTTATATTTTTAAATGAGAACTAAATCATTATATAATGCAGTTCCTATAATAAACCACGTCTTTGAAGGCCCATTATAACGCAATTTGTGCACATCTCAAGCTTGCTCTTCCTCCAACAGTCAATACGAGTCAATCGTTAAGGTCTCTCTGGACCTTTTTGATTATCTCTCGCCGCAGTACTGTGTGGATTCATCCCCCCATCGACGGATACATCGCTTGACTCCCCGCTCGTCTAAGCTTGATTTGTCTGGCCTGTCTGAACAATTGCGCTTACGGGTGAACTAGAACGCGTATCATCATGTTTACGCCATTTAGAAGAAGATAGGCTGGATCCTAATGACGATAAGCGTCTCTTTCGCTACACCAAGAAACGACTAAATTTCAGGCAGGGGTTGCTCCCCTTACCTGTGGCGACCACATAGCTGATGAAATGCTGAGAAATCAAGAGTTTTAGGATGATATTTCGAAACTGCGTACAGACAGCCTGAGACAAGCTTCGTAGCGACTAGGCAAAGTGATGCCTGTCTAAGTAATGCCGTATTCACCCATTAGCCACCAAACCGCCGGACATACCACGGCATGGTATCTATCACATTTGCCACAGCATTGACTTCATCGGCATTCGTCTTGTGGTCCACGAAAGCCTTCCACGTTGCACAGAACGTGGTGAAATCAGTGGGCTGCAAAGGCCGTAATTAGATGCCAATAAATTATCCCGCTAGCCCTCCACACAGTGCTCCTCATTGCTGCTGTCTCATAAATCCCAATGTCCACCTCACTCATTTCGATTTGCCAGTTTCGCATACAAAAGTCACAGGCGCATATCTTCTTTAGATTCTATCGTGTTTGCAGATTTTCCGTCACCAGTGGGCCACTTTCCAGCACGTGGACTACCCTATTGATGCACGTCTTCGATAGCGCGAAAACCCACTCTAGAATGAAAAATCTCATCCTGTCAATTACGCAACTCGTCCACTTCCATTGATTGGTTAATTAAATATCTTAATCCATATTAGTGAAATACCATATGTGGCGATGAATGCTATCTGTATCCCGAAAAGAGTGACTGCTGCATGAAATGCAAACTAAAAATTGCCGCAGCTGCGATGGTGGTCTTCCTGACTCTCTCCTGGATGTGTGATCGAAAGCTGCTACCGTTTGCTGATAAAGTGAGCCCTTGATATGTAAATTTGTTTACAAATTTTAATTCAGTTCCCCTGATTTGGAGCACGTCAATCCTAACCAGGCGGCCGCCCCTTCAAAATTGTGTGACAACTTTTTTTTCTGGGAGGTTTTGGGAATGCATGATGCACATGCGCCACTAGCAGCCTGCGTGACTAGTGTGAAACTCACAAACCCACTAAACCCGGACACCTCCCCGCCCCCCCAGGCTCGGTATTACTTTGGCATTATTTCGAAGTATGGCTACTGCCTCCACCAAATTAACCTTGTCGCTTGCTGTAATAAAGCTTGTCGACACCTGACTTGTTTCACTCTGAAAAGGCTGCAATTAAAAATGACCTTATCATCTACGTACAGTAAAATTTTGCCCCACACTCGGCTTCAGCCCCTGCCACCCAGAAGTACGCGGAAAAAAGGAGTGGACTCAGTCCATCGCCCTGTGCGATACCAGTGGTTTAAGTTACCTCCTTCGTAGTCTAGTGGCGCTTACGTCTTACCCGGTCAATATCCTCCTAAATTGTTCAATCAGCCTGCCCGTCTCTGCTGAACATTGTCTTCTTCGCTTCTGCCTCAGCCGTATATGTGTTGTTCTTCAGCCTTCGTTATTGCTGCCCACTCTTTCTTTTTTCCAGTGCCTTTCTTCTGTTCCTTATACAATTTCTTAACCAACAAAGCTAATGACCGCATAACGAACGTGTTTACGTACTCCCGCGTCAACCTACTGGCTTGCTTGGCCGCCGTGCACCGCTCGTTACACCAAGGTCTTCCGCTTCTCTTCCGTGGCACCGCGAGTACCCTGTTTAATCCCTGCAATAGGGTGTTGTCGTACCTAGGACCTTCTTTCTGAGCCCTACCTCCATACTCGCTCTCTAATATTGATCCTGATTTTCACCCGATTGCCCATGTTTTCCGAACCGCGCATCTTTGTATGTGAACACATTCGCCCGGTTGACTACCGAATAGCCCGATCTCCTCTAGTAAGTCCTAGCAAGGCCGCCGTTCTTTCCAAGTCAATCCTGTCTCATTAAATTCCTCTCCTATGATAATTGAAGCCCTCCTTGGTACGCTTCTGTCCCTAACAAAGGCCGCTCATCCATCGTTTCTGTTGACTCCGTCCCCGCCAGTTACACATAGGTGGCCACTATTTATAGTTTACATAGATGACATTACGACAATCAGATTTTCTGCTACTATTTCGACGCTCAGCTCTCACACCGTCGGTCTAACGAATGCTAATACTCCACCGCATGGCCTACCCGGATCCAAATAAAAATTTGCAATATTATAGAAAAAAATAGTAATATGAAGCGATCATATGAAAAATGTAGTGTACCCGATATTACCGTTAATTCGTTGTCTCGACGGTCCATAATAAGGGCCTTAAATCCATTGTATATAACTACCGATTTGTTGCGTAGTCGTCATAACATGTATAATATTTGAAAACTCCTTGTATATCATATATTTCAATACCTGGCATTAGATGGTCTATTAGACGAACGTCAGCAAAAGAAAGTCAGCACAAAAGCTTTACCAGAGGAAAGTCAACAGCACTCCGACTTGTCAAAATAATACAATACCACTCGCTTTATACTTATAACAAGAAATCACTTAATCGTATATATTTTGATTTCTCCAAAGCGTTTGGTAAGGTCAGCCACAGAATGCTTTTAACATACGTAAACCCTTCTGTGCAGATTTCTGCTCAATTAATTAGATTAGGATTTATCTGACTAATAATAGGTTTGTGTAAGGGTACAGTTATAGTGGATGGACTTCTTCTCCCTCTGGTGCACTTCAGCGCTGTCTTTTCTTGACCAATTTTATTTTGTGTTATATTTTTGAATCTACAAAATATGCTGCCAATTTATATTTCTCACACACGGTATGCCGTTGATTTAAAGATCTATAGTCACCTTAGCACCGAAGAGGAGCGTACGATATTACAGAGTGATATACATGAGGTAACAAATTTCAATGATTGTTTATCGTTTTTAACATAATATAAAATCACCTTCAAAATGATCATATATGAAGTTTGTGTGCTGGAATTTATCATCCTCGTATAGGTCTTGTTTTCAGTATGCGAACTCCTGAAAGGAAAACGTAACTAATCACCAAATAGGCGGGTACAATTTATATTTGTATGCGGCCATTTGGCCATCCACCAAGCAAACAATCCCTTTACGAATTCAAAACGCGCCACGTTCTTTGGAGAAAGGAAGCGCTGGCTTGTATGGGTCGTTAATGTTAAAGTCGAGTTCAAGTACTCCATGCGTTACTACTACGCATTTGGAGGGTGAAGGAATCATGCCTTTTTCAGAATACTATCGAGTAATGTTGTCGAAAGCCGATTGCAAAGTAGCATGGGGATCACTCGAGCAAACAGGATAGTTAAGTTCTAAGTCGTCTACATGTACAAGATATTTAACATTATGTGGCAGGTACTTCAAATGTGTTTTTTATTCAAACTTTTTACCTTGAACAATAGTCGTATACCAAAGAGGAAATAAATGGGTAATATGTGTATTTAGGTATACATGCCAAGTGAACAATAAATCAATCGATCATATAGGCGTACCCGTAACTCCATACGAACGTCTATAAAAGCTGATATAGTTGGTTATTTTAAATCAGTTAATCGGCAAGCCTTGCAAAAATTTAGCCGTGCTGGTCCGGGTCAAGTAAACGCCAATTAACAAATTATTTAAATGGTTACCTCAAACTTTATTAAATACGGAGCACAGTATAAAGCATTTCAAAATAGGTCGGTAGTCTCAACATTCGTTACCGAGTTATTTTTGTGTGCAGGGATGATAAGACTAAATATAATGAGGACCACACGTAACGCCGTGGTTGGAAGATGAGTTCCATTGGCTCGGCTAAAAATAACAAACAGATTATGGTAGAATGTTTTGAGGTGTAAAGCCAGTCTTTGGCTTCATCCCGGAACTGAATTGAGTATACTCCATACTCAGAAAAAATAACCAAGTCATCTTGATGTGATATGTGGCGTAGGTTATTTGCCAGCAAAATATTTGAATAAACACCATGAGGACCAAGGCTATGAAATTCAGACGAGGAGGTCGATTTCTAAAGATGTTATACGTTACGGCGGTCAATCCTTGGAATTTGTTAACTCTTTCTGGTATCTGGGGCTTCGCCTGAATTATGCTGGGACGACCTTCACTGCTCACATTGTCGAGACAGTGCGCATAGCCCTAATCTCTCTTTATGGAGAGGTAGGTGACATCCGGCGACTATGGTCCCGACGGCAGTGGCGCTCTTCTACCTCAAGATTGTCCCAACGTTGGTATAGGATGGTGACAGAGTATGGGAAAACCTCATTCGGGCAAACTTTCGTTTGCTTGAAAGGTGTTTTACAATGTACATGAAGCGAGTACTTTGCCTGTCAATGCGGGCAAGGAGCCGCTTTGTGTACCTAATATCAGGCTGTGCACCGGTTGTTGAGATAATTCGATTGAGGTCGAAGACGCCGCTTACAGTACCATTCAAGAACTTTATCTCAGAATGAAAAATAAAGTTGAACAAGTCCGTTAGAGGTTGAATCCCTGGATATCTTCAGTGCCTTTCAGCTCTGGTCTGGTCTTGCATTCGGCAATCGCCACCAGATACAGAGTTTATGGCTACCATCACCTGGTCTGTTCCACGAGAAGTACACAGAGTGCATCTGTCGACTGTGCTCTCAGGTGTTTACGAAGTTTCATGCGTCTGCCTGCTTGGCTCTTGCAAAGAGATCACTGTACTGTCTCTCTCGAATAGCAGACCGCGAGCAGCTGACTTTATAATTGGATAATCTGTATAATTGTCTATGTTATACGCATACTCAATATGAGTGGAATAAATACGGTAATGATGATAATCAAGTTATGAACGGAAATGTGTTATGACCCCACCCTGACATTGAAGAAATTGCATGAACTTCACTTGAACGGTCACCCGATAATCGACTGCGCGCCAGTGAGACTTTGGGTACTTGATGAATCCAATCTTCCGTTTAATGATACGAAGTCCTTCTAACGACATGCACATATAATAATAAGTGCTTGCCGCGGACGGCAAGAAGCCGCTTCGTGTACCTGCTGGCGGTTTGCGGGCCGCCAGTGGAAACAATCAGAGTCAGGCTTAGGTCACCTATTACAGGACCACTTCAGCAATTCTTGTTGGAGTGGCAGAGAAAAGTGACCGAGGACTTGGCAGAGGTCGCGCAGTTAGATGTGTACCTCGCCAGTGAGCTTTGGGATGGAATGGCATGCACTACATGCAAGGTACATTGTGCACGGCTATCATCACTTGGTATGTTCGACCACAGGATTTCACCAAGTTAGCGATCAATGTCGTTGCCGGTTCTGCTCGCAGATATGCGCTAAATACCACGTAGCGAGCTGCCAGACCCATCGGCGGTCTTTGCACTTTTTGCCCGGTGGGACGGTCGCTTAAGTGTTCAAATTGTATATAATAAACTGTATTGTAATTATGTAACATCTTGAAATGCAATGTTATTGCGAAATAAACAAATAATACATATAATAATAGTATGTGGATCGGAACTTCCTAGAAAAAACATGAACATTTGGGTATTCATTCTGGCTCTAGTGTTTCCATTTTAAACAAAACTAATTTTTCCTATAACATATGTTAAAGGCTCTGTTACGTTCACTTTCCTGAGTTATAACTATTGTAACAGCCGTCTTTAAGATGTAAGTGAAGGCCGAGGTCAATAATTATAGGGCCGTTGCGCAGGGCCGATAACTTGCATAATTTGTCCTACAAATTGTTATTGAACACACCAAGGCTCATCTGAAACCATATCATTTGATCGATAAAGATCTACTTGGATTTACAAAAGGAAGAGGCACATCCACGTAGCTTGCTCACGTGCCACAGGACTGGGAAGATCGCCTTAACAATGAAAGTTAATGTGTAAAAATTCCAGTGCATTTATTTCGATTTTCCTACGCGTTTGAGAGTGTAGTGTTAATTAGCAAAAAGGTTATATAGGAGTCGACGACAGAACGCTGGCATGGTTGTTGGGGTATGTCGACTCGTAATCCGTTTAAATCTGAGTAATTCGTCAGTCAGTTGGTTTTGCCGTTTAGGTTTCCCTCAAGAGGTCTGTTTCGGGCCGTTACTATTTAATCTCTTTGTTCTTGACTAAAAACCAATTTCATTAGATCATCCCATCAGTGTATACATATAGAGACATTGAGCCCTGTTTTTGAATCTAGGGTTTACTTACCTCACATGGTTTATTCCCCATCCAGCGATATAAGAATATTTTGTAGTAGAACCCCCTCCGCCGATGCCTGCACCACGCTACGTGAAGTCTTTGGATTGTCTAAAATGCTTTACTGTTGTGGAACCCGGTCCCCATATTTGATGATGTTTCGGATATAGGTCAATTGAAGTTTATTCGAAGGTTCTCCAGTGGACTCCAGTGAGCAGCATCTACGTTTCAAAGATATAGCGTCAGGATAAGGGTGACCCTGACTTTACTTGATACTATTTTGTTATATTGCATTTAATATATTATAGTAAAATAAACTGTGGCCGAACACCATTGACGGCGGTAACTTTACGCGCGATGGAGGTAACCGGCTACGCTTGTGTAATTAGTAGTAATTAGCCACCGCACGACAGTGGCGCAAAACACGCATTGCGAATAAGCATAATGACAACGAAACTAACGCTGATATGAATGATAATGAATAATGGTTGTTCCAGTTTATCTAACACGTTTAATGGCCTACTATTAATGAAGAAAGCGGACAACGATGTGTATTATTTGAGCTTGAAGTAGATATTCTGAGACTCACCTTTATGTTCTGTCTGAGACGAATTTCGGTAAGCAGCGTGATTACGGCGCGTCACGTCGTGGGCAGTGTTAATAACGCAGTAGTGACTGAAAGCGTTTGTATTGTTCGACGCCGTGCTCTGATCGTCGTCTTCGTGAAAGCACGGGTTAACATGAGCTTCGCCTGCTGGCGCCGCACCCTCACAACGGAAGCTGTGCATTTTCGCACTCACACGCACTTACAGTCAAGCAGAATAGGGCGGGCGACCCAAGCGTCGTCTTTTAGTTTTCTTGTCGCCCCGAACACACACACCTATTTACTAATCCACAGATACGAAAAACACACACTTTTTCCTTCTGTACAACAGGCAGTTGTCAAACAAAACCAACGCAATGTTCACATTGATGCTGTTCCTAAAAGCTGTACTGTATTAGCTGCCTCCACTCGTTATCCGTGAGTTTGCTTCCCTTACGCATGGAGATGATGTCCAAGTCTATTATCTGCCACAATTACGTCGTCCGGCTGTCTGCGGACAGCTTCAAAAAGTCTATTCAAGTTCATGTTGCCGAGAATCGCAGATCATTTGTGTTGAAGCACGCACTCCTGGTGATGCCTTTGTGCCAGTTCCTGATGTCGATCTGCTTCTAAAGACCAATAAGGTTGAAGAACAAGCCTCGTTAGCCTTAATGTCGAAGGTTAGGGGCGACCGCTTAGCTTCATCCACGGGCTTGGGCGAGAAGTAACACACCATTTTAAAGAGCGGACCATTGTTTCGGCAACCACCAACGATACGCAAGCGTGGGTTCGAATTTGGCTATGCTGTAGTTTGCTCTTGCCATCTATTTCTTTGGGCTATGGTCCATCTGCTGCATCTTTCTTCTAGGGACACTTATGTACGTCCAAAATGCAAACGTTATGAGATGAGTAAAGGTATGGCAAAGTAATGTCCCTTACCAGTCAACACTATTGGTTAGCAGGTTGAATTATACCTACATACAAGGTTGGCTGACAAAAAAGGGCCCCGTTTACGATAACTGACATTCAAATTTGTCTTACAGTATTTATATTTTGGAGTCATGTTTTCGTCGTGCAGAGCAAACCTCATCACCCACTTGGCGGAAAGGCTAGGAGAAGAAGTGTTGACATTTCCAAAACCTGAAGAGGCTAACACTAAGTTAACTTTACCAGTTACAAGACTCCGCTGGCCATGCGACGTCCACATCATCTGACCGCACCTAACAAGATGGAGTTTAAAGGTCCTAGACAAGATCAAAATCGCGTACTTTTGTGAGTTGGTAGTGCACTAGCGTGCAGAGGCAAATTAAGTGTGCGGGATCTCTGCAATGATGATATTCGAAAATAATTTGTCTGCTACTATAACTTAGTTTATGCAGCGCGTTTGTCACCACTATGTGAGCCAGTATTTGTCGTAGGGCATTCCAATTATTATTTGTTACCAGTAAAAGCCAGTAAAAACGGAAATGAACGTGAGTCGCGTTGAGTTCACCGCTTCTGTCAGCCTTGGGAACCCGGACAAAAGTGAAACTGGCTCTATTATCTAAAGTGTAACCGCAGTAGTGCTACTTAAATTCTACACGATTAACACACTTGACGCAATTTTTAGGCCAATAAATGTAACAGTGAGCACAAAAGGTCTGCAAGCGAGATATTGATGTGTTACAGCTACGCCGTTGTAAATGACATGCATAAAGGTCGAAAGCGCATCTAAGTACAACTTTGATAGCCTTTTTCATCTGTTAAGTATTAGGATTGCACATGCATAGCCATGCATAGCCACCAGCTATCAGCGACCTGCGATAGTCTGTAGATACTGTGCAGCACTAGCAGCTAGTAGGCTATTCCCGCATACTAGAATAATCCCCTCTAAACATTTTCTCTCAGGCCTCCTCTCTGATTGCTTGCTGTATCGTACACGATCCGTTCCCACGTCTAATGAGCAAGTTTAACGAGTCTGGTTAAATTGACTTTATTAAATTGACTTTGCTGCATCTGTTTGTTACGGTCTGCAAATTTTAACCGCCAATTCTGCAATTTTTTTGGGAATGTATAATGCAAATGCGTCGCTGACAGCTAAGGGCCCTAACGGGTGCCGCTAGCCCGTCTCAGTGGTCTGCCCTTAGCCCTAGGCATATTCTTTAAAGAAATATTTTTGCGGATATGTCTGTCACGCACTTAATATGAAGTATATACATTATTCATTTTTTTAAGCATAGCGTCGACTTACTTCATTTTACTCTGTAAGAATTGTTTCATGACCTTGTAAGTGCAGATACCCTTCACAATTGAATTGGATGGCCTCTGTTTTGACTAGCGTCTAAGATCGGTCATACAGGAGACAGTATGGCATTGTCATTTGATATTCGATCGTACCTTTGCTTCTAGGATTAAGTCCCACCGTTTATGCAAGGTCTTGGACTTATTCAAACACCTTACATATGAGCAGCTCGGTTAACGACCAAATAATACTAACTACTACTAAAGCGTGTAAAGTGATGACGGGAAAACCACAATGGATTTCATCTGACCTATCCTTCAGGAATAAGCTTTCATTAAAGTATATGCAACTGTCGTACGTCAGGCTTTATTAACATAAGCCGCACTCTGAGAAAGCTTCGACTGAATTAAGAACGTTGACTCGATGTAGGCTAATTGTCGCATACCCACTAAACGATACTCGCGAAATAAGCCTAAAAACTCAGCACACCAGTTCACGATATAATGTCGGGACCAATGGCGATTATTATTGTATATATTTAACACTGCATTATGAATAACATGTATAGAATGATACATGTTATTTATAATGCAGTGTTAAATATATACAATAATAATCGCCATTGGTCCCGACAATATATCGTGAACTGGTGTGCTGAGTTTTTAGGCTAATTGTCGCATACGAAGTAAACGATAGTCGGGAAATAAGCCTAAAAACTCAGCACACCAGTTCACGATATATTGTCGGGACCAATGGCGATTATGATTGTATATATTTAACACTGCATTATAAATACCATGTATAGAATGTTACATGCGCAATCCAAAGCTATATATATATATATATATATATATATATATATATATATATATATATATATATATATATATATATATATATATATATATATATATATTATATATAATAAAAACATCTAAAAAAGATACTTGTAATCCGAAAGCTCAGGCAATAAACAGTTGCATCATCGAGGAAGGTCATCATACCGTCGGTTGTTTCTCCTTCTTTTCTGCTCCTCCCTCGTTTTGATCTTCGTCTGCCGGATTTTCTCCAGGGTTTCGACAACGGTTTTGCAACAACAACAACAACAACAACAACAAAGCACTTTTTTCGTCATTAGCCAGCTCGACCGTTGGCTGTTCGGTCTGTGTATCATCCATCTATCGGTGCGGGCGGCACAGCAGCACCGTCGTCGCCAGGCGCTTGGTCGACGCTGAATGCCGATGCCGGTGCCGACTTCATCTTGACGTCGCCCATGACGTGCTGAATGATTACCGCAATGGGCGCTGCAGAAAGGGTGATTACAGCTGTTCGCTGCAGATTGTCCCGCACGGCAGTCGAATGCCCTACGTGTGTTTGGTGTGTATGTTTATATATCTATATGCATATGCATATGGTATGTAGCCAGTTAACAGGCCAATGCCGTTTTCTGTGCATTTTTCTAGGACAAATTCGAGTCAAAGGGTACCGAGTGTAGAGTGATCGTCAACGGTCATTCACCAGGAGATTTCAGTAACTAGACCCCACGGTACGGGCATAGTCAGGCAGTGTTTAAGATAAACTACCATAAGGAACGAACGAATCAAATCCGGACCTTTCGAGTAACGTGACAACCGACGCTGATGCGAAGAGTACACAAGCATTTTTTATTTAGATTAGTAAGGCTAATAATGCCCGTGTACGTTCTTGTGTCATGGCTAATTTTTACCAATCCATTTCGGCATTTACCTTGTCTAAATTGGAAACCATCAAACCAATTTAAGAGTGCCCGCCGGTCTGGGTCTCGAACCCAGCCCTCCCGAATGCAAGGCAAAGGCTTTGCCACTAAGCTATCTCGGTATGCGCGGTTTGCGCTATAAGTTTGATTTGATGAACGTCCCTCTCTCGTGGTCACTGGCAGTAGTATCAAGCAGCAGCGGCTGCAATATGAACTAATAGGAGGAAAAAGGGGAGACGATCTCAAGTTATCGAAACGACAAGTATACATAGAGCATGCGCGGTGTGCGTTTTGGCGAGCGGCAGGTGTCGCGGGAGGAATGCAAGACCGTGGTGTCGATTATGCCGTGTGTGTGAATAAATCCCATCTTGGTTAGTAACTACGAGCGGAGTCATCCTTGAACCGCTCGTATGACTCCGCTCGTAGTTACTAACCAAGATGGGATTTATTCACACACACGAAATAATCGACCACACGGTCTAGCATTCCTCCAGCGGCGCCTGTCGCCCGCCTAAACGCACACTGCGCGTGCCCTAGCTGAACGCCTAGATAGGAAACTCATTGGGTTACGTATCGTACCAGGCATTTTCAAATAATAATAATTATTATTATTAATAATAATAATAATAATAATAATAATAATAATAATAATAATAATAATAATAATAATAATAATAATAATAATAATCCGTATAGTGTGCTCAGTGGAGATGCATTCGTCGAGTTCTTGTTTTAGTCTCAGAAGGCTTCTGCACCAGGCCCACATAACTTAAGCCAAATCAAATACATGATTTCATTGATTAGGGGTGGTCTTATAATTATATCGTTTTACTTCTGGTTGAGACATTTGTGCCTTTTGCTTCAAATTCCAAAGTCTACATACGTATATGTAACCAGGATATATTTGACAAGTTGTTCAACTTGAAACGTAATATGCACTATGTTTTACACAGCAGTATGCTTGAGCTCAGTTGGTGCTTGAAGGGAAATCAGGCAATAAAGAGCGAACTCGATACAAAGTTACCAATAGCACAATCTCAGGCGTTGCAGCCACGCCGGGGACCGCCCAGAAGGTCGCCCAAACGCTATCCACAGCGTGTGTAGATGCGAAAATCACACAAGCATAAACAAAGCGACACATATTGGCGCTGTAAGCAGCAACATTGTACCACAAAAGCCTAAACCGAAGGTGGTATATGTCAGCAGAATAGCCCTATCGCACAACGCCGGTGGCATTTTTGTGACTACTTGATACGGATAATGACAAACAACGTTAACATACCGATAACAGGTACCCAGTTGAACTTATTTATAAGTACTACAGCAGTTTTTGTACATGAACTCAGGTCAGAAAACAATTTCAATGAGTTGCTGGACCCGGCTACAAAGCACACATGTCCGACCCTTTAGAGATTTGCAAAAGCTAAACAGGGTTTCTAGCCTATACCATGAGAACACAGGGCTTGGCTAAGAAATGTACTACGATTGAAAGTTCCGTAGGCAAACCGTAGATTATACTATGAAAAAGGCCAGTCCCGCCAAACCCTCTCATAGGCGACTTCGAATAAATTGCAACCTTGGGAGACTGTTCGAACTAAGCGGGAAAACGCGGGGCCAACTGGGAAGTTGGCTGATCTTGTTTTTTTTTTATTAACAAGCATTTCAACTTTGCTGTGCACAGTGTAGTTTCAAATCTAATCCAATTATTTAACGCATGCACTGAAGCAGAAAAGCTTTTTTTTTTCGATTTAGAGACAAAGTCATTTTTTTTCCCAGAGATCGGCGAAACCCTGACAATCGCTGTAAACAAACATTTTTCTTCACTTATCATAATCGGATTGCAGCGGCACTGTAGGAACAAAGTACCGGCAGAACAATGTCGGTTTTACCCAAGTCGGTTTACCCGACCTCGATGGTAGATGCAATCAGTTACGAAGCTGGATTTGTACAACAGAGCCTAGATAGTAAGCTAACTACGTACGCATGTTTTATTAATTGTGAGACCCCGTTTGACAGCTAGCTTTTTTAGAGACTCATGAGCTTCCAAATGACTTTACTGAACTATATAAAATGTGTTATATTTACGAAAAGTTTTCTACAGTTCAATAATATTATTTTGAGCGATGTAGACCGCTGCTTTAATAAAATGGCATGGTAAACAGTTAGAGTTGACCAAGTGGACACTGCGAGGTCATTTATATTCATACTCAATCTGTCAAGCTTAGCAAACACTTTGCGCAGCTAGAAGCGCCGTGCGGGTGATCTGATTTTATAAAAAAAAAAAGGCAAGTTGACACATCTATAAAATCTCAACTTGGTGAAGTTAGTCATTACTTAGTCAGAAACATAGCAACGACCAAGCAAATGAAAATACGCCGTGGAGACGCATGCACAGAATTCGACAGCATGCACAAAGTAGACTGTCTCTTTTGAGGCAGTTAGATGAAATTTAGGCAAATGCTGCAGCGCTAATTCCTCCTCAAACAATCACATATACTAGGTACTAAACGTATACAAACTAGCAATAAAATCCGCAGTCACAGATTGCTTACGAAGATTCTAAAAATCCCTCATCTTAAAAAAGAACTCTTAAAAACGCATACAGAAAACGAAAACAAATTAGCCAAAGTTGAAAATTAATTTTCCTTCCGAATATCAGCTACCAGTGCAGTCAAAAATCATTGACAGACAACTGGTAGAAGACGGATATGAGTTTGGCTGTGATGTAATATACGTAAACCTGTTGAAAGAGTACCGAAACGAACGCAAAACGAGTTTCGTGACGGCGACCATGTATCACTCCACGGCTATCATCACCGCGTATGCCCAAAATAGCGAATGTTATACCACTGACAAATGTGTATGCAAGCATTACGCTATGACTGGCATTAGCCGATATCACACTTTCGGCTGTCCACGACTAAATACAGCGAATATCCCATGGTACGTCAACGACGGATTAAGCGGTCAGGGGCGCCCAACAAGTTAAAAGGAGGCTTATGAACATGTACGCGTATTGTGAAATACTGCTACCTGTTTCATTTCACGGTGATTATTTCTATACCTATGTGTCTAGCTATTTAGTAAAGTTTAGAAATGGGTATGTACAGAGCGTGCACCGCGCACACATGTAGTATCGGCATAGGCGTTTAATGTCATAGTAGGGGGCCTCAAAAGACAACTTAGCTGTATGAGGCAGACCTTTGCATTTACCATAGCGTTGTTTGACCGGTCTTCCTGCAAGGGTTCAGGTATGTCAATAGGACACTGTTGGGTTATTGGAGCCCCCACGATATCACTGCCAGTATTTTAGACGGAGTTGCATTTCGTCAGTAGCCACACGACAATTCTGGATTACGTGGATATAGTCGAGGGGAGTCTGAGCTACCGATTATAATATAGCACTTGGCAAAAGCTAATATGCTACAATGAAAATGAAAGTTCTCCCAAAATAGAATATTCCGAAGAGAGCCACGATTTCTTTCGAAGCAACTACTCTACACCAGGAGATTAACATTTTAAGGAAGGAAACGACGATAGCGTGATTGACGCGACTGGTCCCGATTGGCAAACAGGATGAGTTGCAACATGCATTTGGATAAGACACTGCCAAACCTATCTTTTTCAAGACTTGTACGGACTTCAGTTACGACGACTGAAATAACTAAACATTGCGCGAAATGCCTGCAATAATGTTGTACAGCCGTTAATAATAATTAATAGATCTTATGACAGCCAAAGCTCATAAAGCAGTGCTTTAATGAACCTTACATTAAGCTAAGAGTGCGGTGTGTAAAAATCTCGCAGGAGTTAAGCGAACGTACTTCATATTGTATACACAGGCTAAACATATATAATTTTAACTGTGCCGCTAACGGTATTTGTTTAAAGCTAAAAGAAGGCAAGGTATTCGAAAAACATTCACTGCTGAAAGATGGCTATAGACCGAACATAAAGGTCATATGGCTGTAACACGGTATTACTATATTTCTTTTGTATCAATGGGCCATCAATGGGGTATGCTGCAACAACATTCTTTCATGATTACATTGTATACAAACAAGCACTATAATAAGTTAATGTGATTAATAAACATGATTTTTTATTATTAATATTATTGCTACTACATGACTGCATTATAGCAGAGGCTGTATTGTTGTTACATGACTGCTTATAGCAGAAGGAATTGCTGATATATCTGTTGAACTCTAAATATTGTGTCCTATAGGCCAACAAATAATATGTGTTTTTAATGCTATATTTTTTATTATATATCAATCAGGGTTGCGATATGTGCCATACAAATAAATAGTTGTATCTTACTTAACTCATCTCACTTGTTACTACGGCTATCATTATTATGTTGTTACTGTACTACTAAAAAAGAAGTTAGTGAAAAACTCCAAATTAACGTACTATAAATCCATAGCAATCGTTATTATTGCTATGGGTTCACTGCTATTGTACTGCTCAGCGGTTACTAGCATTAGTGGTTATTGTTTCGCTGCTTTCACTGTCACCGTTTTCAACGTTACCTTTTTGTGCTGAGGCCTAGTCAAGAATTGTTCTGCAAGAGCACCGTCTCATCCAAGCGCGTAGGCAAAGTAATCAGACAAACGCACAATACCAAACAGAAATAATGGTTGCATAAACGCAATAAGCGACACTTCGCACTCGGGCAGTCGACATAACTAAGTGAGTTCGAAGCACGCTTCGTTAGATCGCGCCTACAACTGATTGCCCGTTAAGTGAGAGGTTTCAGACTTGCGCGACTGAAGACTGTTTTCAGTTTAACATCTACAACTCGACAGATATGTCGCCGCTTCAAAGAGCAGATCACTGATGGTGGTGATGATGCTGACGATAATAATAGTAATATAGTATATATATATATATATATATATATATATATATGTATATATATATATATGTATATATATGCCTAATTATCGCCTGTTAACATACTAGTAATAATAATAAATGATATTAACGCAAAAGAACGCATATATAGTGTACCCTCGCTCTCGAGAGAACTCTCTCGTAGTCTTATAACGTTCAGCTAGTTTTGTGTTCAACAATTGCAAAGGCTAGCTTCAAACGCCTGAATATATATATATATATATATATATATATGTATATCTATATAAATAGATTTATATATATATATATATTTATATATATATATATATATATATATATATATATATATATATATATATATATATATATATATATATAGAGAGAGAGAGAGAGAGAGAGAGAGAGATGACGTTTCGGTTTAGCGCTGCGAGTTTAAACAATCTTCTTGAGCGCACACTTCTTCCTACTACGTGTTCACGCTGATCTTTCGTCACCCAGGTGGGGGGGAACAGAGCTCGCTGATTGGCAGCACTATGGTAGGCAACACCTAGTAGATGCTGTCTGTCCTGGCCTTGAGAGACAACAAATCATTTTGTGGCAAGTTGAACACGTCAAGCGTGTCAACTCAGTCAGTACAGTAAAATCTTTCGCTGACGTGCCTGCCGGCCGACGTCACGCAGACATCGAGCGGCCACGAGCCACACACCAGTGTCATTCATGGTCACTGGTGATCGATTCTTCGCACATCAGGCCGCGCCATCAGGTAGCTTTCCGGCGACGCCGAGCTGCCAGCGCAGGAGGAAGGTTGTCCGCCTGCGGGTTCGAAGCGATGTTCAGTGTCAGAAAGAAGAATCCTTGTTGCCAGCTTGCTCGCTTCGTTTTCCGCACAACCTGCGCTTTTCGCGCCGCTTCGTTTCCATACGACTGTTTTCTGTATTTACGAGTTCTGTTGATGCGGTTGAATGATGTCTGTCGCAATCTTGAACAATCTTAACCACCATGTTAGGTAACCACCACCACCTGCTGATATATGAATGAATGAATGAAAGAGCATAAAGAAATGTAGTTGTTTTCTTCCTCTTCTTCTTCTTCTTCTTCTTCTTCTCCGACGTTGGATACTCTAGCCATTGAGAGATGCTCTGCACGGTAGACCTACCACACTTTGTCGCACTTGTGGAAGGCACATGCGTGCTTACATGACAAAGTTTTCATGCGCCGTCGCCTTAAGATGCTTAAGTAGATAAAGTCTAAAATGCGCAGTGCGAGAAATAAATAATAGGGAGCTAGTGTCGCAGTGGTCCGGATGACATTAACAGCAATGATAATCGCACAGTGTTAGTATAATTAAACGTGCAATACTTCGTCGCATAATAGAGCTAAATGTAGGCGCATTAAATAACCTCGATGTATGCTGCAAAAAAATACGATCGTTTTACCTACGCAAATCTATGCGAGAAACCGGCGCAACGCTGGGAAAGTAGGCATATCGTACAAACTCTGGTACAAATTTCAAACCGGCATTGAAAAGTATCTTTTCATATGTGCTCACCTCTTATGGCAATGCATTTACTTGAAAACAAGGCACTCTACGTGTTTACGTGCTATGAACTTTCAAGGCTTTGTGCGGCGTAGTCTCAGAATTTTATGTTCATCAGCACTTTTCAGAATAAAAACAGTATGCTACTGCCAATACCAATGTGGCATTGGTTAGAAAATCTGGGTCAGACAAAGTTCAATTCACTCGTCATACGTACAAGTAGCACCGGGTCCAGTGGTTTCATTGCAAAAAGTACGCAAACTTTTACAACACCACCCAAAGTTATTCAAACGTATAATGAATACTTTCCAGCGTAGACCCGTAAGTTCTATAAAAACGGCACATTTGACGCTTATACTAAAACCCGGTAGACGATGACCATTGGACGTACTGCTCTATAAATATGCGTTATTCACTGTTTATAGCTGCTGAACACATTACCAATGGCCAATTAGTAACAGAGAAAAGAAGTAGACGCGCTATCAGAAACCTGCATGACTTCTGTTCCCGACATCCTCGGTCAGCCATCACCACTTTGCTGATAGTTGAGCGTGTGGACGCAAGCAAGCTGAAACACAGAGAAATGCGACGAAAGCAAACCAGCCGCTTTGTCTGGCCGTCCTCTTAGATCTCAAAAACGCGTTATAGACGTTTATATGAAGAGCTGTACGCAAAGTACTTCTAGTAAAAGGCATGTCCCTCCAACTACGGCGTATCCTAATATCGTATCTAGAAAACGAGCATACACCTACGAAGGCGTGGACTATGCAGCCACAGCCGGGCTCCCAGGGGTTCGTAACTGGAACGAACCGTACGGAACATAGCATACGAGGGAGATCTTAAACTCCCACGTCTCCCGGGGTTCTATTCTGTCGCCTACTTAGATGACTTGACCATGATAGTCACGCCTGTGACAAAGATATTCTCGAGTAAGAACGACATTCACGCTTTAGGTCACCCGGACGTAATCCTGGTACTAGGGCTCTTACAGAAACACATTATGTGCGCTGTACAGCGAAAAAGCTGGTTAAACCTCAGCAGCACTACGAAAAATTCACCCGCGGACTAGAAGAGTAACTGTTGTTGTCGTTTACAAAACGTCTCCACAACAAAACACAAATACTTGTGGTGCTTAGCATCGCAGAGACAAGTCGTAAAGCATCTACAGCAGCCATACGCATCCGTTGTAGACATATTCCCTGGGATCTAAAAGTAAAACGATTAACTTTAGCATGACTCTCAATCAAACCCAGGATGGAGGAACGTAAACAAATATTGTAGTGCGAGTGGAACCAGCACTGGGAACCAATCAAAACAGGCCACTTAGATACTGGACAACGTAAATACTCCCTGATTTTTAAAAGCGGTACAGCCCCGAACACGGATCGCTTACCTTCCCACTCAGAAAACTGCCAATGAGCCACGGTGGCTGCTTTCAGCAGTGCCCGTTCCGCATTTGCAAAGCGTGTGCCAAATGTACAACTCAGAGCAGGCCACCGATGTCAGGCAGTGCTACGAACACTATGCCTTTTTCAATAGCAAGAGCTACTTTCTAGTAACTTAAGACTGGAAAGTCCCCTGACACACGACGCCGAGCAGACATTATGGCAAATGTATACGGTCAGGTACAGTTATCTGGATATATATATATATATATATATATATATATATATATATGCTACCTATAACGATTGCAAATGTTTTGAGAACTAACTTTAAAGACTATCTACTAGGGTTTCTACTCGAATAGTGTAATCCACAGAGGAACTCGACTCGGATTGGATAATATTTTACTCAGGATGTGCTCACTTCTGCGCCTGGTTCTTGGTAATGCTAATGTCAATCTACTAAGCTGCCCTTAGATTATACCTTATGCGTTTCCAGAAGGTGTCTGGTCCATATTATTAATCGGGTTACGCGTCCACAATCTGACACTTGTTTCTGACACACCATTTCGCCGTTCGTTACTGCTCCGGTAGCTGCGGTTCTGGATGCGTTGCTATTTTCAGACAATCTTCCTGTGCTTGTCTCCATTCTTGGGGACGGCTCAGAGGGCAATTCGATATCAACATGGGTTGCGCGCCGCTAAAACTGCGTTTTCCAGGGCGCAGTTTGACACGTTGCATAGCCACACGAGAGATACTTGGAATTTTATCAATACAAAGTTAAGAATATAGAACTGCCACTTTGACTGTATCTCCCGATATTACTAAGATTGCACGAGAGATTGCTAAGAAGCTTAATCGGCACTTTGCAACCATACGTTCGGCTACTGTTGCGTGACCACTACCTAGAGGGTGATTTATTAATAATTCTTACAGATCTATAGACAAACAAGGGTAACAAGGGTCTAAACTGTGTGCAGTATAAAAATCCAAGATTACTTCTATTTGAATAAGAAGCTAGTTGGAGCCGTGGAGCTACAAGGGTGCTCGGGAGACTTTTCTAACTAACGGCGCCCTTCATTGTCTTTCTTTTAACTAAACTTGCGAATCTCTTGTCCCCTCTGTGAATATTATCCAAAAATATCAAGGCCTCTCTCGTAAAGCCGCTTTACAGAAGAAAGGGTGTTGACCTTTTTTATTTTTATGGGAGCTTTCGGGAATACATAATACACATGCGTCGCTGGCAGCTGTCAGCAACTAGTGTGGTCAGAAGAGAAAGTGTTTCCGACGACGTGGCGTCGAGAGGCGACTGCCCATATAATACATATTCGTATACAATATTTTTTTAAAAATCAAAATAAGAAAAACCACCCACTGAGTTTGCTTTACTCATGATTTAATCCCACCCTTATTTTATGCCAAAGTAGCGTCTGTGCTAACTGAGTCTCTTTCTTTGATATTCAGGAAGTCTTTTAAGAATGGCACTGCGCCAATCTTTTTTTCGGCAGTCAGTCGTAGCTCGTGTACATCAGAAGGGTCCAAAGCAAAATGTAGATAATTACAAACCTGTGATTTAATTATTAATCATCATTTATTTATTGCGCCATATGTATGGTATGTATATTCTTTTTTTAAGAAAACACACGCGATTAATGTAATATATATATATATATATATATATATATATATATATATATATATATATATATATATATATATATATATATATATATATATAGAAAATATTGTGATGATTTATTAATCAATTACAATACGTTTGCACACTCGGCAGTGCTCGCCTTAATAAAAATGGTGGTAAAAAGGTGTTGACCGTGTCCTTGCTTGATGGTAGCCCCCGCTCTTATGGACCCGGTGCGAGCGGTATATCCTCAAGGTTCCTTGCAAAGTTAAAACGGTGAGGTCCATAAGATTCCTCTTCGTGACGCCGAGCCCCAAGAGCGTCCTCACAGATTCGGAGTCCCATACACCACTCATAGAAATAGTGATAGATCCGGATCGGCGAGGTTTTTGCGGTCGGGGAGCGCCGCTCTTAGGAACTCGACGTCATATTTGGTGATCTGGTCCTGCCGCGCTTTTGCCAGGTCCCGGTTCGGGCCGCAAACCTCGGCATCTTAAACCCAGACCTCGGTAGGTGTTGTTATTACGAGGTCGGGCTTTAGACCCGGTGCGCCGGGTCGACGGAATACTCCCTCACGGACCACCTTATGACCCCTTTCGCGGAGAAGACGCGCCACGCGAACACAGACGTCGTCATGTCTCTTTATGGTTTGTTTGTGTGTTGTATCGCACATCTGAGCGACATGAGCCAACGTCTCAGGCGCATGACACCCGTGCCTACAACGTTGTTGTAGCCCGGGCGTCCCCTGGCCAATCTGGCACGCGTTGGTAGTGCGTCCTTACCAGATAGATAGGGCATACCCTTAATCCAGTAATGTACAAAGGGCGTTTCGTGTGCTTTTTTTAAATGTGCCCCATCGAACGTGTTGTGAAGTTGCTGAGATATATATGTATATATATATATATATATATGTATATATATATATATATATATATATATATATATATATATGTGTTAATCGCATGTGCTTTCTTTTAAAAAAAACTGTTAGTTGACTATATTTTTAATTTCCTTCAATCCAAAGGCTTGTGAGATAAGAACCAACATGGTTTTGCTAAAGGCAAATCCATGGCAACTCAACTCGTTGGACACTACATCGGGCCATTATGATAAACATTAGGCTGGTCTTGGATTACGTATATTTTCCATATAAACTGTACATAAACTCAGGTTTTGAATGTTGATACTCACTTTATATCATAGATTGCTAGCTATTTTACCTATCAATTTCTATAGAGTTCTGCATTGAAGCGGCTTCCAAATCGTGTGTTAGATAGCAAAATGATTATGTCAGTGCCGAATGTGCACTACTGTATATTGTATATAAGATGTCCATAACTACATGGTACATGGAAAGGCTATCCCTACCTGGAATAATATTACGGACCTCGGGGTTTTAGACTTATTTAGAACACAGAAACGGATTTTAGAATTTCATCTCACACAAGTCATCCGATAAACTAGTCTAATATGTAATACCATATTTCGTTCACGGTTTCTTTAGGCGGCCTAGGTGTGCCGGACGCGGTCATGACGGCAGAACCTGCAATCGTGTCGTCATTGACCCAGGCCGCGGACAGGGTTAAAGCATTATTGGACAGTGATGGGTGGGACGCCTATAACGGGGAACTTCAAATACTGACCGACGAATTGTCGTTGTTAGTTGATTCACCTCCCGACGATAGGGCTAACCAGGGCAATTGGACAACCCCTTTACAAGAAAAGCGACTAGCAAACTTGATTAATAGTGCACCGTCTGTTGCCGATAAAGCCAGGCTTCGAGCTGTTAGTAGTCAAGGGGCTGGGGCTTGGCTACACGCCTTACCATGTCCTCGAATTGGGACTCTGTTAGACGACGAGAACACGCGCATAAGCGCAGGGCTGCGGCTTAGTGTTGACCTAGTCGTGCCCCACCGATGTCGTTGTGGTGATTTTGTGGACGCGTTGGCCCATCATGGCCTGTCATGCGCGTTAAGTGCAGGCTGACGAGCACGTCACTCTGCTCTAAATGACACCTTTAGTCGCGCACTTCGATCTGCCGGCTTCCCATGTGTTTTAGAGCCCCCGGGTCTATCGAGGGATGACGGAAAAAGACCTGACGGCCTGACTTTGACGCCCTTTGAGCGTGGCCGCATGCTTGTTTGGGACGCAACTGTAACCGACTCATTAGCCCCTTCGATGGTCGGTGCAGGTGCGGACCGAGCAGGTCATGCTTCCAGGTTAGCTGAGGCTAACAAATGCAGGAAATATTCCAGTGTGGATTATCCGCACGAATTTTGTCCGCTGGCGTTCGACACTATGGGAACTGCAGGCCCCCTTACGCTCAAACTGATTCAACGCGTAGGCAGAAGCCTTAATCTTTTGACAGGAGACTCGAGAGCATCCAAAATCTTGCGTCAGAGGCTGTCGCTTGACATCCAACGAGGAAATGCAGCGTCTGTTCGGGGCACATTGCTGAACTGGGCTAACCCTGGGTTAGAGAACCCGTAATCACACGTTCGCACGGAGACAATTGTCCACTCCAATGTGCTAATATAATGAACTTATATAAATAAATTTAGCATTTTATTATTAGTCCATATTTCGTTGTCTTACAGCTAATGATTATAATTTTTAATGAGGCTTTTTAGTAATATTTCCATTACGAGCATCGATTTGCTGTATCGTCTTCAAGTAGCTACTTTTGGCTTCAAGATCAGTCGTAGTTTAGTACCTACTGAGGTTGCCTTCCCTCTAGTCCCTCAGCGGCGGAAAACCTCGCGACGGGCCACCACTTTTGTGATACCTCGCGTGCAGAAAAGATCTAATATCCAATCTCTTGTGTACAGACTGCCCGCGTGTGGGAGAGCATCCCGCACTAAATTCGTTACTCGAAGTCCCTGACCTGTTTTACCCGAGACGTCAAAAGATGGCTTTTAAATCGGAATACATGACCGAAAAGGGGGATTTACTTAGAGGAATGGTCGAATTTTTCAGTTTTTGTTGTCATTTCGAGTTATACTGTTCTATCAAGTTATAGCTCAGTGTGCTCCTTTACTTTGTGTGTCAGTATCGCCAATCATTTGGTATAGGTGTTAACCTCTGTTTTTATTATCTTCTTTTTCTCTTTTTATCCCCAAAGACACGCTAGCATAATATCAGCAAAACATATTGTCAAGACAGATCGTGTGAACAACATGTTTTCGTGGCGGACGGCCAGGGCTCTGGAAACTAGCAATGGTAACGGCGGAAATGCCGACACACATGTAAACTGACTGTTGTATGAATCCAGGTAACGGTTTGTGGAATGCAAATATTGCAAATAATTTTTCCCTTTGACAAATTAAATGTGAATTTGAATTGAATATCCGTTTGTAAGTGCATTACTCCTTCCGATAACTTTGTGCATCGTGCTCAGAAAGCCGGCTGGGTCTTTAACTTTCTTTCCCCGCACTTCTTTAGTGAGCGTTCGTATGGAGTTAATCCCTCTAATGTCCGCGAACACCCCAAAGCCCTAGCTGCTCTGCAAAATTACCACTGTACCTACTGGCAAGTCCTGTGCGGCTGCCGACAGGAACTGTGCAGCCAGATGCTCATAAAGATGTTTGTCGCTCTCCGAGGCTTGACTGATTAGCACCGCTAGTGTGTTCCATGCTTCGACAATGCCCTTCTCTCCCAATTTGGTTCTCTTAAACACCTTCTTGGGCCAGTCTTTAGAAATAAGAGCCAGCTGTGGCTCGGATGTATACACCTGCTCCAATGCCTCATTTATCTCCTTAGTGAGCTTTGCGGTCCGGATCTCTTATGTGCCGGCTTTTGAGCCTCTATGCGTTCATTGCCGTATGTAACTATTGCTTGCTCTTTCTCGGGCCACATCTTCGCTTTGGTTCTACCAGCCTCTCAACTTAGGTTATATGTAGCACCAACGTACTACCACCTCGAGCTTCAGAGCAGCGGACTTAATGTCGAGCCGCGTGGTCGGGTACTTGCTCGTTAGCAGCCCAAAGGTTTTGGTCGCGTAGTAAAAAATATTGTGATGATTTATTAATCATTTACAATACGTTTGCACACTCGGCAGTGCTCGCTTTAATAAAATTGGTGGTAAAAAGGTGTCACGTGAGGT
Organism: Dermanyssus gallinae; assembly: GCA_003439945.1. Classification (NCBI taxonomy): domain Eukaryota; kingdom Metazoa; phylum Arthropoda; class Arachnida; order Mesostigmata; family Dermanyssidae; genus Dermanyssus; species Dermanyssus gallinae. The sequence continues at coordinate 723,835 of QVRM01005948.1, read as the reverse complement.
TAAGAATCAGCTGTCCGTGTCCTTGTTTGATGGTAGCCCCCGCTCTTGTGGACCAGGTGTGAGCGGTATATTCTCAAGGTTCCTTGCAACGTTAAGACGGTAAGATCCATAAGATTCCTCATCGTAACGCCAAGCCCCAAGAGCGTACTCGCAGATTCGGAGTCCCATACACCACTCATAAGGATAGTGGTGGATACGAATCTGCGAGGTTTTATATATATATATATATATATATATATATATATATATATATATATATGGATTAATTAATTATTTATATGGCGCAGCCATGATGCCAGGCCGTCTTCTGTACAGATACACATACAAATTAAGCGTGATTTGTTAATTTGCTCTCAAAAATGACGCATCGCGGACATGCAAAAATACAGCGCCGCGTCGTGGGGCCATTACTTAAGAGAGAAACGACTTTAGGAGAGGCTAGCAACACAGCACTGGAACGCATAATCGTCTGAATTGACACCTATCATTTGTAACGAGCCCTCGAGAAGGCGGAATTAATTTACCCAGCAAAAGAAAGCAAACGAGGGGTATCAACATCTTCAGGCTAAGTCACTGCGTTTAAATTTGGCGCCAAGCAAAACACCTGGTATTATGCTCTACATCGGTTTCACGGGCTCGTCTCACGTAAGGCTATTGCGCACAAGGTCAAAAAGTCTCTTCATAACCAGGTCTCGTGCGCAGAGCAGATGGGGCATCCGAGGCCAAAGGAACACTGTTGGCGACCATATCAGAGTGTGCTACGTCTCTCGGACTACCTTGAACTACAGATGCGTTATTAGCCTCTTATTAGATCGTTTCGCGTTGCGCAGCGAGTGAGGGATGGACGAAACATTGGACCTCTTAACTGCCAGGGAGGCAGCTCTCACTGCCTGGCAGGCAGGAGAAATGGGACACGGCAAAACGGAAGGCGACCAAATGGCACTAGTTCAGAAGCTGATACCTACCCTTCGTAATTGGCACATCAAGACAGTTTCAATAATGCATGACAAAGGTCGGCAAGACAAAAGTTGAAATTTGCATCCGTTGTATTTCCAGGAGACTTTGGCAGCATTTATCACACAATGACGCATTACTGAGCGTTACTCAGGGTTCAGGCCTCATTCCCAACTCGCTCTGTGGGACCTTACACCGCGAGCTGACATCCGGAGAGGCCTGAAGAGAAGGTCACGTCTACCTGAATCTAATAATGGAACTGAAAACGGCTAAAGAAATGGCGAGAAGAAACAGACTGAAGCGGCACTCAAGGAGGGTCGGTCTAACTAAGGAGCCGAGGGTGGAGACTATAGCGCTGCTAGGTTCTTACCAGGCCGGATGAGCAAAAGCTAAGCGCGCAGAGCGCGGGAGAAGCAGGATATCTTCTCTGTGGCGTCTAAGAGATTGCACGCAATTCCGATTCCCGAGGGCACAGCTCTAATGCCCAGCGCGAAGGCATGCCCGGAAGTTGCAAATCTATATCTAACTAGTGGGACCAAGGTGGAGCTCACGACTCAACGTTAGTGCCGCTCGGTGCTATGCATGAGGTTAGCAAGACTGATATTGCGCCTCCAATCATCAATTATCATACAGCAAGAATATAAGCAAGGATAAAAGGACAACAGGTTAGCCAAGTGTTGATGGCAGCGGCAAAAACAGGAATTGAGAGATCTGGCTTCAGATGCTTGGGAAATATCGAAAAATGGTTACAAAGTTGCAACGCTAACAATGGCCAAAAATAAAATTAATAGATATATGGTAGTAGCCAGGTTTATGTATTTGTCAGAATGCATAGACTGGTTGACAACACTCATTAATAGGATATCTATGTAAAGTGTTACGACTCGTATTGACGTTTTAGTGAGGATACTAAGGTGAGGAGAAACAGATTGCAAATACAAATATAATATAAATTTGCATTACGGGACTTCTGCACCCTCCAGCCTTTTTTTTTTAATGAGTTGGACACCTTTGTCAGGGTTAAGTTACATATGACGTCCACTAACTGTGTGCTAGGTTTTATCGCAATGGCCATTCTAGGTAAGTGCTTCAGAGATATATGCGTATTTCAAGGGCGTTTAAGGTTAAAATTGTTTTTTTTTATAGCAATTTCGGGTTAGAATTCAATTACGGTTCTGGACATGTAATATACTAAACAAACCTGCTTACACAGCATTTCCCCGGTGCGAATTGTTAGCTCGGTACCTAGCTGAATTATGATTGGCCAAGGTTTAAATATAGATGTTTTCCTTGACAGCAATATTCAGGCCATCAAGTTACGTCTCCGCCGCCCTGGCTTTGACGGTTATGTTATTGGAGAACACTCTAAGGGCACACGATCGTAGAACACTCTCATAGGAGATATTTTACGATATTCTGCCAGCTACTGGGGATTTGCCTTGTATTCTTATTAAGGGTCCACACTGATTTGCTAGGTGGGTAATATGTACGTGAACTGTACACATTCTGACCAGAGGACTTAGTCTATTGAACTTAGACTAGCCGAGTACGTAAGGAATGAAGACACGATCGCCTGCTGTCACCTGTAGAGTGGCTTGCTGACTCTGTGTGTTAGCTGCATTTATTGCCTCTCAGATTGTTCTCGAATGTGGTAGATTCAATTCGGTCCGAGTAGACGTTCCTATCGAATCATCTGGACACTTTGTCGCTCGTACCTTCTCTTTCCACTGCCCGTCCGCCAGCACGTGGCGCCGAGCCGACAGCCGTGTGAAAATATGCCTAGACACAACAGTGTAGCGTCGAGCCGACAGTTGTGTCTATCTGAATATGCCTAGACACAACAGTGGGGACCCTATCTCTGTTGTGTTTTGTTCCGCCCTTACCCGTAAGGGTCTTGAACATGCAGTCAACATGATAACGCGTCTATACCTCAGGCCCAATGCTGTCTCTTTAGGCTCGTGCATTGATCATGTCGCTATTGCCAACTGTGAACGATACCTACAGATCACTTTCTTCGTGGTTGACCTGGTCTTTTCCGACCACTGCCCAATGGGGATCATGTTGACCGTCAGCACGACACCATTGTCGCAGTTTGCGGCGAAACCTGAGGCTCTCTATGACTACTGATGGCTCAAATACGAGGGTCTAGGACGGTTTAAAGACGGTGTCTCCAAGGTAGACTGGTTCTCAGCTCTCGACTCAGATGATCCCAATGAGGTCAACGAATCATACCTGTACGACGAAAGTTTTCCGTTAAGGTAGCGTAGGGCTCCGAAAAAGGTAAATCGTGTTCCTCGGTTTTGATCATAAAGTGGCTGAGCTACGACTCTAAGAAACAAGGGACGCCTACTTCGAGAAGTAGCTCGTAGCTGTCAGTAATTGGCCTGCAAAACTGATCGTAAATTAATGAAATTTGCGGTCGTGGGAAAAAATGGCTACGAGACTAAAGCGTCTGCTAGTTGATAACAATGAGCCCGGAGAGGCCCAGGAGGTGACAGGCGCACCAAAAACATTTCCAGGTTCACGGGGTCCAACACCCCGTATGCTCCCGTAGGGGTTTCATAAAGACTATAGTACTCAGTGTATTTGTCGGTTCTGCTTGCAGCAATGCGCTAAGTTCGGTTGATTGTCCGGCACTTCAACCAAGATCTTTGCACTTATTCTCTCGGTGGAATGGCAGGACAACAAATAATGGTTTAAACGAGTTTTTCACCTTGATGAGTGCTAAAACCTTGGCTGGACTTTTTCCACGGGAGACCGTGGATAACGCCATTAGGCCCTCTAACTCTTTTCTAATCTTCAATATGTCCACCAGGCCGGGGTGCTCCCGGAACGCCTAAGGACATCAGCGGTATTCTCGCTATACAAAGGCAAGGGCGATAATAACCAACCCGGCTACTATTGACCAATATCGTTGCTGTCATTCAATATAAGGAACTTCGTGAGACTTATTAAGAAGCAGCTCGAGGAATACCTAATCACTGAATTTGATCGTCGCCAGTTAAGCGTACTTTTATTTAATGCTCGATTATTGGCAAAAGGAAATCGAATAGATATTCTCCATAGCCATGCCCTGAGCCATAATATCTAAATAATGTGACTTGGCTAACTAAAAATATCTTAGATGCTGAGCTCTCGGGCGCAGATGCTTACAAGGTATTTAGACGAGACCGTGGTTCCCAAGGCGGTGGTGTACTCATATTGGTCCGACGTGATACAAAGGCGGTGCATATTCCAGTGCCCAATGACCGCTCCAAAATTGCGTGATGGACCTGCTTCCCCGAGCAGGCCATATGATACGTCTAATCCGTGCCTACTCGCCATGTACAGTAGGGCCACAATGCAATAAATAAGCTATACACCCTCTGGTAGCGGAGTGGCAGGTGGCTGATGGGGAGGAGGCCATGAGGGATCACAGATACATCTGTCTCATTATTACAGACCCCGAACTCTCTAGCTCTCTAGTAAAAAAAAGGTCTTCATGACTACACTACTGCGAGACGCAAGATGACCTGAACAAGGGCCAGCCTTGTGCTGGTTCCAAAGCCAAGAAAGAGTCTGGAAGAATGCAGCGTCGGCGTTTTGGCCTATCAGCCTACTGGACGCTTTGGGTAAAGTGGTAGAGAACGTCCTAGTCTGCCGCCTCAAAAATGAGATCGACGGGAAGGGAGTTCTTTCGGAAGCTCAGTACGGATTTTGAAAGAGTCGCTTCACGCTCAGAGCCCTAAAGAGGTACTGGAACCGAGGTCGGGTTGCAGGGAGGCAGGAGTACGAAGTTGCAACGCGGCATGGCCCTTCGGGTCTGCCAAGCGTACCGCATGGTGAGCACAGAGGCAGCCCTCGTCCTGGCTCGCCAGCTCTCCTGGGATCTCCCGGCCCGGGAAAGGAGCGAGCGTAAGACGGATGGTGCGACGGACTTTACGCAAGCCCTAGCGGCAACGCTCGACGCGTGGGCTCACGAATGGACCCCGCCAGGCACAGGAATGCCCCGGGCGAACAGGATCCGGTCGCTTATACCGGATCTCCGACGTTGGCATGACGGGCCTGGCGGGGGGCCACTTACGTACTTCTCGGTCCAGGTCCTTACGGGCCACGGCCAAATCCAGACCTATATAATGCGGATTGGGAAGTCGCAGGCGGATACGTGCACACAGCAAGACGATGTTGACCATACAGTCTTGTCCTGCTCCGCTCTGGCCCAGGTCCGCAGAAGCTTGGCGTATTGCTATGCAGGGAGATCGACACAAGACATTGTCGGTCCCATGAGAGAGGTAGCCGCCGTATGGGCAACAGGTGTTTATTTCCTAGACGCTATTATGCGCAAGAAGACGCGGCTAGAAAACGCTCGCCGCGCGTGCTACGGTGACACGCTGGTGCCATTAAGTGGTCATGATGAGGGTGCCCCGCAAGGCGTTATAGCAACCCAGCCCTCCGTAAAACGGCTTGACGCATTCCCTCGGGTTCGTGAGCTCAGGACATGAGAGCCGGTGGATCACGACGCTTTTCTCCACAGTCTTGAAGTAGTGCCACACAGTTCCGAACTCTGTGGTGTAGGGAAGATTGAGGTTTTTAGTGAGTGAGTGTCCCACACTAGGTGCTTTGGGTTGCCAGTACCGATAATGCTATTGCGTTTCCAAACCTTTCATATAAAAAAATAGTACGAGATTAGAGCTGAGGTCCCACAGAGCTCAATTCTGGGGCCCGTGCCCTGAATCTGGCTAACAACGGGGTGCTCGAGATAGACAATCTCCCGAATGGAGTGGAGACGCTAGCGTTCGCCGACGATCTCGCAGTCATAGTTACGGCTAGGACCAAGTCAGTCCTACAGAGCGCCGCCATTAAAGGATTGATCCGTGTAAACGAGTGGATGGGAAGCCATCATCTTTTGCTAGCACCCGACAATACAGAGGTGATGTACCTAACAAGTCAAAAGAAAACAAGAGGGGTAAGACTCGTGATGGCGGGCCACTAGATAGAAATCAGAAAGGAAGTGAAATACCTCGGGGTCATTCTCAATACAAAACTTTCGGGATCGACGCGTGTGAAATATATGACTGATAAAGCCAAAAGGGTCTCTCTGAGCCTAGCGCTTGTTCTTCCGAAGATCGGTGGGGTGCCAGAAGCCAAAAGGAGATAATTAACGACAGTGACCGAATTAACGGCGATGTACGCGGCCCCGGCCTGCGACATGGCGATGCGTACGGCAAAAAATAGGTGAGCACTAAAGACCAGCGGATGCTGGCGATCAGGGTAGGCTGCGAATACCCGACAGTTTCGACCAAAGCCCTCTTGGTCCTAGTCAAGTTGCTACCATGAGACCTGTTCGCGGGGGAGAGAACTAAACCCTTTCTCGACGGCCTGACAACGGATCTGATCATGGCCAGGAGTGCCATCACTGAAACCTGGCAGAAGGAACGGGCGGAGATGAGACCCGAAGTGCTAATATGGCGAGTTATTCTACTGTACGACGCAAGTGCTGACCGGACACGGTCAGTTCCAATGTTGCATGATGAGGATTAAGAAGGCGAACATTGACATATGTATGACGTGCGGCTCTGATGAGCCGGACGACGTAGAACACATTGTTTTGCGCTGCAATGCTTTCAGGGCAGCACGGGACGCAGGTTCCACCGCCGTGAGGGGCCTCTCTACGTTGACCACATAATGATGTCGGCGGAGGCGTGAAAACAGGCAACGAACTGGTTCGACGCTTACACGTTCATATGTCACACGTTCGCAATGTAAAATAGACCAACTGTGGTGTATTTTGTTTTTTTGTGTATATCCAGCAAATACTCACCAAGCTGCACAACATTTAATCCCTACGAACATATAGACAGATCATTTTATAGTAAACATAACACTGAACATAATTTGGCGGATTAGCTTACATCATGTAAGCTAATCCGCCAAAATATGAATGTATAATCAATTATTGACAACAAACACGTATTTAAAAGGATTATTTAAATTCAGTATATACGCGTATAGAGATTTAATCTCCAAATAATGACCGGTCAATACTCGATAAGTGAATAGTGATAAGTGAAGCTTGACAAACTCCGTTTTGAATGGCCTATTTATTCCGTAGTTGTACTACCCGTGATTCTCTGGTAAGATATCGGTACTTCCTTCAGATGTACATGGTACATCTGAACCAGATATGTACAGTTTCTCTTTGTCGAGAGCTTAAACTTGCTAACAACGTTTAATGCCGTCGTTGTACGCTGAACCCACGACGATATTGAGCACTGCATACAGGAGAGCTGCGAGTAATAAAGTCTGCTTTTGCTGTGGCCGTCCAGCTTCTTTAGTGCGGGATCACTCAGAATATAGTAAAGTGCTCGACTCCGACTTACCCGTTTACCGTAAATTCTACAGCCGGCAAAGTTGCTGTATATATATATACGCTCGAATGCCCTACATGGCATCCGGTGGTAGCGGGCTAGTGATAAGGAATGTCTAAAAAATGGTTAGATATGTGTATTCAGCAAATCCTTTCGTTCGAATTTAGGCTTCTGCACAATCTCTTGTTTACATATTAACGTCACTTTCCCTGCCACAACCACTTTTGGTTCGCTCGGTTTCTAACAGTGTTTAATTTGGTTATAGTTGAGCTGTATAAAGCCAACTATATAATAATTCCCATTGCAAGCTCTAAGCTTAATGTAGTCACAATCGCAGTATGATTTATAGTTCATATTCCTGCATGAGCTATGCCTTATTTATTATAATCAGATATATTTTTTAAGGACTTATCATTATGCTTACAGTACGAGTACAGCGGTAACTACTACGCAATTACCTACCGTTCCGACCACATTATTATATTAAACAAAATAAAGAAGAAAAACGCACCACGCGTGACATTGAGGACTCGTTTTATTTATTATTATTATTATTGCTGTCATCTCAAATGTTATGCACGGCAATCATGATATCTGTTTCCGAAAAGCCTTTTTTTTACTTACTAAAACGTTCCGGAAAGCCTAACGCATTCGGACTCACCCTCATCATATAGTAGTCGAGGACCATTACATAGCGATGCAACACCAGACGCATTGACGCTACGCATTTGGAACACTATTTGATCCCTCTTTTTACCCGTTCATCCATATTCTACTGCATGTCATCGGTCCCTGGATGTTGTACAACTCTGTACGCGTCGTAGAGTACAAATGTGAGTTCCTACGATTTCTTCCGGTGGCCTACACGACCCTTTGCCGCCCCTCTTTACTTCTCTATGCGAAGTTCTATTGCTGCAACTGCGTTATCCTGGTTTTTGAATTCGACACGACCACTACGATTAGTACACAACGCGCATATTTGCACATCAGCTGGATTAGCCTTGCTTCCACGTCTCTCCAGATTATTATCACTTATATTCATTCATTTTATTTTTATGATTATTTAGAATGAATACGTTTATTATTATTATTTATAGTGCAAACAGAGCCCTAATAGGCTCCTAACAAGACGCAGTTTTAGGATTGAGAGGATATTTAATTTGATGTCATGAAAGTACTCTAGTAGGTCCGCTCGCCTACACTGAAGCAGTTAAACAGTTGTACTCCTTGAATTATGGCTATAGAAAAAAAACATACTGTTTAAACTAAACGACATTTCACAACTATCGAAAACATATATTCGTACTCCCTCCGCGAGTGTCCTGTATTTTTCTGCTGGAGTCCTAAACTGGGGAGCATACGTAACTTCAAAAAACACAAGGAATAAGTTGCATTAACGTGCGTACGTCGGGGTTATAGACAATAAGACAACAGACATGTTGTATTTTTACCTAGAGGTGTTTTACACCAGCTAGCGGGTTTACGAGCTATCCGACGACCATAATACTGTAAATGCGCAATAAAAACTCTGAATAAAAAGTTCGGAAAATCGCGACGCAGTTTTGTAAAGAAACGCACAATTTAGTCCTGGCTAGTCGAAACTATTATTATTACAATGTTATTGACGTGACGAGCAGTCGGCCCTTAACACGATAAAAATAACATTACTAACGAGTGATCGATTCGATCACTCACTAAGTTTTGTATGCCCGTTGTCAAGTCACTCTACATCTGGAACCCGAAGCGTTGACAACTCACAAACACTTACCAACAGCACTTTTTCAATTTCTCTTCATAAACAGAAGTCAAAATAAATAGTGTCCGAACATCCAACGCATAAATACCACTGATCTTCCGGCTTCTTCTAAAGTTCTCCAAAGGACTTATTAAAGAATGTGGTGCGCATACGCAGGCGCTTCTATGCGGGAAAACTCAACTTACTGCAAGTCTGGACTGGTCAAACTCCAAGCTGGGACCTTACACAACCTGTCCATGCCTGTAGCTGAGTATTCCTAAACAATGCAAGTTCCATTTCCAGTCTCTCCTCTTTCCTAAAAAATCCTTCATACCGTAATTTTACACTGGCGCATTGCATCAGTACTTTTCTACATTTCCTGCACTGCATGAGCACGTATAAGATGCATGTACGCACACATCTACATATGTACGTGCATATACACAATCTACTCTCATCTATTATTGAACTAATGGCGGAAGCGACTATTAGGCGATGTGTGTGGTCGCGTAATAGGACAACTGACTGGAGCTAGAATGGACATGCTGCATACGACTACGTGCTATACACGTCTAGCTTATTATCACACATGTTGTGTAAAAATAGTTTTACTTAACTGTACCATTTCTACAGCTTTACGTGCTACTGAACCAGCTAGCACGGCGCTAATACTAAACTAGAATGCATGTATGAGATGCACACTAGAGTATGGGAGAGACGCAACAACAAGCACAACAACAACAACAACGGACATTTGTAATCCAGGATATTCACAGCGATCAATCCGCAACGAGGAAGGAGACAGCCGCTTGTTCCTTCTTCCGTACATTTGCTTCCGGCACGGGACGGCACCATGGAGTACGGGCACTCGTAGTGTCGCAAATCACATGTGAACACTGTCCATAGATAGACAACAACATTCGCACAGCAGCTACATGAACAGAACCGAGAAACACAACTCAACTGCAAATAGAAATTACTCTTGCAACTAATGCAACGGCTAACCGCCGAAGTAATGAGCAGAAATGGTAGTGGACAATTGAACAGCTGAGTCGACCAAATGACCCTGGCTGGAGTCGCGAGCAACGAAAGCCAATCAATTACCGAGCAAGATGGCTTAGTGGCAAAGAGATCGCCTTGCATTCGGGAGGTCGTGGGTTCAAAAGCTGGAACAGCCACTCCATGAAATTGGTTTTCAAGCTTTCCAATTTAGACAAGGTGAATGCCGGAGTGGCTCATGATCGGACAATGAAAAACGGGGAACACAGATGTCTCAATAAAAAGTAGTGATGCATTACCACTCCACCCCCACAATCGTTTAAAACATCCACTCATTGAAATTAATTCAATAAAAGTTAAGTTTACCAACAGAACTCGCCACGACAACACAACGAGATCTGCACGTCCGTAGAACTGAGTCGTATCACGTCATCGGAAGTCGTAAGCCGCCATAGACACTCTCGCAAACAAACAGCCAAACAAAATGAGGAACAAGGAGACCGATATATATATATCAGTTAAGACACACGGAGAATAACCAGTGCTACAATGGCCTCAACGCCCGAAGGCTAAAGAAAATCGCATTCATGCACGCACATTCACATATGTATGCACGTACATCACCATCCTTTATTTCTTGACCATCCTCGGTCGCCTACGGGCATATCTTCAATGAGGCGCACCGAGGACCGAACCTGCTGAGGCATTTAAAGTTTCGTCAACACTCCTTGTGGCAATAGCATGGCCACCACTGACTCTCAGTGGTATATGGTTTAATCATCTGTTCTCAATGAGCTCAGTCGCTCAAATAAAATTCGATTCACATCGGAGATCGAACCACTACTACATGGCCATCCTGCCGCCTACTATGTGCCTACGCACAGCCTATACGATAGAGTGCAGTACTACAGACCTATACTTGAATGAGCAGTCTAGTCGCAGCAGGCCAATACTTGAATAAGGACACGCATACCTAGACAACCGATAAACCTAGAGCTGGCTGGAAGGGAATGCGCAGCACCAGATTACTGTAAAGAGAAGTGCTATTGCAATTGTTGACGCTACTCTCATTGATGACACCATCCGGAAATAAAAAAAATGAACCGATAACTGCTCGAACAACGATTAGGCAAACACCTCCACCACCACCACCATGAGCAACTATGGTGGCCGGCTGTTCTCGCTGGCACCACAATTGCTGGAGCTCTTTTAGAGCCTTCGAGCAGCCAGCAAAAATATCCAGCCAAATAATTCAACCATTAGCAGCAGCAGCAGCAGCAGTAGCAACAACAACGTTCTTAGCCATTTTTCCTAACAGAGCACCCACTAACTGTCGGATACTTGATTGGTTAACGTTGTTGACGACGAAGACGACGACGACAACCGATGACGGTATTACTGTTACGGCCTCAGTATACGGCGATATTATTAATACCAACACCAATAATAATAATGATGATGATGATAATAATAAGAATACTTAAAACGGTCGGAAACAGTACGGTCGTTTGATCCTAGTAATAGCAGCAGCAGCAGCAGCAGAAGCAAGATGAGTCGTTCTAATGAATAGTCGAAGGCGATGCAAATACTCAGCAGCTGCCTTCGCAGCCTTGTGATCGGCGATCGCTCAGGAGTGACTCAAGCAGCGCGCAAGTGAGTCGTTGGCAACAACGACGCAAGTGTGGACGGGGCCTAATGACGGCTGCGGCTGCATTTAACGTTCATTACTGGTACGCTGACGATGACGACGGCGGCAAAAACTACCATTACCACCACCACCACCTACACCACCACCATCACAATCACGAATTACAACCAAAAGCGATCGGGTCTTCTCTCGTACGCGTGCGTGTGTTTAGGAGGGACTTCTATTTGGTCATGGTGCGGCAAGCTGCTTGTTGTCTTGTTGTTGTCCACCGAGCAGTCGGATGGCCAAACGACAAATGATTCCAGTTGGTAGAGTCGTCGGGTCGGGGTTGTCGCCGTGGTGGTGGTGATGGTGGTGGTCAGATGGCGGGGATAGTTGGTGCTCTTACATCTCAAACGGCGGCGTATTTCATCAGTCAGTTGGTTAGTTGTCGTCAGCCGTCGCTCGGTAGCTCAGTCAGACAGTCAACCGTCGTCGTCGTCATCAACTGTTACGATATGAACATTGTCACAATATCCATCATCAAAATGAATGAATGAATGAGCAGCATCACAGCACTCGCCCGACATCTCACGACTCTGACTGGGAGGAAAGAAGGAAGAAGGAACCAACCAAGCCACGAATGGATAACAACAACGCTGCACTGCGCAAACGACTAAATAGAGATGCCAGCGGCAGCGGGCGCTGCGTTGGCGGCGGCAGCGGGAACAGGCCCGCCATGGCGGCGCCACGCCCGCTAGATAATTCTCTCTCTCTCTCCCTCTCTCTCTCGCTCTCTCTTCTATAACGCCACTGCATCGCAGCTCAAACTCAATGCTGCGCACTAGCTCTGGCATCATCGATGGTGGACGTAGCGTTGGATGGGATCGACCGTTGTTGTTTAGTCGGGGAGGCAGCACGAGCTGTAAGTAGCACCAGCAAAACTCCATCATGGTGTTGGTGAGAGTAGAAGTATGAAGGGAAGAAATTGATCATGGTCTCGCGGCGCTGCTGCTGCTGCTGCTACTGATTACGATGTTAACGACAGTCAGATAACGATATCATGATGACATGGCGAAAATCGCGATGACGTTACCACCACTACTGCTGCTACTTACTGCAAGCAACTAAACCGACCGATGCTTTGCTATGGTGCTGCCGTGCTGAGCAAGGGGTGGCGATAGTTGCGGTCGAGGCAGGAAGAAAATAGCAAGATCATCATGCAGCCAATGGTTCCGTAGCGGCTTCCCGAGTGCCATATCGAAGCTAGCGCCGTCTACGCCCCGATTTACTTGCGCTGTTGTTGGTGTAGCGAGCTGAGTTGAACGAAACTTGACGGCGGGCAGCCGACCCAAGGCGGCCACTTATATATTCGCCACTAATGCAACTCTGTTGCATATTGACTGCTGAAAACTAGTTCCTTGTAGATCGCCTTCTAGGTCGCATCCCATGGGCGGGTTTCTTCTTTCATCGCCGCCGCCACCACCATCATCAGCACCATAACTATATACATAATGTTGTTTTATTAAGAATGCAAATGGAGCTACAATTGTCTCCCGCAAACGTGTGCACTAGGATATTACTCGTATAGAGTGGGTTGGGACCACTCTATACGCAGCACCATTATATACCTCCTACAGCTCAATCGCGGTGCTCACGGTGCGGCAACGAGTTCTAGAGTCAAGGAACCGCCGCCGCGAAAAAACAACCCGCTCACCGGCATCGTCTTTCCGCTAGTTTGGCGGTCTACCTGTCCGTCGGTCCGCGCCATTAGTTCTCCCGTCTGTCTTTCTGTTTGTCCCTGCCGCGCGTCGTCGGTCAACTCGCGCCCTCGCTCCCTCCGCCCCTCCCCTATCGCTCGGTCTCTCTCTCTCTCTCTGCGCGCCATCCATCCATTCATCCATCCGTCGGCGGGCTGCGTTGCCATGGCGACCGGTGGCCGATGACGACGACGACAGCAGCGCCACCAGACGGTTGTTTTTGTCATTAGATTGTTGTGTGGTCGGTCGGTCCGTCCGAACCGAGAAATCAACGGTGTGTTGTCCGTCTGCCGCTCGGAGTGAGTTTATATGTGAGTTTGAGAGTAGTGGTGGTGATGAAGAAGAAGAAGAAGACGACGACGACGGCAACGACAACAACAACATAAAACAACAACAACAGCAGCTTCTACCACTACGACGACGACGACTTGAGCGGAGAACAGCAACTAGCAGGCAGCAAGCAGGGCAATATCAACAACACCGGTTGGTTTTGTAGTTCAACTAGTGCTGCGTCGTATCCTCGATTATTTATCGCTATGTATTTCTGTATTTCACTATTATTCTCCACTGCCACTCAATATTATTCTCGACGACGAGAACAGTACTATTAACCACACATACAGCAGCAGCAGCAACAGCAATAGTAGTACAACTCAATTTCTTCCTGCAGCGAACACGACGAGGAACAACACCACCACGAATGGGAGCAGCACAACCCAATACAACACCACTCCTCTTTACAACACTAGCGAGCGAAAACTCTACTAATCTCAGCAGCAGCAGCAACAACAAAAAGAACGGGACGACGACGACAACACGGCCAGTGTTATACATTTGATGAAATCACTGGCCGTTCATGTTGTTGTTGTTGTTGTAGAATTATTCGGTCACATATCAACAGTAACAACAACATCAACCACAACAGCAACAACAACGACGACGACGATAAGTGTGCGGGGAAGAGGCCACCCACAGTAACCCGCAGCAGCAGCAGCGAAACGTTTGAGATCTCGATCGATCCGACTGGCCAGCAGAGCAGCATGTGTTGTTTCGGAATAGTTGCCGCTATTGCTGATAGCTGATAATAAAGCCAGTGCAAATGCTACCGCCCGCACGACAATTCTTATCCGAACAAGAAGTGCTATTTCTACACAAACAACAACAGCAACAGCAACAACGACAGCTGTAGCAGCAGCAGAGACAGCCAGTGATGTTCCGCCACTGCTACAGCAGCAATTGGATCGTTTGAAGAAGCGTCACGAACGAAGCCAGAGACAAACGAGCAGATAGCAGAAACGACACTGGCGGCCGGGCAGAGAAGAGAAGACGTTCAGAAGTCGTCTCAAATCGTTGCTGGTGGTTGGTGACCGGGTCCGCTGTCCCTCCTACCTGCCCAACACGATCATACTCAGCATCAGCTACGACTCGAACGAGAGAATCATCACGGACGGCATGCGGCAAACGGTTGCCTATTCTTAACTACAATAGTTAGCTAGTTACTAAGTCAGCGAGAGGAGAACTACCGCGCTCCGCGAAACTACAACAGTGTCGAGTGGCGGTGACGAGGAGTTGTAGTGAGGAGTGCCATGGTCGTGGTCCTGGTGGTGGTGGAAGTGGCTGTGGAGGTAGCAGCATACTAGGTTGGTTGGTTGACCGACCAGACGCAAAGCAGGTTGGTTATGCGGATTACGACGACGGAGATTGGCGTCGTCGATCGAGACGTCGAAACCAGCCTTGCCAGGAGTTGAGACGTCTATAAGCCAGTCTTAGCCAGAAATCACACTCTGACGCCGTCGTCGTCTTCGTAGGCAAGTGATTATTATTGCTGCTGCGTTTGTTGTTGTCTTTGTTGATATCGTTCGTCGTTGGCAGGACCAGCAGCAACAGCAACAGCCGCAGCAACAACAATAACAGCAACAACAACGATAGGTTGGTTATACGTCGTGTTGTTGTTGCTGCTGCTGCTGCTGATGGTGATGGTGATGCTGCTTCATGTTGATATCGCACTTGTGTGAGCAACTTGCTTGGTTACCACCACTTGTGGTCCATTTCCCCCCTCTATGTATTATTATACAAAAACAACAACAACAACAACAACAGCAGCTGTTGTCATCATCAGTGGGCGCAGTGGCAGCAGCAGCAGATGCTGTTGCATTTCGTCGGCGTTGCCAGAGCGTCGACAATATCGTCGTCGATCCACTCGTGTCTCGGGTCTGTCTGTTCCACCAGTGTCTCAGTGACGCTCAGCTATTGGCGTATGATGCGATTGCACGGATGCACGGATGGTGGTAACTCGACAGTGTTAGCTGGGGTGAGGTGATTATGCTGATGACCTGCTGATGCTGCTCTTGGGAGCTCACACCGACGACGACGACAACAACGACAGTCACCTCATGATGACGATCGTGATGAGAAGCGTGATTTTTCGGCGCCCTGTCTTACTACTGCCACTGGTGCAATCACACCTGTTGTTGATGCTTCCAGTGCAGTTGGAATAATTCTGTTCATTTGCCTGCCGCCGTAGCATGCAGAAATAGACAAACGCACGCACGCACTGCAAGCCGTCGTTCTCTGTGAGTGTATGTGAGCGCGTGAGAGAGAGAGAGATCGAGTAACAAAGAGATTGTTTCTCAGTGTCCAGCGGTGTTGTCGACCTTTCCGGCGGTTCTAGCCTGAGTGTTTGTGCCGGGTGTGGGTGTGTGTGTGTGAACACTAGGGGGACGGGGGACTGTGGGGTGTTTGTGAGAATATTTCCACACAGCCAGCTAGCTATCCAATCAATTTTTTCCCTTAATCAATCAACCCATCCTCGATCCATCTGTGCGAGTGTCTCGACAAACGGAGGCAGACGGAGTTGGTCAGCAGCCGGCTGAGAAAGCATTCGGCTTGCCTATTCTCTGTCTCGAGAGAGAAAGAGAGAGAGAGAGAGACGAGGCCCTCTGGCTGGCTGTACATACATACAAGACAACTGTGTCTATCTGGGTATCTGTTTGTTTGTTTGTTTGTGTATGCAGGTGTGCCTAGGTGAGCCTGCGTTTAGGTTGGATAGCATTGGAGTGTGTATATACATATAGAAATACATATAAGATATTTATGTGTGTATATACGTACGCTTACAGGTCTGCATACCTACATATTGTTGCGCCCTCAAGACCAGGGATAAAAATACCAGCAGCAGCAGCAACAAACAACAACGACAACAACAACAAGAGGGATATACGAGAGATACGAAGACAGAAAGAGCAAGCGAGAGTGAGGGGGAAAAAGGCAAAAGAAAGAAGAGAGTGAAACGTCGAGTCACAACAACATAGCTCACGCCGCCGCCGCAGCGCTCAATAGATGCATATTCTACGTGTAATGTAGACCACCGATGGCCTCGTTCGTGGTGAGAGCGTCCCAGAACCGCCTGTGCCGCCGAGTTTTGCCCCCCTCGGCCGGAAAGCCCACCACCACAACAACAACAACCGTCACGACTACTCAAACGACAACCCAGACGGTCAACAATAGTAATAACCTCTACAACAACACTTTTAACAAGCGCAACAACAACAACAACAGCAACAGCAACACCACCAAGACCAGCAGTGCTATCAAGCGCTATAAACGCGGTCGGCGTAGCAATTGCAACAGTGGAAACATCAAAAGTGCCATCAAAATCTACTCGTTGGTCGGACGGCCACCGCTGCTAATCGACCGGTAATCGCCATCATCGTAACAGTCGTTCACCGTCGCCACGGTCGGCCTTATTGTCGTCGAAGTTGCTCCGTGGTCGTTGTAGCTGTTGTGGTTTTTGTTGTTGTCGTCGTCGTCGACATCATAATCATCATCATCGTTGGGCTTTTGTTGCTAGCAGCAACAATAACAAGTTCAACAACAGCAACAATAACACCAACAACAGTGAGTTGCTGTTTTGAATAGTCAAGCTGAACAACAGCAGCAACAGCAGCATCAGCAGCAGTAGCCCGCAACCCGTTCCAGCAGTAACGGAGACAACAACAACAGCAACAACACAGCAACAACGACAACACCCAGAAGCTGCTGGTCGAGGAAGAACATCGAGCCAGCGTAGCAGTAGTGTATCCACACGCAACAAACACCTCGTGGCAGCACTTGATCCTCGTGGTGGCTGTGAGCAACAGCAACAACAACGGTAGCAACAATCACCACAACAACCGTTTTCGTGTTGTCACTGTCATCGTGAATTTTGTTGTTGTTCGTTGTTTCATTCGTTAAGCTTGTTGTTGTTCGATACAACGCCGCTGCTGACGCTACTGCTGGCGACGACAACGATAATAACGTTACCAGAAACGCTAACAACAACAACAACAACAACAGCAACAACAACAGCAAGCACCCCAAACGTGTCCAGCATCCGACCGACCCATCCCGTAACCCCGCTCAGATAGCACAGAGTGTGTGTAGTAGTAGTGGTGCTGGTGCTGCTACGGATGGTTAAGATTCAGTGCGATAGAGCGAAGCTGTGGTGTTAACACGACGAAAAGAGCTCCCGAACGAGAGAGAGAGGAAAAAACGTCTGACTTCGGCTATCATTATCATCCGAACCACCATCACCACCACGACGAACTCGACGACCAACCACAACAACGTGGTGACGAAGAAGTACAAAACGTACAGAACCCGCGGCAGCAGCAGCACGGTTGGTCGGTTGGTTCTAGACAGAGAGCCCATACACAGTTTCTCCAGGGAAACGTTTTTATTACTAACACGAACAACAACAATAACCACAGCAGCTGCAGCAGCAGCAATAGCAGCTACAACAACTGCAACAACAAACACGACGTAACATAACAACGGCCACTGCCGCCATCAACCACTCAGCATTCATTACGTCGCAAGCGGGACCGGCTGCTATTAACCATCTCTAATCGTAACATCACCACCATCATCATCACAACAGCCTCGTCATCAGTTATCTCTACGAGGCAGCACATTTTATCCTGATTATAACAGTTCCAGCAGGCAGCAGTGTGTAACAGTAGCCACAGGCAGAGCCAATCGAGAGGCCAGGAGCCGTCTACATGCATATGCGGCGGCCTTTTAAAGTAAAGTATACCGTGAATTTGTGCAGTGGATATCATCTACGTGTAACGACGACTGAGTTCAAGCGGAAGAAGAACAACAAGCCGGAAAAGAAGAGACGAAACGAGCAACACAGAGGACGACATGGCCGATTACAACAACCAACGTTGTCAACAAGAATAATAATAAAAATAATCGTAAAAGAAGAAGAAGAAGAAGAGAAATAAGACGAATATTGTCTCAAAATTGGAGCATTTGATTTCGATTTTTACTAATCATCATATCGACGACGCAAGTGGCCAACGTGTAAGAGTAAAACGACGAATGTTGTGTAGAAATGTTCCCGTCTTAAAACAACAACAGCAATAACGGGAAGTTTGGTCGATCATACCTAGCATCAAGTGAAATCTGTGCGTTCACCGCTTTTACCGGATTCAGCGTCGGCAATCCATTATTCTCATCATCACCACCACCACCACCACCACAATCATCATTACGTAGAGTGGCTTTTACAACGACCTACCTCGACTTGACGACGACGACAACAACAATCTTCGACTGGTTGTTGTTGTTGTTCTAGTGTGTGAAGGTGCCTCATTATTAAGTGAAAGGTGAGTTCGGTGTTTGGCGTTTCTAGGAACACGCCTGTTGTTGAACGAAGAGTGTGTGTGTGTTTTTTGTTGTTGAGAAGTTTGAAACGTTTTCGCGTCTATGCAGTAGTATCCGTGTGTCGTTTCGTTTCGACAAGTTAGTCAGTTATTTTGTGAGCTTATGTGGTTTTTGTCGTTGTTGGTGTGTCTTGTTTGTTGTTGTTTTTGTCGTTGTTGGGGTTTCTTGTTTGTTGTTGTTTTTGTCGTTGTTGTGGTTGTTCTTGTTGTTGTTGTTGTCGTTGTTGTGGTTGTTCTTGTTGTTGTTGTGGTTGAGTTTTCTCGAGCCACCTTCTCCGCCAGTCATCCGGGTGATATGATATAAATGAATATCTGGAGTGGATCTTCGATTATTTATATATATATATATATATATATATATATATACATACGCATAATGGACTACTAGGTGGGCGAAATGATGGTGTGGCAGACAGACGTATTGCTACCATGAGTGATGGAAGGGACGACCGACGTGAACGGACGGTCCGATACACGACGCAAACTGAGTATGAAGAGCCTGTGTTTCCATGTTTGCGCGCTGGCTGGACTGGTATGTGTGTACCTGTGAATCCTGGCTAGGTTGTTTTCGACAGGCCTTGGGACGACAGGCACTGTCCTACCCAAGGACGCAGAATAGCAGCAAACCGTTGTCGCCGACGACAATGACAGCGACGACACGTCATTCATTGATAGCAGGCCTTCAGGAGTTAAGATCAAGTCGCAAGAGAAGTTTCAATGATTTGACGATGACGATGATGATGATGAAGACGAGAATATGATGATGATGCTGATGAAGGCGCGTCTTCTGCCATATGTCTTGTTGCTTGCGATCACGATATTGGCACCCGTCCGCAAGACCCGACCAGCTGCATGCAACCTACAATGTGACACACATGTATTATAGATAGATCGTGAAGCACACGATCTAGATAGAGTTCACGATGCTCTTGAAGCTTTGTTCATGGTCCGGCAGGAACATCTCGAACAACCACCACCTCGTTCTCGTGATTCACCGTGCACCGGATCTTGCCGTCCCGCGTCGAGCTGTACGAGCTCTACAACCTCCATCACCAATAGTCAAGTATCAAATGTGCTCATGATGCACACAACATGCCGATGAATTCGTGGTGGTGTTCTGCTCTATGATGGTAGCGAAAGCACCAACCATCATGTGAAGTTCACGATGAACATTTTTTTTCACCTCATCCCAGATACACGATGGGATGAACGCATCTACGTGCAAATGCGGTCATTCAACCGTCGATGTCATAACTTGAACGGCGGGAATATTGGGCCGTATGCTATGTGATGTGTAATGGACGTAGAGTGCGTAGAGCAGCTGATGATAGTGAATGTATAGTGACGTATCAGCGTGCGTGCAGGTGCGTTTTAATCATTTAAATCGAGAGTGTGAATATCCATCCACGTGAATACTCATGATATCATGTGATATCTAGCAGCATTATTATTATGATTGGTAACATATATCGGTGAAAAATTCGGCGGTGATGTGATTAACCGATCCCAAAGGCAATAATAATAATACAAATGTTGCTGCCGCTTAACGCTTAGTACGTCGCAGCCACGCCACCAGTTGGTTTCTGGCTGGCCTATTAATATAACCGGCACATTTCCATCTGTTGGCTTAGTTATACATTGTATTCTATCGTGGTGTTTTGCTGGCCTATCAGTCATTTAGTTGATTACTGGTTCGGAAACTGATGAGCACCCCTTCCCCTATTATCGTCAAGACAACCATGTGTTCATTCATATACGCGTCGTCCTTCACTGACCTAAAATATCAGGCTATTCACATTTTGTTCACAATTCTGATTTGACCAATCTATATGATGTACTATGATGCAAGTTGAAATAACCAACAATGAGAACAACAACACCATCAACGACAACAACAACAACAAAAGCCACAATGCCCCTCACTCACAATCGAGAGTGAAATGGGCCAGCGAGCGGCGGTATGGTAAGGTAGAGAGAGACCTGGCAAGGTGGTAGGTAGGAAGCAGTTCGCTTGGTGCTATGCAATTGCTCAGCGTATCGACTCCCATGTCTGTCCGGTGTCGCCCGTCGGCAATCATGTCGGCAATCATGTTTCAAGGTGGCCAAGGGAACGAACGAACGACTTTTGCAGCCACCTGAGACGTTCCCATCCCTCTGTGGAAGTGGAAAGCGTGGGAAACAAAACCGCTTCGAAAACCATTGCGTATTAACTTGCGTCGGCCCCGTTTGGTCTATGACACGGCGTCCACAGTGGTGGTGGTGGCGTGTTGGTTTGCTGGCTGAGCGGTGGCCAGCGTGCGTTTCGTTGCCATGGAGATGATACCATCATGACCAGTCATGTTTCGCTCGAGTATCATCATCATCATCATTATCATCTAGTATCGCGAGATAGTACGAGGGGAGACGATAGAGATACGCGGGGGTCGTATAGATTCCATTGGATTGGTGTGTAATCTAGTCTCCTTCGCTATCATCATCATCTCTCTCTCTCTTTCTTTCTCGGGGGTGGTGTTCCTGTTGGTGGTCGGTCCTTTTTTTTAGGTTAGTTGTCGATTGACAAGGTGGTCACGTTGGCACCACCATCAGACTGGATCGGCGGCCAGGCAGGTCAGGTGTGATATATATACATATATATATATATATTTATATATATATATATATATATATATATATGTATATATATATATATGTATATATATATATATATATATATATACATTTATATATTTATATATATATATATATATATATATATACACATATACATATATGTATAGAGAGAGAGAAAAGGGTCGGAAGTCAGGAGTCGTCGTGAGTATCGACGTGAATCATGTGCCTGTCAACACTGCAACATTGACATTACAACGACGACGGCGTAACATTGCGAAGACGTTCGAAGCTTAAAATCACATGATTGTTTTGGAAGCGTTTGTAGAGCGGAGCGAGCAGCAAAGAGAGCGATATAGAGGGAAAGCACTTATTTCTTATCCGATGCATGTCGAACAGTTTTGTTTGATGCATAACGGGCACAGCTGCTGCTGCTGCTGCAAACAACTGTTCCCCGGAGCATTTATTCTTATTCTTGTTCTGCTGCACGTAGTTTCGAGCAGTTTTCTAGCATGTCATCACATCTTATCGCATCTCAATTCTATCCCTGGTACTATTCGTAGTACTAAAAACGAAACGTAATCTAAGTACTGCTTATAGATGTAGAGACGCCGACGTAAGCGACCAGTGTTGGTGGTGCTGGTGTCACCAGTAAAAGTTTACGCGGTCATATTCATCTATCAGGAACGTATCAGGCAAGCAGGTATCTAGGTAGATTGGCAGACAGGCAAGCAGGGAAAAAGCAGGGAGAGTCACACACAGACAGGGAGTTTGTCGTGCGGCATGCATATCAAGCATACCGGTGTAGAATGTACCTTGCTGCTGCTGCTGCTGCCGTTGTGGGAGCCGCTAACAACGTTCAGCGGGGGGAGCGGACGTTGCACCCCCACCACCACCACCACCATCATCATCAAGCTGATCTTCCTGGCACGCTGGTTTTTATCCATTCATTCATTCATTCATTTATTCATCCATCCATTTCATTGTATTTTGTCCTTTTCATGTTTGCTGCTTCAGCTGGTCCTGCTCCTGCTTCTTCTTCTTTGTCGTCTTCTACACGACACGATCTATTGTCGCCACTGCCGTTCATTGTTTTGTTTGTTTTTCGTCGCTTGTGTCGTCGGCTGTCCTTGAGATTGTGAAGGCGCACGGAGTTAGTGCACGGAGGGCGGTGGCCGCGTGGCCGCGCCGACGGATAGGATGGGATCAGGGAAGAGATGTTTTGTTGAAATGACGACATCATCCACAACATCGACAACAAGAACAATTGCAGCAGCCGCTGCAGCAGCAGCAGCGGAAAACGTAACTGAATGGCGATTGAATGGATGAATAGCAAAGCCGTCGAACGTCGAGTCTCATCATTGACGACGACGACGACGACAATGTTCTCTCTGTCTCTTTCGCTAGGGCGTAGTAGTAGTGAGTGGCGGCTGGTCGAGACGTTGGAATACTACGAAATAGACGTTGCGGTAGAATTTCACTCTATTTTTAGCCAAGTGGTCAGGTTCTACTAACTAACCTTAAGCGTCGTCGTGGTCGTCATCGTCGTCGTTGTCGTCGTCTCGTAATGGGAGTAATTGTTGTTAGTAGGCAGCGGCAATGAAGTCAGTCTGCTGAAAGGTCGTCGTTTTCGTTGAACGACGGTTCGTTTGTCTCCATTTCCAAGCCGCCGACAACAACAACAACAACAACAGCAACAACAGTAGCAACAACACCACCAACAACAATAGCAACAGCAGCAGCAGCAGCAGCAACGTGTTCTGCAGCTGCTGCGGGGGCTTTGTTGTTGTTGTTCCCGTCGTCGTTGTCCTGCCTGCCGCGTGTATAATCCTGCCTGTCTGTCCGTCTTAGGCATCCCCGTCATTCTCGTATTTGGATACTTGACGCCAGCGGAATCGTCCATCCACGAGAATGGCGACGATGGCGACAGTAACAACAATAACAACAACAATAACAATAAAAACAACAACACGACGACGTCTGCGTTGTGCGAGCATGAACGGCAAGGACGGTCAGGATAGCAATGACGATGATAACAACAACAACAACAACAATCATAACCATAACAACGGTTGTCATTTTCGGTAACAAACAGAATCATCAGCATTACCAACAATAATACCAACTGCAAACATACGCAAATCATAGTGAACGCTTGTGTTGTTGTTGTCCCTCTTCCTGTATTTGTTGTTGTTGTTGTTATTGGTGGTGGTGGTGGTGGTTGTTTTAATGGTGATTTTTGAAGTCGGTCGATGATGTCGAGGTTCTGGCATTTCGTACTGACTGACCTGGACTGCTGACCACCGCCAACAATAGCAACAACATCAAAGAGACAGACCAACAACAGCAACTTTGTCACCACCGCCACGAGGATGGGTGGATGCATTGTTTTGTTGTTGCTGGCGGTTTTGCTGCTGCTGCTGCTGGTGCTATTGATGTTGTTATTGTTGTCTTTCCTCTTTGTCGTCATCGTAGTTGTTGTTGTTGTTTGTTGCTGTTGTTTGTTGCTGTTGTCGTTGTTGTTATTGTTGTGGTGATGCTGGTGGTGCTGGTGGTGGATTTCTTGCAGCATGGTCGTGGTGACTGCCCAGCAGAGGGAGGGCGGGGGGAAGGGGGGAAGAGGGGTCGGGTGGCTGGCTGGCTGGCTTGATGGCCGACCGATGGCGAACCGACGGGCCGCCCGGACAGACGGACGTCGTCAGGGGCGGCGGGACGGGGGGGGGGCGGGCGGCGACGAGGAGGGCAAGGGGAGGGGTAGTGCGGCGGCGGCGGCGGCGGCGAGGTGGGGGCAGGGGGATGGACTCACAACGATCCCCGTCGGCCGTTCATTGGCGTGTGTTCGTTCGTTCGTTGGATCGTGTGCTCGTCCGCTCGCTCATTCGTTTGCCTGCTGCTCACCCGCTTGTGTTGTTGCTGCTGCTGCTGTTTCTGATGATACCGCGGCGGCTGCTGCTGCTGCTACTAATGATGATGATGATGATGATGATGATAGTGTTGATGTTGATACGCTTGATGATGGTGATGATTTTGCTGCCGCCCCTGAAGCGGGAGCAGCAGCAGCAGCAATTCGGTACGAGTTCGGTCGTCCCCGTCGGGCGGGCGGTCGGTGTCGTCAGCAGCAGCAGCAGGATCATCAACATCATCAACACCATCGTCGTCATCATCATCATCATCAGCAGCAGCAGCAGCAGCCGCTGCTGCGTCGAGCTGATTACCGAGGAGCGGCGAGAGGGAGAGAGACGAAACGGGAGAGAGGCGGGAGAGAGTGGGGCGGTCGGTGGACGGACGGACGGCCAAGCAAGCAAGTAAGCAGGCAGGCAGGCAGGCGAGCAAGCGAACGGGCGGGCAGGCAGGCAGGCGGACGGGCTGGCTGGCTGGCGTTCGTCCCTCTGCCAACGTTCGGTGGTTTCGCCCAACGGCGTTCGTCCCTGCCGATTCCAGCCAAGCCGGTCGCCGCCCGCTCTACGCTTGCTTGCCTGGCTGGCTGGCTCTCTGGCTGGCTGGCTCTCTAGCTGGCTGTTGGGTTGGCTGTCGAGCGGTCGGTCGGGCGGTTGGACGGGTTGGCTGGCTGGCGGGCGGCCGGGCGGGCGGCCGGGCGGGCGGTTGGTTGGTTGGTTGGTCGGGTCGACCAACGAAGCTGAGTCGGCCTGCCTGCCTGCATGCTGTTTGCTTGTTTCGCTGACTGGCTGGCTGACTGGCTGTTTGCCTGTTAGTCAGCCAGGCAGGCAGGCAGCCAGCGAGAGCGAACGTAGCGCAGCCACTGTAGCCATGCTGCTGCTGCTGCTGTTGTTATTGTTGCTGACGACAGTAACAGCAACAGCAGCAGCAGCAGCAGCAGCACGAGTAGACCGATCAGCAGCAATAGTTAGTAGTAGCAGTAGTAGTAGTAGCAGTAGTAATAGAAGGTCGAGCCCGGTGGCGTGGTGGCTAAAGTCTGCACCTCGCAACCGGAGGAGACATATAGGTGCGCGGGATCGAACCCCACCGTTGCACATTTATGTTTATGGGGCATGTCCGTCTATGAAGCAATGTGAAAAACAGTTCCGTGGACGTTAAATCTTGGCTGAGGGTCAGCCCGAAAACTTTACTTTAGTAGTAGCAGTAGTAATAGAAGAGAGAAAGGAGATTTTGTGCCAACGGCGGTGGTGGTGGTGGTGGTGGTGGAGTCGGCTATGGCCTGACTGGTAGAGGCAGTGACTGTAGCAGCAGCAATGGCAGCAACAGTAACAACAACAACAACAGTAACAACAACAACAACAGTAACAGAGGGAAGCAGTAAAGGAAGACGCAGTCGTTGTCATTGCGGCAGCACCAACAGCAGCAGCAGTGGTAACAACAACCGGCTGCGAACCAAACAATTGGGCCGAGAGACCGACAGACAGACAGACAGACAAACGGACGGACGGACGGACGGACAGACAAACGGACGGACGGACAGACCATCCGACCGACCGAGCAGAGGGACGACAGGCAAAGAGAGCCCCCCGGCTCCCCCCCCCATGCATGGATAGATAAACAGACAAACGGACGAATGGCTAAATGGACGGAAACATAGACAGGGGACGGGGGAGGGGGACAGAGTGACTGATTGACTGACTGACTGACTGACTCAGTCGGTCGGTCGGTCGGTCGGTCACTGTTTGGTCGGTCGGTCGCTGTTTGGTCGGTCGGTCATCTGTTTTCCTGCCTTTTTCCCTGTCCGTATGTCTGTCCGACCGTCCGTCCGTCTGGGTGCTTTCCTGCATGCATGCCCGTCTAGCTGACTGTTTTGCAGTCTCTCTGCGTGCCTGTCTGCCTACCTGCCTGCTTTACGTACGGTGTAAATCCGTCCGTCCATCAGTCTGTTTGTCGGTCTGTCTACCTACCTGCCTGCTGCCAGCCAGCCAGCTAACTAGCTAACCAGCCAGCCAGCTAACCAGCTAACCAACTGGTCGACTGGTTTGATGCTGGCTGGTTGGCCGGCCTATAATATGTGGCATTCGGTTGTCATCCGCTTACCTGCCGTCCGGCCGACCTACCTGCCTGCCTGTCAACCTGATGACGATTGCAGTTTGTTGTCCATCTGTCCATCTGTCTATTTATCTGTGTTGTTGTTGTTGTTGTTGTTGTTGCTGTTTTTGTTTGCACTGTTGGCTATCTATGCCTACAGATCCTGCTGATACTTGAACTACTGAGCCTGTTGCGTCGGAGGGCGCCAGGTGCCAGGGGGGGTGGGGGGATATCAGCTGCTGCTGCTGTTGTTGGGTGATGGTGATGATGATGATGATGATGAACAACAATGACGCCGCAAACAGCAACAACAATGGTAACCAACGATGACGACGACGACGACTTCAACAACAACGACAACAACAACCGCTGCTGCTGCAACAATCATAACAATAGTAACAAAATAACGACAGCGACAACAATGGCAACGACCATGATGATAATACTGATGCTGATACAGTGCTGCAACACTGACGACGACGACAACGACGACGATAGATAAGCAGAATAGAACAGAAAGTGGTTGGTTGTTGGCTGTTCACCACCGTCCGTCGCCGCCATCATTCCGACTAACGATAACAACGACGACGACGACGACGACAACGATACGAATAATGACGGCGACAAAACGAACGGTTAGCCAAATAACAAAGAAGCAACCGTTTTGCAAAGTGTTCTTCTTGTTATTCAGCCGCTACTGCTGTTGCTGCTGCTGCTGCTGCTGGCGACGTAACAACACCAGCCATTATCAACAACAACAACAAAAACAACAACAACAACAACAACAGCAACAACAACAACAACAACAACAACAACAACAACAATGACAGTCACAACAGCAGCAGAGAGAGAGTGACAAAACCAACACGTTGACTTGCTCTGGAATGGGTTGGCTGCTTCTTCATCTTGTTCTTCTTCTATTTCTTGCATCATTAACACTAACGACGACAACAACAACAACGGCCGAAACAACACGCTTAACAACATCATCAACAACAACAACATCATCATTTGCTGTATCATGATGATGGTCTTCGTTATATCGACTGTAGAGTATCGATGGTTTCACAAAGCGAACCCCAGTCCACCAGCATCAGTTCCAGCTCTACCAGAGGCAGAATAGTTTCGAAAAGAGCAAAGCAACAACAACAACAACAGCAACAACAACAACAGCAGATGCAACCGCAAAAGCTTCTCGACTTGCTGATGCTACAGCGACTCCTATCTAACTATCTATTTACGAGTCGAGACCAACATCGCCGATCTTGCTGCTCTTGCTGTTGTTGTGGTTGTTGTTGTTGTTGTTGTTATTGCTGCCTCTTGTTGACAGGGTTTCTGCTGATGCTGGTATTGCTGTTCTGTTGCTAGTCATGCATAACCTGGATGATGGCGATTAGTTGGTATTATTAATATTATTACTATCACTATCATCAATATGAGCACTATTATTATTATTACTAATATGAATAGTATAATTACGGCGATAGCCGTATTACTAATACATCACACAACAGAACCGGCTTGAGCACTCCGTATCGCAGTAGAAAATAATAACCGTCGTAACAGAAAAAGCGGGATGCGACCAAGAAAAATAAACCGTACGAATAGGCAAACATCAACTAGCGTTAGCTAGACGGATCGCATACACCTGCTGTTGTTGTTGTTGTTCTGGTTGTCGTTGTGTTGTTGTTGTTCTGGTTGTCGTTGTTGCTGTTTCTGCTTGCCAGTCTATTTATTTCTGCTGTTGTTGTTGTTGTTGTTGCTGCCAGTTGACTGTCTATGTGTGTGTGTGTGTATTTGTGCGGTCCTTGATTGAACTCGGCACTAAACATGGCGGCACCCGGCGTGGCACTGATGTTTTGTAGTAGCAGCAATAACACGGGTAGCTGCCGCCGCCGCCGCACCAGCAGCAGCAACAACAACAGCAACAACAACAAACACAGCGAGTGTTGTTATTGTTGTTTTTTTGTTGTTAGTCCTGTTGTTGTTGCTGCTGTTGTTGTTGTTGTTGCTGCGGGCGCCGTCACCAGCAGCGCCAAAAGTACGTCATGCGAGCAGCAGCGGCAACAGCAGCAAAAACGAACCAGCAACAATCAAGCAAACAAGCACGTAAGCAAGCTATCGCTTGACTATGTCAACCAACCATCGACCGGCATATGCGCGTACATATAGATACATACATACGTGCGTGCATACGTGCATACGGGGACGTACATGCGAACGCGCGAACGTGTATGCAGGCCTGTGCTATCGATGGACGGCTTGGTGTTGGAGAGTTGGCTCGGCACCATCACCACCGCCACCATTATCGTATATAACAACAACAACCGCCACAACAACAACAGCAACAAAAACAACAACAACAACAACAACAACAACAACAACAACAACAACAACAACAACAACAACAACAACAACAACAACAACAACAACAACAACAACAACAACAACAACGACGACGACGACGACGACGACGACGAATGTAGTCTCGCTGTGAACCACAACAGAACATCATGCCGATGCGATTAGTAACAGCAGTAGTGGCAGCAGCAGCAGCAACAACAATAACGACAACAATAATCGCCTCACTACTAATGGTAGTAGTAGAAGTAGTAGTAGTAGTAGATAAAACCTGTTAGAATGGCGAGGACCGTGACAACGACAGCAACAGCGCCACGATTACGTCTCTCGAAGCGGGTGCTGGCGCTTCTACTGCTGTTACTACTTGTTGTTGTTGTTGTTGTTGTTGTTGTTGTTGTTGGTGGTGTTGGTAGAACTGCTGTTTCTGTCGTTATTGTTGTCGTTGTCGTTGTTGTTGTTGTTATTATCATCGTAGCTGATACTTTGAGGCAAACTTGCACACGTGTGGAACGAATGGTGGGTAAGCGGGTAAAGAACTGGCTTCTTTGGTGCACGATTTTTGTTGCAAGTCCTCTTACAAAGAGCGACTATAATAACAGCAGCAGCATAGAAAATAACACCAGCGTCATCAGCAGCAGCAGCGACAACGACGACAACAATAATAACAACAACAACAACAACACACTCACAAACACGACAACAACAAGAACATCAACAACAGAAACTGCCAATAAACATTGCCTATCGCTGTCAATAGAAACCGACACAACGTCATCACGACCTATGTCAAAATAGTGCTGTCACAAGAACACTTTTCTTAGAAATACTTTTCAGAGAAATAGAATTCATACGTACACGCTTCGCTTAAGCTTCGTGTCAGACGTGAGCAATAGGTACTAATCTAACCACCTCTGGCAGAGGTTTTACTGTATTATTGGACCTCGATAAAGTAGTACAGTAAATACGCGCGGATATTTATATATATATATATATATATATTCGCAAAAGCTTCAGCCGTTCTACATTTTTATAGAAATCAAAAATTTGGCGGAATGTTCGTGTGGTTATTATTTATCGAAATGATCTTGTCTTTTTCGTCATCAATGGCCTCATCAACAAATCAGATTCTTTTGTATACGCCTGTCTTCATGAAGTTGAAGAAACGCTGAACTTCATTGGGTTTTTGAACTTTTCTTCCCTATGACATGACTCTTTTTGTTGGCTAAACATTTTCTAAGATCGGAGACAGAGAGAGAGAGAGAGACCGCGCGCAAATAAAAGTCCGCTGGAGCAACCTGTGCGCAATATCGTAGTATAGATATTCAGCGAAATAAGCTATGGCTATCGCAAACCACTGCCCGATTCAACAACAACTTAGAGCCGGTGCAAACGAGCATGAAATGCATGCGCCAAACAAGGGAGGGGGTTTGTGCCACTTCGAGCGTGAGGAATCCTTTCACAAGTCTCATGAGAAATTAATTCAAGCTTACTACTACTACTACTACTAATCGTTGCTTTGGGTTGCCCATGAGACGGGTGCTCTACAGTCGTAACGGTTGCGTTTTTATACTCTCTGTATGTATCTGACGTGTGTGTGCCTCATTCGCGTCGATGAATCTCGCCACGTGGCAGCAGGAACAAGGTTATGGCAGAACAATGGCAGTGACAGCCTTTCATCAAACAAACAAACAAACAATCAGTCTTGTCTGCTCATCGATTCCATCTATCTATGCATCCGCCAGTCAGTCAGAGGCAACATCACCATCATCAAGCACATCGTGTTTCTCTTTTTCCTTTATTCGATTTTGATTCTTCTTACTCCGTCATCTCTGCCTGATTGTGGTCTCTCTGAACAACAGCAACGACAACAACAACAACAACATAAGGCAGTGACAGCAATTCGTACATACTGTTGAGACATCCGGCCGATGCGGCGGGTGCACGAGACGATTTCGAACTAAGGGTGTCAATGAATTCAGGTTAGGGATGGAATTCGACGCACGAGGCGGCGCGGTAACGCACGCAGAGAGAGAGAGAGACAGGTCAACTAGGAGGTCAACTAGGAGATATCAAGGGCGTTTACTCATTCATCGTTGATCAGTATCAATAGTTCAATATTCCATTCATCGTTCGACGGTCAGTAGTGATAGAGAGCTTTGGCAGCAGCAGCATCAGCGCTAACGACAGCAGTATCTTGTCTATTTGGCATGAGACACCCGTGTGCGATAACTGGACTTTGGTCTCTCTGGAATCCGCTGCCTGGGATTTGTTGCTGATACTTAGTAGACGTTGTAGTCTCTAGTTCCACCTTACAGCCTGAGCAGAATCAGCACTATAATTGTAATAATAATAATAATAAAAGTATTTTTCATGACTTCAGTCAACAACCTCTTGTCAGCCCCCTGCACATGGCATGCAGCTAGGCGTTTGCGACGTTTGTAGTCCCGTGCCCTCAGGGGTTTGGATCAGAGACTAACATCAATCGCTTTGTCTCACAGCAGCAGCAGCAACAGCTGACCGATCACAGTAGATGACATTATGTTGGTCGTGGTGGGTTTTTCGGAGACAAATCTCAAACAAACGAGGAACAACAGGCACGACGAACTAAACTCACGAAGCAAGCTAGCTGTACAACAATTGCATTAAGGTCACGGCCACCTCACCACATACATTTCATCAGAACTTCTTTATGTGACCTCATCAAAGCCAAGTCAAGTGCGTTGAGCGTTTCTTCTGTGGGATGTGGCTGTGTGGCCTTTGTTTTAGCCTGCTGCAGCTGCTGCTGCTGTTACTGCTGTGGCAGGTAAGCAGCAAGTAGTCTGTGGCGAGAACAGGAGGTATTTCGAGTACGACTTGACTACTGAGAGTCAGCTTTCAAAAAAAAGCTGTTGGCGTCGTTGATACATAATGAGGTCGGTGTTGCTCTTGTTGATGTTGTTGTCATCACCGTTGTGGTTATTATTATTAATATTATTGTTGCCGTTGTTGTTATTGTTGCCGTTGTTGTTATTGTTTCCGTAGTTGTTGTTATTGCTGTCGTTGTACTGCTTGTCGTTTTTGTTGTTGTTGTTGTTCTGGTTGTCAACTGTCCGTGCCTTTGGCGTCGTGCTGCTTTGACGTACTGTGTCGCGTACTGACTGGCGGTCTACTCTGGCCTTGAGGGTGCACAGAGTCGCGACAAGCGTCTATAGAGCCGACGCTCTATTGGCGCTTGTCGCGATTATATTTGTGTATAGACAGCGGGCGGCCAGCCTGTCTTCTGAAGCAAGCGTGATGATGCCAGTCGAGTAGTTATGGTGGTGAATGGCGCCGAGTCGAGATTTGGATACTGTTGGTGTTGGACGGACGGCCGGACGCCCACCCACTCTGCCTGTCTCCCTCAGCTGGCACCGTCACCGCATACTCCTTTTCCTCCTTCTCCTCCTCCTCCTCGCTTTACACTTCCACTTCCAACAATGAACTCAACAATGAAAAAGCAACACACACACACAAACCAGAGGTGGTTGGATTACGGAGCAGAATTAATGTGCACTAATCGATCGCGGTCGTAGTGGGCAAACGCGCGCGCGTGTTCTTTGTGGAATTAGCAGCAGCAGCAGCAACAACGGCGACGACACGAGATCATTGTTTGTCCACCTGTTGTTGTTTTTTTGTTTCACGTCGGCTGGTGCTGATCGCTGGAGTAGCTAAGTAGGCCGTTTGATTGATTGGCTAAGACCCTAACGCCACTTATTATAGGTCAGTCGGTCTGCACCGACGACGACGACGACGAAGCCAACAACAACAATGAACACAACAACAGCAACAACAACAACAACAACAACAATGAACACAACAACAGCAACAACAACAACGACAACAACAACAGTAACACTAACTGCAATCTGAGCTGCTTTTGCGAGTTTTTCTTTACCCTTAGGCAAAACAAACCTTGTTGGACAGTGACACTCCAGCTCACGGTTTCGGTCTGGTGGCAAAAATTCAGACAAAGTACTAGAACGTTCCGATCCGCCCGCGTATATATGGCACTACGCAAAACGCCGGTGGTCGAAACGGATCATCAAACGGAATACCGAACGAACGTACTTTACCAGGGACAGTGTATAATCGATTCAATCTAATCAGGCGGCAAGACGGTCAACTAATTCTCTTTCGACTTTTCGCTTCGATTGCTTGGCGCTAGCGGGGCAGCCGGGTTAGGTGGGTGGGCAGGGAAGGAGGGATAGTGACTGCGGACTGATCCTCGTGACGGTCTCAAAGCAACTGGCACTGGTGGTAGTTAGGTAGGAAAAGTAGTCGTTGTTGTATATAATAGCGAGTAGGTGAGGTATTGCGGCGAGACGATGAGCTTCCGTCGTCGGCCGTCTGCTTCCAGTTTCCGGGCCGGTGTCAAGTGGTCGGGCTAGAGCTGGAGTTGAAATGTCTAATTGATAAAGAGACATTTTTATAATTGGTCTTAAGCATACTGCACATGCGCGTGTGGGCTTCTTGGGCATATCGCTCTAGTTGTTGTTGTTGTTGTTTTTGTTGTTGTTGGCGGTGATGATAATCACTCAAACTGCCGATATACATCAGCCTAGTTATGCATACATGTCCTTGTTGTTAATCACGCTGTTTCACGCTATTCTGTTTTGGTGGTGGTGGTGGTGATTTCGCGTGAATCGAGCGATTATCATCCAGCCGAAACAAGTCAACGATAGCAATCATAGCAACAACAACAACAACAGCAGTAACACCGCCGCCAACAACAACAACATGAATCGAGCCTTCTGAGCCGTATTATTGCTGAGGGCTGGGTGGCGAGAAATGATTTATTGCTGTTACCGCTAGGCAGACCGCTAGGTAGTGTTGATGGTTATATTACAGTTACCTAGCTATTATAGAGTAGGTTTTATGATGATGCTGCTGCTGCTGCTGCTGCTACTACTACGATCCACCATTAGTCATTAAAAATACTCAACGAGTTATTGTTAAACTCCGATTGCTGTAATCACTGTTCCGTTTCTGCTATTACTCTACAGAAACGACTTACGCATAGCGCTGGGGGCTGGCATTACTGGCTGGCCCTACGGTGACGTCAAACAGGGACTGACTGTAGCACTGCCCGGTTCATACGGCAGTCTCTCTATGAATGATCCCCCCCCTACCTCTCAATCTTTCCCTCCCTTTCTTGTTGCCGTTGTTGTTGTTTTGCACCCTATCATTCCCAGAATACTTTTTTTGACCCTTGACTGGCTCCGCTCGCGTGGCCCCGCTCGCGTAGCTTTGGGAGTGAACCGAGTGAGTGAAATCGAGTATATCGAACAGCGGCCGATCTGCCGGTCTACGATACAATCTTGGCGTCTATCTATAGAATCTATCCGTCGAACTGTCAATCACTAACGTAATACTTGCTCCAGTGTGCGCCTAAACGCGCCTTCGCTCGGCCTTTTTCTCTCGCCATATATATATATACTACTTTGCTCTTGTTTGTGTCATACATTAATGCTTGCATGGTGCTTGCAAGGTTTATTGAAAGCTGAGATTAGACTTCTGCCACAACTATATATATATATATATATATATATATATATATATGTGTGTGTGTGTGTTTGTAGATCGCAAAACCACATTATTTTCCCCCAATCGTCACCTATATGAGTCAGATAGCGTCCAAATAGACGTATTTTTAGAGAGGTCAGCCTGAAGTTAAATTAATGTTAACCAAGCTGTCGACGTAACTGGGTTACAAGAATTGAAAGAATTTCGACTGGCTATATATATAGCAAATTGAAAGAATTTCGACTAGCCCGCCGTACACTGAATCTGCGTACACAAGCTTCATGTTTAGCATCGCCGCCATTGTCGTTAGCCGTTACTAGTTCTCCTTAATCGGCTGGTATTATGTTGCTGTCGCTGTTATGGTTGTTGGTTTGTTTGGCACGGCTGTAACAGTCGGCTGATGGTGGTTTGCGGTGGTGTGAAATTAATCGTGAATGTTCTTCTCTCTTGTTTCGTTTGATTGTGACGCTTGTTTCGTCTTTTGCAGGTGATTTTTATGCTACTGCGTAATTGCAGCTTGCTCGAGCGAGGATTCGAGGTGGACCTGCGATTGTTAATCTCTGGTAGCCGGCTATCTTGGCAACGACAGCAACAACAGCAGCAGCAACTACTACAACGACAACAACAATAACGGCAACAACAACAACTGGCCAACTGCATCAACTCTAGTTGCAAGCACGACAACACTAACGTAGGTACGCAGGCAATGGCAAATACACGTAAACCCATTATCGATCAGCAGAGATAGATACAAACGTGGGAGAGAGAAAGAGAATTGTGTCCATCGACAAAGCTAGCTACAGCGAGAGAGATGTCATACTCCTTATTGAAGCCGAGGCAAGCAGATCATTTATATCCGTCGAGTGTAATGTGCGTGGAACCGTCATTGGGGGGGGGGGAGGGGGGGGGAGGGGTCGTGTCTTTTGTGTGCAATCGGTTTGTGTGACGCTAATGCTTGTTGGTCTGACATTTGCCGTGCACTTCATTTGTTTGGCGTACGGGAGATGGCGGATGGAAAACGGGGACGATGGAAGGGGGACTGAATGTGTGCAGCAATTTGTCAATGAATGATCGAATTAGGCGCACGTAACGTCACGTGCACTCGTACACGATGTGTGTACACGTCCAGCATGCGTGCCTTTGCGCTGGCTGAGCCATTACCGGCCCGGAATCCACGTGACCGTTGAGAGACGCACGCCGGCGACTGCCTTACCTAAGTCAACTTTGCTGGCCATGATGCTCAAGGACCAGCAGCAGCAGCAGAACAAGGAGATAAATAAGAAGAAAAACATGTTATACAAATAGGCAGCGAGTAGTGGCCGAGCGAGGTGGCAGCGTAGAGAACGAGAAAAAAGCAGGATTAATGCGTTGCCCAACAAGCGTGACTTTGCCTTCATTCCAGCAATAGCCGATATCACCAATTAGGTTCGGCATGGTCATTGTTGCTGTTGTTGTTGTTGTTGTTGTTGTTGTTGTGGTTTTTGCTGTTATTGTTGTTGTAGTGTTTTTTGCTGTTTTAGCGATTGCTGTTGTTCTTGTTGCTGCTGTTGTGGTTGTTGTTGTTGTTGTTGTTGTCGTTAGATGACGACTTACGCGATGTCGGTAAATGATTAATCTAACAATAGCCGCCGTTTTCTGTTCAACAGCGGCAATTTGCAGGTGATATCGAGGCTGGCCGGATTCCTCAATCAAGCTGTTACGGCTACAGCTGTCGTCGTTGTTGTTGTTGTTGGAGCTGCTGTTGTTGATGCTGCTGTTGTGTCCCTGCTGCGGGGTCGGCATGATCGTTCGATCGGGGGAATCGCTAGTCCGGTTCTAGTCTACCGTTCACCGGTCCATTTTTATCCGTCCATCCGTCGTCATGCACGTATCGTGCTGCTGCTGCTGCCGCCGCACGTTTGTGAGTAACAACAGAAGCAGCAACAGTTCCAGATAGAAACAACAACAACAACAACAACAACAGCATTGCATGTCGACGTCTCCGATTTGATTGAGCACGGAGTAGTGAGTGTATTTGTAGTACGGCAGTGTATTTGCAGCACCGGGTTGCTATACGACAACGACCACGACGACAGCAACAATAATAACAACAACCACGACGACAGCAACAATAATAACAACAACAACAGCAACAACGACGGCGACCTTAAGGAGGCTGCGAACCAACCGCGACTCAGCTCGAAATTTGTCGCGCTTCTATCGGCCGAGGAGATCCTGTTTTGTTTACGATACTTACGTGCCGGGCGGGCGTAGTTAAATTGCACCGAGATAGATAGAGGGAGAGATATAGATTTTATATCTATATATATACGCACACAGGTATACCTATCCATATATAAATATAGATATATATATATATATTTCTATATATATATATATATATATATATATCTGGTGTTCGTGTGTGTGCGTTTCTCTCTCGGTCGGTCGGTCGGTCGGTTTGTCTGTGCGTGGTGAGTACGTGCGTGTTGTGGGGGTTACGTGTCGTCTGTACGTGTATTGGCTCGGCACGGAGTCTGGCGGCTGTGGGCAGGCAGGCAGGCAGGCAGACATCTCGTTTCGCCACCGCCGTCGTGTCCGGGACACATCTGCTCATTAAGCCCGATAAGCTACTAAGGCCGCACCACGGCCATTACCACCACCACCACCATCACTACCACCACCACCACCACTACTACAACAACAACAACAACAACTACAATTCCTGCTAGTACAGCAACGACGTCAACGACGACAAAGAAAACGACCCCACCACGACGAAAACGTGGTGTTCGATGTGGTTTTGTTGCGGTAGTTCTTGTTGCTGTCGGTGTTGTTGCTGTTTTTGTTGATGACGTAGCAGTAGCTTATGTTGTTGTTGTTGTTGCTGCTGCTGCTGCGGCTGCTGTCGTTGTTGTTATCGACGGCGGTTTCATCGTTGTTGTTGTTGTTGTTGTTGGCGGGGGTAGCGGCGGCGACGACGACGACGACGTATTCTCCGTTTGTGTGGCGGCTCGTTTTCGAGTTCGGTCGGCGAAAGCGGTGCACATGTATGCATGCGTGTTGTCATCATACGTGCTGTGGAAATTGTGCGTTGTGTGTCGTGGGGGTGCATCATCGATCGATACGTCATCGTTACCGTTTCTGAATGGGGAGAACGAGACGACGAGTGCCGACGAGTGGATCAATGACCATAACTTGTTTGCCGTTGAGAAATCTACCAACGTCAACAATCACCACAACGTCAACGACGACGACGACAACACCAACAACATCAATGACAACAACCACGACAACAACAGCAACAACTATCAGAAGGAGAAGAATGAGAATAATTTTTCAAATCATAACTAAGTGAGTGCACTCCGGCATTACTCGTAGGAATACCACGATAACGACAACAACCAGAACAACAACAGCGACAACGACGACGACGATCATAACCACGAAAAGAAAGGGGAAAAGGTGCAAACACACGATACCAACGGCGACGACGGTGACGACCATCATAATAAGTACAACAGCCAACCAATAACAACCACAACAACGACAACGGCAACAACAACAACAACAAGAATCACCATTACCACCACAACAACAACGACAACGACGACAACAACAACAACAACATCAATACCCACCACAGCGACGGTGCCGGCGGAGTGATGACGAATTACGTCCAGGAAAAAGGGAACACGCCAGTCGCCGTTGCTGTAATCGAGGTATCAGGCGTCACTGGCCATCGTCGTTTGTAATCGCAGTAAACCGAAGAAGAGGAATAGAGGTAGCTTATGCCAGCCAACAACACTAAAAGAGTGTACACGGTGAACGGCCAATGCTGCCAGCAGGTCGGTGGCAGCCTAGCGACGACAACGACGACGCCCACAACATGGAGTTATAGTGGAGGAAAGTGTGTGTGTGTGAGTCAGTCGTGCTAGCTTGTAAAGGAATATAACCCAAGGAAACCCAAGTAAAAGCAGCGCATCGTACAGAAGCTGGATGGGTCGGTCTCATCACACACAACATCGACAACAACAGCAACAACAAACAACAACAACAACCACATCTACAACAACAACAGCAAGGTGAATTTGAAGGCCGAAGAGCCTACATGTGCGTGCACTGGTGATTTGTGCTGTGGATATATCGTGTTGCTGTGCTCGGTTCACAATTGCTACGGCTTCTCTTGGTGTTGCTGTTATTGTCTTCTATCTGTGTGCGCGCGAACGGCCGAGGAATACTATGTGAAGAAACGTGCAACCATCGACCACCACCACCACTGTGTGCTTGCGGAAATTTGGTGGGTGGCGTTAGTGGTGGGTTTTTCGTGCTGGCCTCATGCCGCTGTGGAGTTTGCTGCCGTTGTGTATTATACTACAGCGCTTGGATAGTGAACGAGTTCGTGAGTGAGAGAGAGAGAGAGAGAGCGAGAAAAAGAGAACGAGTTCGTGAGTGAGAGAGAGAGAGTGAGTGCTTGAGAGAGAGAGATAATACTAAACCAGTGCTGGGCCGCCGGCCAGCCACGTTTGAGCCTCACTCTGAGAGCAGCAGCAGAAACGTAGTGGTAGTGTGGTAGCAGAAGAAGAAAGAGTGGCTTTGGAGTCGACGTTGTAGTAGGAGGAGGAGCCGTAGCATTAGCCGACGACAAACTCCATCACCGCGACAACAACGACAACGACAACGACGAGGTCAACGTCGTTGTTGTTGTTGTTGTTGTCGTTGTCGTCGGCTGCTGCTACAAGCGGCGGCGCTGCCGCAACCAACTCGAGGAGCTCCTTGACCACCACCACCGCATCATCAGCGTCATCAGCGTCGACGAGGACGGCGACGGCGACACCGTCGTCGTCGTCGTGGCCACGACGACGCTGCTGCAACTTCAGCAGCTGCTGCAACTTCGACGACGACGACGACGACAACGGCCACGGCCGCCGCCGCGACGTCGACGACGACAACAACAACAACAGCAGGCAAACTCCAGCAGTTGCAACGGCGAGCGGCGACCGCCACGGCCCGACATATGGACAGCCGCGCTCTCAGGTACAAATACACAGGAGAAAAAGAGAAACCGAGAGGGAAACAAACACACTTGATAGATCACGTATGCGTTTATTTCACATCTGCAGTTTACGTATATATATTTATATATATATATATATATATATATAATATATATATATATATAGATATATATATATATATATATAATATATAGATATATATATATATATATATATATATATATAGTATATATATATATATATATATATAATATATATATATATATATATATATATATATATATATATATATATATATATATATATATATATATATATATATATATATATATATATAGAATCATTTATTTAAGTGTAGCAAAATATACATTTGTGATGTAAGAACGTGTGCACAGCCCGCTGGGGCATAACTCAAGGCACTAGGTCCAGGCCTGGGCTGGTCCACCTAGCCATGGTACCTCTCACCGAAGCGGCATTCCCCCTCTGAACATCTAATGACAGACGTTGCAGTAAATACTCGCCCGCCCTCTTGTCTCCTGTAGCAAGCGCCAATCTTTTCCCGACATCCTTGAGCAGTTTCGTCGTGAGCGACCCAGGCCCCCCCAATGTCTCGAATGCAAGCGGTGAGAACAAGTGTGGGTAACTGATGCTTGAATATTTTCTGCACTTGGCTGCTTCCGCTAGGGCTACCGCGTGTCCAGGGCGGGCTGCGCCCGTACCGACCATTGAGGGGGCTAAAGAGTCGGTTACGGTCGCGTCCCACACCAGCATTTGGCCCCGCTCGAAGGGAGTCAGGGTCATTCCATCAGGTCTCCTTCCATCGTCTCTGACTAATAAACTCTCTATATATATATATATATATATATATTTATATATATACACATACATATATATGTATGTATATATATATATATATATATATATATATATCAGACATCGGAAACAATGAATTTCGCTTGGTTACAATTCTGTATTAAAGTGAAAACAAATATCCGAATGAAATCGTCTGCACCTACCAGTAGGGACAAATATCTTGACAAATGTATTCAATCAGTGTGGCCGTCGTCTCGTTTAATCGCCGCTGCTTCAATTCGAGACGTAAACCGGTTACAGGCATTTTGCAGAATCGGCTTATGAACATTTGAAATGCCCACTGAATACAGGCAGTGAGCGAATCTGCGTTGTTATGCTGCCGAGTTTTGTTCGACTCGACGCCTCAATAACGCCTCATAAACATAAAGTAATCGAGAGGATTTGTATCTGGACTGACTGCTAGACGCGCCACGCCACGTGTGCTTGTCCCAGAGAATGCTTACATGCTCTGGGACGTCAGCCACCCTTGCAAACTAAACAAGTGGTATGAGCGGCTGTGCCGCTTTACTGAAACACACCACATTGCAAGTCATTCGACACGGAAGACATCCACCGTTCGACCACAGTTTGCACCTGCACCTGCACATGCAAATTCGTTTGTGCTAACATACAATCACACCAAACACATGTTGTGTCACGTTTTGGCCTTTCTGAGAAGAGAGGATGGTGTCATCACGTCTCCTTCATTAAGAGCCACCATCGAGATCAGTGCAGATCAGTTGTAAATTTGCTCTGCTTAGCAATAGGGACACCATATGGATTGTGAGCAAGGCAATGGCCATTTCGTCGGCTGATTTTTACGCACTGATTTGCACGCGGTGAATATCCGCTCGTCAGAACAAAATCCATTGCTGCTCTGTGCTTGATGATAGCCATGAGCACCCAACATCGAGCAAATAAATCTGTTGCCTTTTTTGGCCTCAGAGATGCTGTCTGAACTATTGTGGTCTAAATCTGATAGCTGAGGTCCTTGTGGTTGGACAGTTCAACCGATGCTTACTAACGCTCACAACGCGCATCGAAGAGATTGTCCAAAAGGCAGGCTTTTGTAGTGTCTCACTTAGTTCTGAAGACCTCACACAGCACACTGTATAGTGAATTTTCGGCACTACTATCTTCTGGCTCCGAAGTGACGTGGTCAGCCGTAGGGGGTTCGGACCTTGTGAAGAGCAAGAACAGTAGCTGATCCTTGCTGGAATTTCTTAGGCGCAGTTGCTCGGTCGGCCATGGTTATGTTTTTGTTTACATTCTATTTACACAAGTTTTCATTGGGTAACGACCAGACGCGGCGCATGAACGCATATCGGATACATTCAAGCAGCCCGCCAAAATTTTGAACAGTTTAGCGACCGCACCCTGTATATATATATATATACATATATAAAACCTTTCTATTTCGAATAATTATATATACAACTTTTTTTTATCTTGAATAAGTGTATATATATATACAACTTTTTTTTATCTTGAATAAGTGTACATATATACAACTTTTTTTTATCTTGAATAAGTGTATATATATATATATATATATATATATATATATATATGGTCGTATTACGCTTTTTTAATAACGTGGGCTTTGCAATTATGTAGAATTAGAGGGCCGTATCATAGATTCAGTTACTCTATGTAGCGTAAACGAGCAAAACACTTAATTAAGCCCGAGCTTATGAACAAGTCGTCTGTGGTCGTGGATTTTGTTTTGTACGATTTGCTCACGTTATCCTGCGACCTTATTGAGAATTACTACACGACCGTTTAGTTTCACTATTCTTTCTTCTACACGTCTGTACTTAACGGCGAGTGTTGTTGCTTCCGGACACGGACGGTTTAAGTGTGCAGTAACGATAATCAAGATGATATATTAGTATATGCAATTATCTCAAATCGACGGTTGGGTTGTCCCTATTCTGTATATGGTGGCCGATTGTAGCCATTGATGGCGCATGGACATCTTTAGACACGTCTGGCCAGTTAGTTGGTGGACCTTGGACATTTGTCTTCAAGAACCCGAAGCCAATCTTCGCTTCTAAAACTTAACCGTCGGGATTCCTTCTTCGAATCGTTAAATCTTGATTGACGCTGCAGTTGAATGTGGTCCTCCTTTTTCTTAATTGAGGCCGGTGCGTGCACCTGTATTTTCTGCGTGTAGAGTGCATACCTAGAAGGAACATCGTCGTGTTCATCGATCAGATGTCTGTACTTAGATCTTGCGAGTAATTTTGTGCCCGTTGTGTGTCCGAGTAGCGGAACGAATATTGGTATATTATTTTCTACATGCAGGCATTTATGCGAATTTCGTTCATGTTGCTGGGCTCTAAGTATATGGCAAATCATGCCAAATACATGTCACAAGGCTCTGAAATCATCATTGAATGGCATATATACTATAAACTGTTATTTCAAACTTTGCCGCAGTATCATGCGTTGCTGTCTCACCAGACGTTTAACAGACGCTGCAAAATAAATTCAGCTGTTTGCTCAATCAAATTATCGTTGGCACGCTGTGCGCCCGAACTATATATATATATATATATATATAAGGTATGTAAATGTCAGATTAGCCACGGGATATTCATGTGCTAGTGATTGTTCCGACAAAGTCTGCCATTGAATAAACCTAGCGG
This sequence comes from Dermanyssus gallinae, assembly GCA_003439945.1. NCBI lineage: Eukaryota > Metazoa > Arthropoda > Arachnida > Mesostigmata > Dermanyssidae > Dermanyssus > Dermanyssus gallinae. Next base: position 680,707 of record QVRM01005948.1, on the reverse strand, counting down.
TAACGCAACAGTGCCTTGTCCACGTGACTGTAGTTTGCCGTCACGTTCACTGCTGGACAATTTTTTATATCTCATTATGAGTTAAATACATTCTGAGCCATATATATATATATATATATATATATATATATATATATATATAAATGATAGATTAGTGATAGACAAATTATCTGGTAACGACGTCTTCAAGTGTCTGTGTGAGACATATGGACTCGACTGGCGTAAATGAATCGAGGCTACGTCGACAAAGTGTTATATATATCCGTAGCATTAGTAGTAGTAATAGTAGTAGTAGTAGTAGTAGCAGTAATGGCAGCCCCGATGGAAATAGTTGCTGTAATAGAAGTAGAAGTGTGGTGGTAGAAGTGTAGTAAGTAGTCTTGGTATGAGCGGCGACCGATTTGAGCGTGCCATCATTCCATCCGGGCGTGGTCAAGTGTCGAGATTACCATCGGATGGCATGGTGACCTTTGCGCGGCTGTCTCCGCCTGCCATCCATGGATGGTCTCATCACGCATCGCGCAGATTAAATGTTATCTATCTCCGGCCGCTCTCGATTCCCCCGATCGCTATTGTTATCTCGTTTTTCTCTACCTCTACCCCCCCCCCCTCTTTCTCTCTCTCTATGTCTCTCTCTCTCTCGATCCTCGGGTCGCGTAAGTACAGCAAAAGAAGATAAAGGCGTATAAGTGCTTCACTTTGTGGCCATCTTGGTGTACAGCAGAGTTACAGCAGATATGCGACACGTACCAGCCGCATACCGAGATAGCCAGATAAACCTGGGTAGCTAGAACTGATTGGAACTTACTACTCATCATTCGATGGACGATTGACGAACCGTCCGGCGGTTCGACTGGGCTGACTGTCGCCGAGCTAAGCACAGCTCGTCGAAATAACTCATCATTGAACACCACTTTTGTTCAGTCTCAGTTCTCATTTTTGGCAAATGTGCGTGGATTTCTTATTGTCGCGCAAGCTTTGTCTCTCTAAATATTAATACATAGAGAAAACGCCTGCATATATATATATATATATATATATATATATATATATATATATATATATATATATATATATATATATATATATATATGTGTGTGTAAAAGGAATAGGTAAACGAAATGATTTCAACGCCAGCCAACATTCCCGGCCAAAGTGACAGATCAGTAGTACCTTCCTTAATGTTGTGTGCTCCGTTTGCTTTTCTTCTCTAATATCGAGATGATTACACATTGTCATCCATTCAAAGCTGTCGAACACATTCAAATGACAAGGTGCTTTTCTTTCCCGGAATGGCCATTCAGTCTGTAACATGGTCATAGTTTAACACTTGCTTTTCCGGGTCTTGCTGTCCGGGTCAAGTCAAGACTCAAGTGAGGAATCTAGATTCCATGAAAACGAGTAGATCTAGGTCGAATCTGTCGCTGTCAAACAGGGCTACGGATGTTTACAGGGTGCGCTATCAAGAATAGCGTCATCTCACTACCACCAGAAAAAACTACGCCTGTATTGTTGCTGTTTCCGCTGCTTCTGTTGCTATTGGTGTTGTTGTTGTTGTTTTCGGTGATAATAATGATGACGTGAGGTAGATTACGGATGAAAATCGATATTGTGCTTGAACTTGGTCCAGGTCAGGTGACTCAGCTTCTCAATTCTCACCGACGGTTATCGTTGCTTGCCTTGTATCGGGCCGTAGATGACGCCAGCTGAGCCAAAGACACTCCATCATCGAGCACCGAAGGAGCCAGGCGAATATCTCCATGTGATAGTAGTAATAATAATCATATTTACATCAATAAATATAGCTAAATAAATATAATAGTACTATCATAGTGGCCGGCAGCTGAGACAGGCAGTCAATAGTAACTCAGGTGTCTGTGATGGCGTTATTTTGGTCATATTCTAATTGCGGCCAGATAATTTCACAAAATAGTGATCATAATAGTGACTGTAATCATTTTCGCGTAGTTTCGATTCTTGTTCCCTTCTTGTCTTCGATACGGGTGTGTGCAAAGTACCTTGTTGTGCTCAAATGGACTCAATCGTTCGTCAATAAAACGGAATTTATTACGTCATCTAAACGTATAGGTATAGATGTGTAGAGAGGGAGATTTAAATAACGTTAATCACCACCGGCCTGGTGATTAACGTAACATATGCATAAATGTAATAATGTTGTACCCAGTCGTTTATTAAAATATATTAGTTTCAAAACAAGTTCGTAAATCTTCAGCAAACCCGCTTTTAAGAGTGGCAAATGCTCCGCCGATCCATTGAACCCGCAGCCGATGCTATTTGCAAAGTCGCTGACCAGCTCCTATAAAAATATTTTATATCATACATGTAAAATAGGTGGAAGAGACCTAGACATATGTATATATATATATATATATATATATATATATATATATATATATATAAATATATATATTCTTTATTCACGTGACCTTCCGCTCGCGATATCTTCATCAAAACGCTCAATGCTCACATCATATTGGGTGAATACAGAATATGCAGTGTTCTGAGTCCGCATAGGACGGCACGCTGTGTTTTGAGTTGACCTCCAGACTGAACAATGGTGAAAAACGTTTACAAATACACCCGGCCCACCTTTGCCCGATATAGCAATGCCGACGACAGCTGGCTTTATTATCGAGGTATTGTTGTTGTTATGGCTATTGTTGTTGTTATGGCTATTGTCGTTGTTGTTGTTATGGCTATTGTTGTTGATGTTGTTGTTGTTTTATTTTTGTTGTGGCTACTACCAAAACTGCGCTATCACTATAATAGCAGATGATATTTAATGTACATGAGCGTGCGTTTACGTGGATTCATGTGTGGCTGTTGAACAGTGGCTGTCTGTCTGGCTAGTGTATGATCGGCAGTGGCTGGTGGTGGTGGTGGTGGTGATTGTTTGGTTTGGCGTTGTCGCTCTTGCTGTCTGTCGTCTTATTGTGTTGCAGTTATTGTCATCGTTGTGCCTATTGTTGCTGTTGTTGTTGATGTTGTTGTTGTTGTTGTCGTTGTACCGTTTCGGGACCGACCACGTGGTGGCCGCGTAGTAGCAACTACAACAACAAGAACAACAACACCACCACCACCACCACCGACAAGGGCAGTGGCAGCTGTGTCGATTAGAACAACGAGACGTGAATAGCAATGCCTATCGTCATCCTTGTTATGGATTTTGTTAATGTTGGTTTTGTTGTTGGTGCTGTTATTATTGTTGTTGTTGTTGGTGGTGTTGGTGTTGTGGTGGTCTGTCTCGTTCCCTTTCCACGAACGAGCAAGCATGACGACGTTGGCGCCGGCCGAATATACTACTGTGGCCGGTTGTCTCAGTGTCTCAGCATTGTCAAAGCAGACGAACGTTATTGCACGTTATCTCACCGGGGAGCTGATTGGCTCTAACTAACCGGCATGACTAGTAGATGTCGTCTGGTGATTAGGTGAGTGGTAGAATAGCTAGGTGGATGGATACACGTTAGGTGGGTGGATGATCCAGAAAAGCAACAAAAAACTTGACGGATGATCTCCAGTTGATGGACGATTAGATAGACGAACGGGTGTGGATAGATGGACGGGGGAAGGATGGGTCTGTATGAATGGATGGGTGAGCAGGTAAGTGGGTGGTTGGTTGGTTGGTTGGTTGTGTGTATGGACGGGTAACACCACTAGTTGATTGACGTCATCCGTTTGGCCGCGTTTTAGTCCGTTTCTGTTGTAGTTATTACTGTTGTTATTGTTATTGTTGTTGTTGTTATTGCTGTTGTTGTTTTTGTTGTTACTGCGCTGCTCCTGCTGCTGGCGTTGCTTGTGGTGCTTCTTAAACCGGCAGCACCAGCAGCTGCCATGAGGACGATTGCAATCGGTCGAAAGATTCTGCGAGAATAATAACAACAACAACAACAAAAACAACAACAACAACAATAACAACACCAACAACAACAACCGCGGCGGCGGCGACGACGGCATCAACAACACAACAACAACAAATAACGCTAACTGCAACAGGAAGACGACAACAACAACAACAACAAACAACACTAGCTACAATAGGAAGACAACAACAACAACATTAGCCTCTGCAGCAGCAGCAGCAGCGACAGCTGGTGTTGCTGCCATTATCCAAATATGCAAGTAAAGCACGGTATAAGCGAACTCGCAATGCAGCGATGCAGCAGCCACCGACCACGGCTTAGGCCACCGACCCACCACCAACCGACAAACCGACCAACCGACAAATCGAACAAATAGACACTTGTTGCCGTTACTGCTGCTACAGAATCGCTCGCTGCCACGGCCGCTGCTGCCGCCGGCACTGAAGAGACGCGCCATAGAACACGCGACGAGCGCGAGAAAACCATACGATGAGGAGAAAACCTTCGAGAGAGAGAGAGAGAGAGAGACAAATTAACAAGATGCTGCACCCAGCGAGAGAAAGCTGGCCCGGCTACAGCCACAGCGAGATATAAGGGGAAGCGATGCTGCGATGCGAAGGCTCTTCAAGCGAAACGCACTCAGTGGTCACAACAGCAGTGGGCTGTTGTTGTTGTTGTTGTTGTGATGCTGTTGTTGTTGCTGTTACCACTGCTGTGTTCGCATTCGAACTCATCGCGCAGAAGCAGTTGGACAAATCATGCACGTTGTTGTTGTTGTTGTGTCGTAGTAGTAGTAACAACGTATCAGCTTTCGAAGCAGTCAGCGCAGATAGATAGATTAATATATATATATATATATATGTACAGCGTCTACTAAGAAAAAGTAAATTGATACATACTCTCTTATATGTAGATATACGAGAACGTTGCATACATATGCACAGTGACGGAGAGGACAGTAAGGAAGCACATATAGTTTCCTACTCGTGCTTCATGCAATGGTTCCCTTTCCTTCCCTGTCTCCTACTCTCTCCTGTATCTGTCTCTAGCTCCCTTGCTAGCACGCTGCTCCTTAGGTTTTCCCTGTTCTTTTTTGTTTCTTTCTCAATCGTATTATTAGCATTAGTAGCATGAGTAACGGGTGAGCGAGTGAGCGAAAGTGTGGATGATCAGCGACGATCAGTCTGAGAATAGCATGTTTGATGTCCTGGTCCTGGCCCCCTTCCTGCTTACCTGACTGGTGACCTGACTGGTGGTGGTGATGGTATGATGATTGCTGCTGCTGCTGCTGGCCTCATTTGCATTATTCATTCCCTCGCATCATAATAATCATCATCATCATACGTCGACCTCTGCGTTTACAATCCGCCTCCGCGGACGGCACGTGGAAAAAGCTGACGCTGGTCACCGCAGCCAATGGGTTAGTTAAGAGCTGCAATCAGAATGACTATTCTATATGATGTCTCTCTCTCTCTCTCTCTCTCTCTATATATATATATATATATATATATATATATATATATATATATACGGAATCTATATGATATCCCTCTCCCTCTCTCTCTCTATATATATGCGGAATCTATATGATATCCCTCTCCGCCTCTCTCTCTCTCTCTCTCTCTTTCTATGCGGAAAGAATCACTTGAGAGCTTTAGGTAGACTTGAAAGATAAAGTAGATTAATTACGATCAACGCATCGAGTTCTCTTAAAGAGGTCCTTGCATACTGCTATATATAGTCAGAAAGATGGCCGCCCCGGAACTTTTTTCCGGCATTATCAGTACGAGATACAACATTTTGATGATTTTTCAGCACAATTTAGACGTTAAGTTCGAAATATCTCGTCGGTCGAATTTCTCTGGCTACCAGTGTCGCTACCATCGTTATGCTCATATTTCGATTAGCTTGACAATGTTAGTGGGCTTACTGGCAAATTTCTTGCTCTTCAAAAACCCCACAGAAAAAAAAGCCCAGGTTCCAGGGGCGTCAGGTTCCACGAACGTGGTGGTTCCGTGGCGAACGTCATCTTTCTGGGAAGTCACGCACGCGCCCATTAAAACGTCTTCTAGAACAGCTCGCCTGCGGGGCCCGCTGTAGAACAGATTGCACCATCCTGTTTGAACGACATACTGTCGGTGTCTAACTGAGCACGTTTTGGCCACCGGAAGAACGTAAACATTTGTCGGTAACAATTACACTGTTCCCGGTTTTGTCGAAAGCGTATGGTCTGCTGGCCTAGCTCGTGTTTTCGTTCGCCGACGAATCGAAGTGGGTGGAGGTTTCGGACACTGATCATTGATCCGAGCGTGGGGCATCATGTTACACGACCCTGTTACCTGAAACCTTTTTTCTGAACCAAATCGTGTATGGATGTCTACCTAAGATTCTCCAACTCTCCAACCATGCGCCGCACGGAAGACTCGCAAATACTGCGTTACAGAACGACCATTCGTGTACAAAATGAGAATAGAGAGTGAGAAGGCTGGACAGAAATAGTGGACCAAATAACGAAGAGGCAAAACTCTGATCATATATATATATATATATATATATATATGTATACACAACTAAATCACTTGTTTTTATCTGTTTTTGGGCTTCACGGGTATAAACTTCTTTGTGTCGGGCTTAAATCATCAAATCATATAACAAAAACCTCCCGTTTAACTGACAACAAATACAGACCAATTCATACAACAGCAGCAATGTAACGTTGTTAAATGTAACAATAGTCAGAACAGCGATAACGACAACAATACCAGTAGCAGATCGGTCGTAGTAGTAAGTAGCAAGGGACATCATAGCAACAACAACCAGAACGCAACGTCAGTGTCAACCGGAATAAGAATAAGAGCAACTACGAACCACAACAAGTGGACAAATATAACAATAGGAACAGCAACAACAACAACAACAATAGTCACCTGTCGACAAGCGTGACAAAAACCACCACAGCAAGAACAACAACAATAGCAACAACAACAGTAGCAGCAACCAAAACAACTGTAGATGACAGTCGACAAGGGCGACCGCAGAAGGTACAACAAAAGCAACAACAACAACAACAGCAGCAATGACAAGATTCACAGCACTCAGTACAACAGCAGTAACTGTGATGGTAATGATAACCATGCTTACTTATGGTGGCTGGTGCACGTTCATTACCTGTGCGTCAGTCGCGTGATGATTATCGAACGGAGCGTCATTTCCTCAAGCAGTTCGTCACTCACGCTGCTTCCGTGGTCATCGTTCCATAGAGCGGCAACGGCAGCAACAAATACAGTCTTATACGCGAATAATATCATATATAGCTGAACGAGCGTATAACCGAAGAACCTCAATACTGAATCCAAGACAACACTAATAGTGTGACGAGTCAAGTTGGTTAACTTACTATGTAACTAAACTATGCTAACGTAATAACCGGCTATATTATTAACCAACCAACCAACCAACTAAATTATCAACTAGCTAGGGGCCACCTGTTTACTAATTGGTCGGTGCCTGGTGTTAATTAGCGACTGACGATCTCCCTCCGACCTGAGCAGCTAGCGTTGTTCATGAATTTAAACAAATTCGATTCTATTGATGTATGTCCGTTGATGCTGCGTTTGTTATGACTCGGCTGCCGGAAGCTTTTTATAGTTGCTGCTGCTGCTACAGACGTTTGTTATATCATTCATTGTCTTGAATGTTTTATTTTATATATGTTTAAATCATATGGAGGTTTGTTGATGTCGTATTGTGAAACTTCCTGCAAGCCGTAGCGCTTACGACGTAGTGCACTAACGCTGTTCGGTCTGAATCGAGCCAATCACCTGCAAACAGATATATATATATATATATATATATATATATATATATATATATATATATATATATATATATATATATATATATATATATATTATATATATATATATATATATATACATACATACATAATGCGTGTGAGAGAGTGACCAGACTTATTCTAAACAAGTCTGCAGGAACTCGATTCTAGAGGAGAGTCAGTAGCTTAATCCGTGACAGTTGTACCAGTGGTCGTAGCCTACGCAAGATGACCGAATCGCATGATGTGTGCATTAAAGCGACAACACACTGATAAGGTCGTAAGCTAGTGTTTTCGAAATATGTGCATAAATAGGCATATATATATATATATATATATATATACTGACACAATTGCAACACAGTGTTTCTGGAATATATATATATATATATATATATATATATATATTATATATATATAAATATATATGCGTTACTTCTACGCTGCACTTCAAAGCCGCTTGTCTGTCCGCAGCCTTTCTCCGTGCCTTTACGGGTAGTAGTATTCAAATGTTATTCACGTTGTTTATGGCAGGTTACGACCTACCTGCGATCAGGTGGCTAACGTCGTATTTTGGCGTCGGCTAGATTGTTGTTCCCCTTGTTGCTGACTGTCGTTTCGAAATGTGTTTACTGCCTTCGTCCTTAACGGCAAACCCAGCGATCGTCAGACTTGGCCTTGCGTGCTTCGACTTGAACTGTAGATCTCTCCCGCTCTTTCTCTCTTTAATATTGGCCCAATTGGTGGCAGTTTTCAACAATTGCTGCTGCTGCTGTTCATAAATGTAGCACCACTTTTGTTGCAAGTTCTGTAGTTGTTAGCGTTATCGCTTTCATTTCTGGCGTTGTGGGCAGCGTTATATTGTTGCAGTTGTAACTATGTTATTGTTGGTTTTTCTGTGTGTGTCCCCCCCCCCCCCCCCACTGCTTCCGTTGTCGACTAGTGGCCGCTGCCTCAAGCAGCAAAATAATCATACCTATATATATATATACACTTATATATATGTATATATAAGCGAGCGTGGCGGCGAAGAACGTCCTTAAAACTTACTTTGTCTCGCTTTACGATACATAGTAACTATGACGGCTGCCAATGTTTCGTGCCAATTCGTCGGTTTCTTGTCTCCTCTCCTCTCCGGTTTTTTTCTCCACCCTTTTCCGCCGGTTGATTGTGGCCGGGGGAAAAGTGGAAGACAGGAATTGGACGTCGAACGTCACGCTGTCGGTCCGACCGCTTCGTGGACGATGACACCACTCGTCTCCCGCTACTGATACGGCTTCTGACTTCTGAAGTCGCTGATGCAATTAGCAGTCTTCTGTTTCTTCCAGCCTGCCGGTTTCTTCTTTGGTTTCACCGTCTTGACGGTATCTGGCTCTGTAAAAGCAAGTCTGTAGCAGCAGCAGCAAACTAGTCATCCCTCGGACAAAAACACAGATATACAGACTCACAAACAGACACACTCACACACACAGGTATATATATATATATATTATATATATACGTACGTCCGATTGATATTTGTGTTGTTTCTGCGGCTGAGTTGAGGTACAAGCTGACAGTGAAACTTTATTGCATTGAGCTACTTACAAATTGAAGAGGTGGAGGGAGAAAGGAAGCCCGACAGAGAGATAGAGAAAGAGAGGGGAGAGAGTTGGGAGGAGAGGGAGAAATAAAGTTTCTATTGCATTGAGCGTATCGTATAGGTAACACAGACCGAACAGAATGTGTAGCTGGCAAACCAAAACTTTCTACTTCTTTTTTTGGGGGGGAGAACAGGAGGGAGTATGTGTTCTGCTTCGCTTACGGTGGAGGATCCGCCTGCGGCTATATACCCAAACATATATATATATATATATGTATATACATATACAGCTGTTTTGCGACGACATATGATATGCACTATACGACCAGTATATATATATAGACATTCGGGTTTAGCTTGGAGAGATGCGGAAGCGTCTCTTACGTCGATAACAGCACATCGAGTCAACGACAAACGAGGAAGAGGGAACGAGATTGAGACAGCTATGGGACACGAAAAAAACGACCTCGTCGCGCGCATTCCAGCTCACGATGAAGATGATGATGATGCTGGTAGGCGAATGTGTTTTCTGTTACCGGCTGCTGGTGACCCTTTGTTATATATATATATATATATATATATATATATATATATGGGTGGGTATAGGGAGAAATGAGCATGCATATAGAGATGAGGGATGAGAGATGGAAGCGGGAAGTCTATCGGTACCGACGTCGTAGTCGTCGGGTTCACCTGTGATTCGTTTGTTTGATGATGACACCGCTGATCAAGCAACGTTCGTTCAGTAGATAGACACAGGCACAGAGGTAGGCGGACAAACCGACGGCCAATGTTTGTCTAACAAATACCCGTAGAGGAGCGGTTGACTGTACTCACTGCATATTTTAGTTGTTGTTGTTGTTGTTGTTGTTGTTGCTGTTGTAGTCTATGTTCTCATTGCTGTTGTTGTTGTTGTTGTTGTTGCTGTTGTAGTCTATGTTCTCATTGCTGTTGTTGTTGTTGTTGTTGTTGTTGCTGTTGTAGTCTATGTTCTCATTGCTGTTGTTGTTGTTGCTGCTGCTGCGGTGGTTGTTGTTCGAGTTGAATAGTTATATAATAAACAAAAGATAGATTTTAACACAAGAGCGAGCCAGCGACCGAATGAATGAATGAACGAACACTGGTTATGTATGCGTCCTGTTATTGTTGGCAATCTATTATTAGGTGATATAGGCGTATTCTTTTCGCTCTGTTGTCTGTGCCTATTGTTTTGGTGTCGTTGTTGTTGTTGTTGAAGAGTTTGTTTGTTTGCGTTATATTCGTGCTTTATTGAAGTTATCCATGTCGACGATAAGACGCTGTAAGGGCTCATAATTTATGGTTGTTTGCTGTAATGGATGCTGCAGTTGCTGTCGATAATATTATTGCTGATCAGGGCAGAACTTTTCAGTTTATTAAGTACTTTCTTAAGTACCCGTAGCGGCTGTTGTTGTCGTCATATATATATATATATATATATATATATATATATATATGAGGTGAGGTTAAACGCTTGAGCGTGCCCATTGGTACATGATATCTAATTGCCAATGAGCAGAGAGTAACGGTAGTAGTTGTACTAGTCGCTGTAGTCAAAGTAAACTGACTAACCATTCAATCGGATGATGGTGATGATTAATGGAGCGGCGCAATGACAACAAGGGGGGAGGATCAATCGGATCTAGATCGTCGAGAGATACAGTCGCGGAGCACACGGTATAGTTATTGACATAGTGAAACATTGTACCTCTGTCTATCCTGACCGGCTACATACAGGCATAATCGACCATAATGTCCTCGTCTGACGGTCGTCTTGTTGGCTTTTTGAGAGTTGAACTTTTCCGTTACGGTTGATATCATACTCTCCGTGATTCCGTACATCCCTTTCTCTCGGTCTCTCTCAAGTTTTGGTCGCTTTAGCTTGATCAAAGTATTTGTCTCTCTCTCTCTTTCTCTCACTTACGTGTACTCTCTATTTGGACGTGTACAGTTTGCATCATTAGCATTATATAACATCGCCATCATCATCATCAACATTGTGGTGATCTGATTTCAACTCGGGGCAACCAGCGGCAACCTAGCGTCGTCCGACTTGTCGCTGTTCCGCTGTGGGTTTGTGTTTGTAGGCGTGTATGCAGGCGAACAGCGTTTCGCAGCCCGGCCAAGTCAGACCAACGTCGCTTGAGCCGTGTTCCCTCAGCGTTAGCGCTACGCTGCTGTTCACTGGGGCTGCGCGTTTGCGGGCCATTCGAACAGACACGGTACTAACCTGAGTACTGAATTCTCCCACCCGTGCACCTGCCATATATATATATATATATATATATATATATATACACATGTGTGTGTATACGAAGTCGCCGTTTACACTTCACGGAGCCCGCATTTGTATGAGACGTAAGCTTATTTTTAGTGTGATCATTGCTTTAAGCAGTAAGTTGCTGTCGGTTTTGTCGATTTTTCCGCTATCAGCTCCGCCTCAAGGAAGGAGTTGCTGGCTTCGGATGGTTTCCTCTATGCTAATTGCGAGATAGACAACGGCGAGGCGTTCATCGGGCAAGCCGGTATTCAGATATCAGCCAATCGAACGCGGTAGATAGAGTATCGCGATGACGATCCCCATCTCGGTAGTGTGGCCGCTATACGTATAGGCCTCTATATTTTGTTAGTTGCTACCAAACTCAGTTCGTAGACAATTGACGCTCAAAAGAAGATTAGGCATTTGAAAGGAGTACGCTTTGTGTGTCGAGAAACGAACTGAGAGAAAACGAACGTAGAGTTGACGGAAGTACAACTACTGGGGGTCAACAGCGGGCTTTGGGTGTCCTGGTTGGCTTTAAATAGCGTGGTTCCGTTTAGTCTTTGGGATCGCGTAGTTTTGTTTAGTCTTTGGGATAGCGTAGTTTTGTTTAGTCATTGGGATAGCGTAGTTGTGTTATCGTCGAAAGACGCAGAGAGGGAGAGACAGAAGAAATAAAACGTTCTTCTCTCACGCGCGAAATCCGTTTGTCCGCTTTATAGCGCTTCGTTGCCTGTATCCATCCCCACGATTACTCTCTGCCTAGCTAACTTGATTTAACTGATCGATTTATCTGTTTTTTTTTTATCAGCATGTTTACCGGACATTTGTCTTTTTTACTGGCTGTCCGTCCGTCCGTCCGTCTGTTGCAGAAACTGAAAGCAAAGTAGAGCAAACTCATGTCGAGTGTTCAACCGTTCGTGCCGAAACGAAAACCTCAGCCATTAGACATTTTCTATCAGTTGTATAGATGGACGATTCTGTCCGAGACCTGATCGATTGTGATATCTGATTGTCTCTACTAGCAACGTTTTGTTACGCCTACGTTTATTACCTCTGCTGTTAGGATTGCTAATACTCTTATTATTATTACGAGTGTCTTTTATATTACGATGATGACGATGGTCATGAGTAGCAGTAGTATTATTATTATTATTAGCACTAGTAATCAATTTTGTAATTAATGCGGCTATGCTGCGACGACGGCCTGCGACAATGATCTCCATCGACATTTGCCCATTCTGCTTAGTAGTAGTAGTAATAGGAGAATGTTGCGTGAACAATATCGCCTTCTGAACGCCATTTCTGTCGCTTGCAGTGAGTGAGTATTGTTGTTGTTTTTGCAGTTATTGCTGTCGTCGTTGTGGTGGTGGTGGTGGTGGTGGTTATTTTCGTGGTTGTTATGGTGGCTGTTGTATATTCTCGTGGTTGTTATGGTGGCTGTTGTATATTTTCGTGGTTGTTATGGTGGCTGTTGTATATTCTCGTGGTCGTGTCGTGGTGGTTGTTTTGGTCGTTGTGCTCAACGTAGCTGTTACTACTGTTGTTGTTGTTGTTGCGGTCGTTGTTTTGTTGACGTGCTTGTTATTATGGTCGTTACTGGTGGCCATGGCTGCGGTGGTGCTTCCGACTCAACTTCAGCCTCTGGTTCTCTGTAACTCTGCCACTCATGTTGTTGTTCTCGTTGGTGTTGTTATTGTTGATGTTGTTATTGTTGATGTTGTTGTTGTTGCTGCTGCTGTAGCAGAAGTAGTAGCATCAGCAGCAGCAGCAGCAGCAGTAGCAGAAGCACCACTACAACAACCACGAGCCAGTCGTCAGCCGGGCGGTTCGCCATACAGCTATAGACAGGTAGGCAGGCCGGCCGGCGGGCAGGCAGGCAGGCAAGCAGACTATCGAGGCGTTCGTCCCCGCCGGCCTTGTTGGTGGAATCGCCCGCCGACCGACCGAGCAACGAACCGCCGCTGCTGCTGCTGCCTCAAAGACCAACAACGCTGCTGCTTGCTGCTACCACCATCATCACCACCACCACCACCACCATCATCATCATCATCATCATCATCATCATCACCTTCATCAGCATGCATCATCATCATCATCATGGCCGCCATGCTCTTACTGCTGCTGCTGCTGCTGCTGCTGTTATTACACAGCGGCCGCCATCGCGGTTGCCGCCATGCTGCCATTCCTGCAGCAGCAGCAGCAGCAGCAATAGCGATCACAGCGCCATCGCTGCCGCTGTTGGTGATGGTGGTGGTGATGGTGGTGATGGTGGTGGTGCAGCAACGGCGATGACAGCGCCACCGCTGCTGCTGATGCTACACTAGCAGCAGCAGGAACAACATTAGCAGTAGTAGCAGTAGTAGTAATAGTAGTGAGTCGTTCGTATACTAGTCGTAGTCACTCGTAGTAGTGGTTGTCGTTTAGTAAGAATAACAGCGATAGGCAGGCAGGCAGACAGACGCAGTAGCAGCCGAAACAGCAGCGGTTGCGGCGGTGGTATCGTCAGCAGGGAGGAACTTGCACCACAGCACGTTGCTGGGTCGCTCGCTCGTTCGCCGCCTGCAGAACAGACATCCCTCCTCTGCTAATGCTGCCGCAACTGCCCCCGTCATCGCCATGAGGCGGCAGCGAGGCAGGCAGGCAGACAGAGGAACGCAAAACAGAGGAACTAGTACTATTCTGCACTCGGGTCGTCGATCCGACAACATTGGCCATGCTTATGGCCATGGCGGAAAACAGCATCGCTGTCGATGTCGGCGGCATCGGCGATTCAGTTTGATCGCCGGACGGTCGGTCGGTGGGGCGTCATGAAAAGAAGTCACGCCGCAGAGAATGCTGCTGCTGATGCTACTGCTGCTAAGTCCGAAGATTGCTTTACTTCTGTTGGGCCGAAGCTACTGCAGCTGCTGCTGAATGGTGGCTAGTCTGCTTGTTTTCTGTTTCTGCTGCTGCTGTATCATGTGGCCTGTCGTAGGAGAAGCCATCCTGCTAGCAGTATCAGGAGTTGTTCTTCTTCTTCTTCGTAGTAGTTAGTAGTCGTAGTAGTAATTGTAGTACGAATTGTAGTAGTTATAGTAGTAGTAGGGTGGCGTTGCCGTTACTGCTGCGGGCGGTGGTGGAATCGCCCGGGGAAACTCCAAAGGGAACTACCACTACTAATACTACTACTACTACTATTACTACTGCAGTAGCAGCAGTACCGATTAAGACGACCCCTACCATTGGTGGTACCCACGACGATGAGCAGGATGGGCTATCTGCCACCACGAGCCAGTCTGCAGGGGGGGGGGGGGGGGGGGCGTTCACTCAGCCCGCCGCAGGCAGCCAGCCAGCCATGCAGAAGGGTGGATCGTCGTCGTCGTCGTCGTGGTCCTGGTCCTGGTCGTGCCGTCCTGTTGGTCCGGACGCTCAGACAAATGGGCCAACCGACGCTCGGTCAGAGGGATGAACGAACAAAGCAAGGAACGGAGGCAGGGACGAACGGCCGACCGGGATATAGCTTTCAGTGGCATGTCAGTGAATCCAGAGGGGCAAACTAGATAGAGGTGCAAACCCGGCTTGCTTGCGCCTGGCTGCCTGGCCGCCGCCTGCTGCTGCTGCTGCTGCTTCTTCTTCTTCTTCTTCCTCCTCCTCCCGGACGATGGATGCCATAGATGGTCCCCTGTCGAGGCCGAACCCACAGCCGCCGCCAGCCACCGTTGGTGCTGGCGTCGTTGTGGTCGTTGTTGTTGTTGTTGTCGCCGTCATCATCATTATCATCATCATTGTTGTCTTCGTTCTCCGTCTGCACTACTCGTTGCGACTCTGGGGAAGAGATATGGGGAATCGTGGGGAGACACATAAAAGGGGGTAGAGGGAGGGGAGGGGGGCATTCAGAGGGAAGGAGATGCGAGAGGTCGAACGAGGGTGTGGATACGCGACAAGATGAGGCAAGCGGCGGGTAGGTAGTAAGTACCCTTATGGTAGGCAAACGGACAGGCGCAAGGGAGCAAGAGACAGGAGGAGGTGCATTCCGACTCGCCCGCCACGAGGGACGACGACGGCAATGGTGACGGTGGCGGCGAGCTGAGTATAGCTATGGCCGGTCGCTCCGAGTTGTTGTTGTTGTCGTCGTTGTAGTAGGTGTAGTAGTAGCTGAGACTGCTGTTTCCGCCGTCCTGGTAGTAGTAGTAGAAGTAGTAGGACGGAGGTGGGAGGGTGTGGGTGGGTGGTTAGATTTGTGAGTGGAGTGAAGCTGGGTGAACTGGGTTTCTGCGTAGATGAATGGATAGCCGCCGATTTGGCGGTGGCTTCGGGGGTGGCTGCTGAAGGAAACGAAGAAGTTGAAGGCGAAGACGAAGGCAGGGGAGGAAAGACCTGCGTGGCCCGTGTGGCTGCGTGCCGTGTGCGTGCCATGGGATGATGATGATGATGATGATTCTCTGCTTCGAGCGGCCTCGGCGCCCATCCTAGCGATGGCGGCTGTCGCCGTTGAAGACTGCTGCTGCTGCGGCTGCTGCTTGATATGGGGGCGGCCGTACTGGCGGAAAGGGCCGGATGCTGCTGCTGCTCCCGCCGCTACTGCTGGTGGAGGAGAGCAATATTTAGGAGGCGACGACAGGAGCTTTGCACCCCCCCCCCCCCCAACGCCGCTGCTTCTACTACCACTACCCCACTACTACTGCTACTATACTGCTACTACTACAACTACTACCTACTGCTACTATACGAGACCCCAGCCTTGCCCCCCTGTCTTATTCCGCCCTCCACTATCTGGCTGCTATCGAACATCAAAGCAGACTCAGTCACAAGTCTGCCTGTCTGTCTGTCTGTCTACAATCCGAGCTTCCGCTCGTCTTTTATGTACGTTCTGTTGCTGGAGCGTCGTGCCGTTCCGTCGTCGGCGTATCTATCTATCTTTCGACTGTGTTGACGGTTAGGCCGAGAGTCCTCTATCCTCTAGTGGGCTGGCTGGCTGGCTGAGTGAGGTTCGGTCTTCGGGCGGGACAACCGAACCTCGATTCAGTGGAGAAGAAAGAGGGCACCACCATCTCGTGTGTGCAGTCCGGCGCGGTTGCCACTGCCAACGTCCGACGGTGTACTACACAGTGTTAGCAGCAGCGGTGGTAGCGCTTCTAGGGCTGGGGCCCTGGCTCCAGCTTCGGGGGCTCCAGTATAGTATTAGTGGGGCTGTACGAACGACGGCGGCAACGGCCACGGGTGGTGCCACCACTGCTGCTGCTGCTGTTCCCATAGCATGGGCTGCACAGCATTGGAGACGCCATCGGATGACGTTAGCATGGCGGCTGCCTGTAACGGAGGAGCTTCGGAACGACAAAATAGGGCCCCTGCCTGCTGTTCGGGCGAGGGCGGCCCGACCAGGCCAGAGACCTCAGCAGGGAAGGAAATAAGAGCACGTGCGAGGAGTGGATACAAAAGTGGGGAGAAACTAGCGGAGGAATCGACAGAGGGTAGGGAGGCAGGAGGAGGGAGGAAGAGCGGGAAAGAGAGATGACAGGCTTCTCTCTCTGAACATCAAGAGGCGCCACGATGAGAGACGAGGAAAGGGGGAGGTACATAGAAAGAGAGACAGAGTGAAAGGGGAGTTGTGCGTGTGCTATCCACACGAAGAAAAGGTTCATTGAGATGCTACTGCTGCTGTCGTCGTCGCTGTTGTTGTTGTTGTTGTACGTTGTTCTATGAAAGCGTCGCGGGGAAGACTGCTATGGGATGCTTCTAGTGGGGTGGAACTATTGATGGTGGAACTGAGAAGGGCGCCCTTTGGGATGGGGGTTGGCGGTGCTCAACATCTAACACCTACGTAGGTAGGATAGGCAAACCGAGAAAGGCTGCCGAGTGAGTGAGGGCCGTCTGGCGAGATGTGTGTTTGATGCTATATATATATTTATAAACGACTAGTGTATCTTTTTGGGAGTGAGAGCGAATATATTGTATGCGCGCGTATATATATATATATATGTATATATATATACATATACGTTATGCTCTTGTCTGTATTTATGCCCAGGGGCAGGATAGCAGAGTCGGCTGGTACGACTGCTGTCGCTACTGCTGCTGTCGCTGTTGTTGTTAGTGTTGTAGCATTCCTTTTAAGCCAAGAGAGCATTTTGGAGGCGCCGACAGGCTGCTCAGTTCGGGCGAACGCAATGCACGAACGAAACGCCCATGGCCAAAGCCCAACGAACCCCCGACATCGAAACTCACAAATTTCTATGAAGGAGGCCATGACCCTTCTCCTCGTCTCCCCCCCCCCCTGGGCCCCCACCTGTGCCACAAAACAAACAAACGAAGAACTTCCGACATGCGCTGCTGGTTGCATTTTTTTGTTCTCTGGCAGCCTGTTGTTGGCAGAGACGACTGGTGGTGAACTGTCTGCATGGCTACCGTGCGTGTGGCTGTGGTGTGTGCATAGAGAGAGACACCGTTCAGGAAATAGAATGTACCCCACACGGATGGACGAAAAGACATACTGACTCATATGGGCCAATGAGTGCATTATGACGTGGTGTATCGCTTCGTAATCATATGCTGTGTATTAGCGCGCATACATATACATATATATTTATAAAATGCCCCTGACATAAAAGGGGACATGCGTATTTAAGTATACAAGGGAAAGCGAATAATAAATCTCTCTCTCTCTCTCTATATATATATATATATATATATATACACACATACAAGCTGTTTCGTCAAAAAGGCGCGCTTTTCGATTCGAATCCATCCGGTTGGTGGTGAGTAGCAGACAAAAGCTGCTCATGTTCAGTAGAACACGAACACATTCTTAACCACAGCAGGAGATGATACGTCATCTTCGGAATATTGCAGCCATTGACCGTTCCCTTCGTGTTTGAGAGACCCACGCCAAGATTGGCAGCTTCTTTGGTGTCAGCCTACGGATAGTGCAGCAGATTGCAGCTGATGACACGGGTGCAAAACAACAGGACCAGATCCCTATACAGTGAAGAGGAAGTTTCAAGACAAAGTGCGCAGCACATCAGTGACTCAAAAACTGCTCGAAATAGTCCAATTACGATTTTCTGAGAATCATTTTTAACTGGATTTTTGGACACTGGCTTGTATACGTGTTAGATCTTCGTGCGATCGCACTGCATTTCATTAGTTCATCAGGTCCGTTCTCCGTCGAATAACGTTGAAAATGCATCTTAACATCTGTTTTATTTAGATACGTCGATGATTCGGGTTTAAAAGAGGGCTATGAAAAATTCTTATTTCAGAAGGAACACCTTTTGTATAATCAGACGATTATTGCTTCGATGAGGATGGGGAGCTTACTTCGGTGCTGTTGTTTTGTCGATCGGGATTCGGCTGTTGCTGTAGGAGAATGACGAGCCCCCTCCCCTACTGTACCCAAAGTTTCTTTTTCCTCTTATCACTGTCACTATATTCAGTACTATGACAAGATTCTTCTACAACTCACATCGAATGCCACTCACGGCAAAAGCGTAGGCGGAAATTGCGGTTCTCGCCTGTTAAGAAAAATCCACGAGGTATTATATCGAGCTTTTACAATCACCTTTATTTTAAACTACCACCTATCCAGCCGATCTATATATCTAAGCATGACTGATTGACATATAGATGGACCAAATGTTTTTGACGCTGCAGTTGTTAACGTTGATGTCGTCGTTGTTGTTGTTGACATTGATGCCGTTGTTGTTGTTGCTGCTGCGGCTGCTGCTGCTGCTGCTACAAAGTGCTGTAAAGAAGCGCACGAGGCACAAAGGGGAAAGGAGACCGACGGTTGGTTAGGGTGAGGTGTTCGACGTGCGGCGACAGTCCATGTGTCCAGAGGGCGGAGTGCAAGTCAAGTAGGAGACTGAGTCACTCCGACTACGAGGCAACGACGACGCACATTGCCAATGGCCCTGAACCCTGACTGGCGCCGTCTTCGATTCATATACCGCTTTCTCTCGCTCTCCCTCTCTCTTCCCTGCGTCGATCCGTCGACACGTTACGGAACAGCGCACACAACCAGGCATCTGAGGCAGGAATACATACTATATATATATATATATAATATATATCTATAAATTATCTAGATCTATATAATATATATATAGATTATGAGATATATATAATATATAGTATAATATCGTATACATAGTATTATATTATATATAGAAATATATATATATATATAGATAATATATAGATATCATTATATATATATATATATATATATATATCGATATATAGTATATATATATATATATATATATATATATACCTATTATATATATATATATATATGGTTTTGTTGTTGCTGGCGTCGCAGCCGCAGTCGTAGCTGTTCTGCAGCGCACGAATCACTGATATATGTTAACCGCCTAATTTCACATCCAAAAGGTGCCAAACATTAGCTAATCGTCTCGTAGCTGTACGCGCTATATACTCCCCACCCACATACATTCTCTAAAAGAAGGCTCATGGATGAGGTAACATCAAAGCAAATGTATATATACACCCTTCTGTCCCGTTATGCCACCCACGAATGCCACTTTTTAGAGCAACTTCTTCAACTATGATCTAAGCGTATACTGATGACTTGGTAGGCTTGCTGGTGGCTGGAGGAAGGAAAATGAACCAAAATCGCAGGTTTGCTGGTGATAGTGAGTGGTCTGGTCGTGGCGTAGCTGCAGTCTGTGCCTCATTACGGCTCTCCAAGTGTTTCAGGACACATTGGGTTTGTTGACTCCGTTGTGACATTCGTTACAGCAATCCGACTACCCCACTGACCCTTTCGCCCAGCTTCTAACAGCCGGCAGCAATTGCGGCAAATAGTAAGCAGAGA
This sequence comes from Dermanyssus gallinae, assembly GCA_003439945.1. Taxonomy (NCBI): domain Eukaryota; kingdom Metazoa; phylum Arthropoda; class Arachnida; order Mesostigmata; family Dermanyssidae; genus Dermanyssus; species Dermanyssus gallinae. The sequence goes on along the minus strand of QVRM01005948.1, from coordinate 660,313 downwards.
ATTGCGCCCAATTCCAAAGGAGGTTCGTCGTTATTGTTCTTGTTGCTCTTAGTATTATTTTATTTACACTACCACCAGCTTAGGCTATGACTTCTCTGAGTCCCTGATGTTGTCGTATGACCATTGCACCAATTATGGGAAAAGCACCGCCTTTACTCACTGATCGAAGACAAACATTGTCTCCTGCTGCTGCTATTAGGGCTCACTGTTACGTTTTTTCTCGAACGAGCCACGCACATCACAGGACGCTTTAGTAGAACATTTGCCATGCGACTACAACGCAAAGGTCACGTCATCAAGGCTCTTATCGTTTTATAATCTGATGTCTCGGGGCTTCAGTGTCATAGGTAAGCTTATCTAAACGCTCGTTTTACAATTTCGCCTTTTATTTTGTGTGTGTGTGTGTGTTTTAAAAATCTAGTAGAGGTATTTGAGCGACTAGGTCGATACAGGCGTCGACCATATCTCCCCACTAAGAACAGGTTCGAACATAAATAGCCCATATCAAGTGGCAGCTATGTGAACCGTGGTTAGATCTAGCATTGTGCCCTGTTATGGCGATATATAGTTTAGAGCCACCCTTTCTGGGCCGCTCGTCTTTAGGACTACAGCCATTTGACGACTCGATTCTAATCTGTCTTTTTCTTGTGTACGTCGTCATTTCTCACTGATTTGGGAAAATAACTAAACTGGTTTGCCCCGGCTTCATAACAGGCTGGAACGAGGTCTGCCTATTAATTCAAGGTCACTTTTTATGGGTAAGCCTGTCCAGGTCCATAGGTAATCATCTTTATTGAAACATGCTGGTATAAGCCGCTGGGTGCATTTCTATTAGAGTCACTAGACTAAAAGCTAGCACGCTGAGGGTGTCAATTGTTTGTCAACTACGGATGTTTCGTTTTGCATTTGTCCATTGCGATAAACGTTTTAACCATTCGTTGCCTCAGTTTGGGTCGGGCAGTGAAAAGCTGTTGAAAAATGTCGCCGTATATATATATATATATATATATACTCTGAAACAAGCACTAGTTCCGTTTACGCGGACGACATGGTGGTGTGGCGCCACGTGGCTGGCTGTACGTATATATCTTAGCAGCTACAGCCAGATCCGCTTGCAGTGAGTGGCACTACTAGCTATTGTAGTTAATGTGCGCCTACCAGCAAAACTATGTCATTGCCCGAAGCGTTGACACCAGTGAGAGCCGACAATGACCAATGTGTATGTGCACGTGCTTTTGTCAACAACTCGTAACCCCATCCTGGTTGTCTCTGCCCTGTTGTTGTGCGGTGTTGGGTTTGCCTCGATGCGTGCACGTGCGGTTAGGTACAGACCGTGCGTATCTCGCATCGAGGCCATATCGATGATGGTCGTCAAGCGCGACACGTGGGACAAGCCGCGCATGGACGCCAATACTTCCCCGATCACTTTGGGCTCATTGATTTTGTCGTCGCTGTTGTTGCAGTTGTTGTTGTTGTCGCTGATTGTTGTTGCTTCAGAGGTGCTAACGCTGGTGGCCTGCTATGGCTATTGATGTCTTACTATGACGACAGCTGTGTGACTAATTATTTCGACTACTACTTCGGTACGCCACAAGTTCTCTAGGGCTAGTCTACGGCTGGCGAGTCGATGATGAAGTGTCGGATGGAATGCTGCCAATTTGGCGATTGTCTCGGCGGTAGGCCAGGTCGCTCTCTTTCTCTCTGCTTATCTCTTTCCCTATATATATATATATATATATATATAATTGTCTTTGAAATATTCGGTAGACTTGTACGGTACTTATATATATATATATATATATATATATATATATATATATATATATATATATATATATATATATATATATATATATATATATATATATATATATATATATATTCTGTAGATACCATTCAAACCTACCAAATATATCAAGGACAATTTATCATCATGTATGTATATGTACAAACCTATATCATCCGTCGAGTATCGGCACGTTCGACATTTTAATTTAATTATGTTGAGCAGCAGCCGTTGTAGTGTGATCATAGTTATCATGATCACAATCGCCATCATGAGGGGAGGGGGCAAGCGCGCACCTCTAAAACTCCCACTAAATGGGGCGCTGTGAGATGCACATATATATATATATATATATGCATCTTGCAATTAAACCAGTAAATTGGGTGAAACCCGGTTGAAATAATACATGATTTTAAATCCAAAGTCTTCAGACAAATCACACTATTATATATGTATATATATATATATATATATATATATATATATATATATATATATATATATATATATATATATAATTGTGATCTGTTTGAAAAAGTGTAGATTTGATATCATATTTTATTATTATTTCACCTGGGCTTCACTGAATTTCATTTCATAATTAACTGAAAATCACTAATTGCATTACAATTAGTGCCTTGCTTCATTCAGCCTAGCCTAGGTTTTTCTGCCTTCCGGCTTTGTGTTCGTACTGGTAACTAACTAGTGCTCATTCGTACCCGAGTACTGGCAGCCAATTACCGTAACCTTTGTGCTCAATCGACAAGCTACAGAGTTGATAATCCGTTTGCTTACCGACCGCCCCCCTCGGAATATAATACCTACGTATTCCGAGCATGCCTACTGCGCGATAAACGCAATATGTGTATTTATCTCTCAGATGATGAGGCATATGAGTCGCCTGCGGACTACACATTGTTTGAATGACCCGCCCTGGGCGTTTGCTTGTCGTTTGAATCAAGTACCGAGCTTTTTGTCTATACGTTTTCAACGCTGTTTTTCTCTCCTGGGAATCATCTGCGTAACGGCTAGTTCGATTTCGGCCTATTTTGCTCAGCAGCTCTGATGTTCTTAGGCGTATAGCACATAACACAATGCGCAGACAGTTACAGGGAGTTGGCCTAGCGCGGTAGCGTGCAGTATATAGGAACGCGAACTCAAACTCCGTCCGCGCTCCTCTATAATGGCTATTGAGGAATTAGCGAAAAACATTGCGGCAGTACCAGGACGGATTTCACGGCCACGCGATGCTGCATCGCGTGGCCGATCAACGCTCGAGGGTGTCTTTGTCTTATAGGACACTATATATATATATATATATATATATATATGGATCTTTCCTTTAGCTTTCTGCTTCTTAAAATAGCCGTCACTGCGGTGAATGGCGGTTGCATTTGGGACGCGTTGTGGCTCCGCACTCACGAAGCGACAGACGTTGGTGATTGCCACATATCCACAATGTTGACAGATTCTGCTTTACGTACACACTTGTGGACAAAACCAAGTAAACGATGTATATATACATATATTACTCACAGAGTGGAAAATCGTCTACTATCTGTCAAAGATGTGATTTTCTTTTAAACTTGCGCGGTTGCGTGAAGTCGATTAAATGTTTATCTGACCAGACGCGACGAGGCAGTTAACTGACGAACGAATCGCTTGGGATTTAGTTTTATTATATATATATATATATATATATATATATATATATATATATACGATGTCGCAGCATCGTAATTAGAGGCAGCGTTGAAGCTGCTGAGCTACACAGCTTGAATTGGGTTTGTTTGCGTGTTTCCACAATCTGGTTTGTATAAAAAGCATTCCTTTCAAGCTCACCCGGAGAGGGGTGCGCGGTTGACACCGGCGACCCGCGGCGATAACCGACAGACCGACCGGCTTTTTTTATATCTATTGCAGCATTCTAAGATTAAGCGCTGTCTATTACAGAATAATTTCCTACCACAGATGCTTCTGGGAGATGATAAGTTAGCACGTGTGTCCCTATATATATATATATATATATATATATATATGTATAGTCGCTAAGGTCAACGGTCGAAGTAGCAATGTGGCTGGTGGCAATAGAAGCCAGCAAGTATGCCTGAGCAGCAGCAGCAACAACAACAACAAGAGCGAACATACGTTGTGCTACAGAATGTACCTATCTTCCGGGACAGCGAATCGAATACGGGGCAGGGCGGAAATGAAGCGGTCGCTCTGTGTGTGTGTGCGGGCCCAGGGCGACGTCGCTCTGGGCCCTTTGGACATGCTCTGCTGCTACAAATGCACTGCAATGGAGATTTCCGTACGAGAGCACTGCAAGTAATAATAATAACTATTATTATTATTATTATTATTATTATTATTATTATTTTCTTTTTAAGGTCAAACTGGTAGCGTTGCGGACGAAAGATGCGTGTTGATCATCCTTCTCTAGGGCTATTATTATTATTATTATTATCATTATTACAATCCGACCAAATGTCTAAAAAAAGAGGCCTTCATCCAGCTCCGATAACACTGGTGGTGATGCAAAATGCAGTAAATGTCTTATTTTTTTGTTATCGTTGTCATCATCTTCTGACACTTCTTCTGCCTAATAGTAAGTGAGTTAAGTAGCATACTACTACTACGAGCGTGACATGAAGCAAGCTCCCGATCACCCCTTCCCTGCCAAAAAGTCTCTGCCTGTCTGTCGACTTTATCTGGTGAGGTATATGTATATGTATGTATATGTATACAGAAAAAAAACAGAGCATAGTAATCGTTGATTGCAATTTGAACTGCTGTCGTTATTGTTGCTGCGTCAGCTGTTGTTGTGTGTTGTAGTTGTTATTGTTGCTGCGTCAGCTGTTGTTGTTGTAGTTGTTGCCGATGCTGGAAGTGGTGTTGCTGATATGACCTTCTCCAAAGCGACGTCACTGTTGCGATGGGCGGCCCCTCGTCTCCTGCATTTGAGTCTGGTCATCATGCCCTGGTAAAGAGGCGGGTCGCCGGCCGACTACGAGTTCGACACGTAATGACGATGATTCAAACGATTGATCGACCGATTTCAGACAATCGGCGCACAACGAAAGCCCGTTGACAGTGACTAGAGTGGTGGTGGTGGTGGTCTGGCTAACAATAACAACAATAATCAACAATAAGAGCGTTAACATCAGAAGAATCCCAACAAAACAACGAAAAGCAGAGCAACAACAACAACAACAGCAACAACACTGCCGTATGATATCGCTGACGGCGGCGATTAGACGTGTGGTGGCTGTGATTGTCGCGTAACAATAGAACCATCTTCGAACGGCCCTTCAAATCCTAGATTTTGCTACTGCTGCTCCTGTCCATGCTGCTTGCCTTGTTTCAAGTGAAGCATGGAGAAGGCACATATTTTAATAAATATGACGCACACACACACACACACACACAATAATGTGTGTCCCAATTTATTTACAAGATCTATAGCAGCCATTTCAACCGAGTGTCGATGCCGCAGCCGTTGAGAATGCCACGAAGCAACAGTGGCTGATTGTCAGTTTGTTCCGCGTCTCGACAATGGTGGTTTGTATTTTTGGTGGCTTAAATTCCATTCTAGCATAGTGTAGCGGCCGACTCAAACATAGGTCGATACCGAGTCGAGTTTTCGATTCGGAACAACAACAACAACAACGACAACAACGACAACAAGAACACCGACAACAAAAACACCCATTCTGTGTGTTTAGCCTTTGCGGTGTTTGGCAATAATATTGTTTTAATATCGTTGCCAAACACCACCATTCGAACGTTGAACACGAACTCAAGCGGATACTTGAAACGGCGCCCGCGTCGTAAATACGCCTCTGTACTGGAACGAACAAAGAATCTCGACGAATGAAACAGACGGCAACGACGGCTTCCGTCTGCGTGTTTGTTATCGTACGTAAATTTATTTCTTATTGTTTTGTTTATTTCTCTCACTTTTTTCGCTCGTCTCTGTCTCTCTCTATATATATATATATATATATATATATATATCTGTCCTTGTGTCTATCATCCGGTGTGGTGTTTGGCTTTCGTCCGGCCTGATGTGTGTGTGGGGGGCGTCTCGATTGTCACCCTCGGCCCTGACAGGGCGCGTAACGGCGTGTTTCGGCATTAGGCCACCACCGGGTGGCCTAATCCCAGGCAACGGCTGGCTGACTTTGACACCCGTTGATCGTCAGCCAGCATCGCTGACCACAATTACCACCATCACCGCCGCCATCTCAGCTGGCAAGGGCCATGCGGCAGTGGCCTCCGCCGCGTTAGAGAATGGTTGGCATTGGAGGGCATCATCGTACAGTTGGCTCTGACAGGATGATTGGAGGATTCACGGATAAGCGAGCGAGCTGCTTGGTGTGAAGTTTAGCGACAGGAAAGGGACGCTCATTTTTGTGAGTCACGAGTGCCCGGCAAGTGAGCAAGAGATGGGGAAGATGAGAAGGCGGAGGAGGAGGAGCGGGAGAATGACGAAGAGACGCACGCTAAAAATTCAAGGCTGGTTATGCGTAGTTGTAGTAGTTAAATTCGTTGCATTGTCTATGCGCGCAAGAAGACATCGTTTGTTCGAGTTCGAGCGAGCGTGTCTCTGTGCGAGTTGTGCTCTAACAGAGCACACACATCGACCAACGACCGACCAAACATACGTGTGTTCATACATAAGCACAGTCATTCATTCACTCACTCACTCGCAGAGTCCAGACATACGCAGATGGAAGAACAGAGAGAAAGAAAAACACGGGCAAGATGGAGAGAGAGAGAGGAAATGGAAAAAAGAAAGGGAACTTTGTCGGCTGGCTGGTGATTGTTTTATAGCTGCTAGTATGTCTGCTGCTGCTACGACGTGTAGTAGAAATATTCGTACGATTGATAATACTACTTACTACTACTGGTCAAAGGGTCAAGGTAGAGTGATGATCATGATGACGAGATGACGTCAGTTCACGACTACTTACTTGGCCCGAACTAGTTTCGTTATTACGGGCAGAGCGCGTGCGTGAGAAAAGTAGAACGCGTCCCAGTAGAAATCGATTGAATCTAGTTGTTAACCCAGCCGATCAACTGATCGACCGACCACGCTTCGTTTTAGGGAGGGTTTAACAAAAAACAAGAAGTAATTAGTGATGGTTAGCTTGTAATTGGGTTGCAGTTGTAGCGGCGGCGACGGCGGTTGCTGCTGCTGCTGTTGTTGTTGTTGTTGTTGTTGTAGACGGGTCACTGTTGGAAATGGGTGCTGTGTAGGACTGAGCTGGTATGTTCCAGAGTTTGTGTATGAATATATATATATATATATATATATATATATATATGTATAAGCTAGAGTATCCTTGTTATCTGCCGGTTTTTGAATCGCTTCTAGGAGTCGTCCACAGTCACGACGCCGCCGTCGCAAATACGCAGACAAAAAAAGACGAACGGAGACAGGCCGCTTGTTCAACATTCGTTCCCTAGTCACTTTTATCCTAGTTAGGACGTAGGCGTAGTTAACACGACTACGTCCCCGACGTTCGTGTGTATGATCTTACGGCCGTAATACGTTTACCCGGGAACACATGGAGTTCACACATGTAATGTTTATGCTATCACACATATATATATATATATATATATATATATATATATATATATATATGCATGCATGCATACATACGTAGCATATAGGTCGTGCATGGCATGTACCACGCCTTATTTTCTTTCAATCGATGTGCTTTCCATCTTTCTCGGTAGTATCTGACATAGTTAGCACCGCGTATGGTTTTGAGCCCGCTTGAGCAGCCTAGAAATCAGACGAATGGGGTCAGATAATCACACTCTATTCTATCATGGCTGAAATGGAGTCCGTTAGTGAGCTCGACTGTGTGTGATGGTGCACAAATGATTCCTTATTGCAATATCGATTTCAATTAATACTGCTCGTAGGCAGACTTGACTGCTCTTCGACTAATAACGACGACGACAACAACAACAACGACAACAACAACAGCAGAAGCAGCAGCAGCAACAATAACAACAGTAGCAATAGCCAAAACAACACCGGACAACTTTTCGGTCTTTTACCGATCGTTAATGGTGGCGCAAGCCATCATGATACGATGATATGCGTCCTATATATTGCGTATCACATGATTCGCATAATTCCTGTTTCTGTCTCCTTTTTCCTCTCACTTTCTGCCTTCATTCTCTCGTGTAGTTCAGTATTCGTGTTTCGTTGTTGTTGTTGTTGCTGTTGTTGTTGTTGTGGTCTGGATGTCATGGCAATGAGCGTTTTGGTCGTTGAGAAGACGGCCCTGTAGTCAAACCAAGCACAGCCAGTGAGTGGCCTGAAACAGCAAGTGTGCTGGTGAGCGGAAAAACAACGTCAGAGAGAAAGAAAGATTGCGTGTGATAGATAACGAGAGAGAGAGAGAGACAGTTCAAGGGAAAACAGGCGAGGGAAAGGTGGAAAAAGGACGTTGTGGTGGTCATGGCGGTGGCGCCAGTGATGATGGCAAGGAGGAGACTGTAGTAGCAATATATAGTCATTGTTGTTAGTGTTGTTACTGTTGTTGTTGTTGTTGTCGTCGTCGTTGTCGATGTTATTATTGTTGCTGTTGTTGTCGTAGTGGGGTAGTAGTGATAGAAAAAAAAACAGTACGTAGATCAAGCATCAGAACACGAGTACGTTGCTAACAGCCACTGAAATAGTCATACAAGCGCACAGGTAGCGCTTAGTTCTGTTTCTTTTAAATGGTGTGTGTGTGTGTGTGTTACTATGACTACGTGAACTCTCTTACTAAGACTGTAATGTTGTTCGTTACTACGGTTTCTCGTAGAATTCTTGTCATTATCTGTATCCATCCATCATGGTAGCGTGGTTATCATATTAGTCATTGTTCGGTATAGATAGGGTTTTTACTGCTGCTGCTGCTGCTGATGTTGCTGCGGCAGCCTTATGTGGACGCTCCTCTGGAGTCAGGCCAATAAAAAGCAAAACATTAATTAGCAACAACAACAACAACAACAACAACAACAACAACAGCAGCAGTAGCATCATCACCATCAACAGCAGCAGCATCAGCATCATTATCACAATCTATAACGTCTGGTATTTAAGAAAAGTTGCAATGGTTGTTGTTTTTGCTGTTGCTGCTGCTGATATTAATGTTGTTGTTCTTGTTGTTGTTGTTGTTCTTCTTGTTGTTGTTGTTGTTGTTGTTGTTGGTGGTAGTGATGATGACGAGGAGAAGGATAATGATGGTGATGCTGCTGCTGCTGTTGTTGTTGTTGTTACTCTGTTTTTGGCAATGTCGTTGCGATTGTTGTTGTTGTTGTTGTGACTGTTTTTGGTGGCGGTGGTGATATTGTTGTTCGTGGTGGTGGTGGTGGTTATGGTGTTGTTTGGATTGTTTTAGAGTTGTTGATGATGATGCAGCCGCCAGCAGTAGCAGCGGCAGTTGTTGTTATTGCTTTTGGTGATGCCGACAAATGCTAAATGATGATGATGATGGTGGTTAGTAGCGGCAATGGCAGTCGGTGTCAACGTCATGTGATGATGGTGATGAAGATGATGATGAAGAAGAAGAAGGCGAAGACGACGACGACGACGAGGAAGAAGAATACGAAGAAGTTGATGTGTCGATATGCTGGTGGGCGCTGGCTGGCTGACTGGTTGGTTGTTATTGCTGTAGCCTCGGCAGCCACAGCGGCGCGACCGACAACAATAACAACAATGACAACAACAACAACAACATGGCCAGCTAGCCAGACCGACGGACGGACGGACGTATGGACGGATGGACGGACGGACGTATGGACGGAAGGACGGATGGAGAGACTGACGGAGGGACGAATGAACGACCAACTCTGGACTCTGGCAGACAGACAGACCAACAGACAGACAGACAGACCGAGCGAGAGGTAGAGGAGGCAAGGAGAGAGAAAAGCGGAAAATGGTAAGAGAGAGAAGAAGTGGTAAAGAAAGATGATGATGACGGAGGAGAATGAGGAGGTGGAGGAAGATGATGATGATGTAGAAGATGAGCCAGCCAGCCAGCCAGCCAGTCAACAACAGTCAATCAATCTCCTGCTGTTATGGCCGCTGTTATGATAGTGATGATCGTGGTGGTGGTGGTAGTAGTAGTAGTGGCGATGATGATGACGATGCTGATGATGATTGATGGTGCTTGTGGTAATGATGATGGTGGTGGTGGTGGTAAACATCACCACCACCACCACCACCAACCGAGCAGCAGCAGTAGAAGCAGCAGCAGTGTCATCATCATCATCATCATCATACATACAGGGATCGTGATGCGCGATGATGATGATGATGATGAACATGTCTATGATGGCTATGATGAAGATGAGCGACCACCACCAACATTAGCAGTAGCAGCACCAGCAGCAGCAGCACCACCATGTTTACAGTGATGATGATGATGATGGCGTGCCGTGTTTGCCGGTGCCGCGCTATCATCATCATCATGATGACGACGACGACGACGACAACGACTGAGTAAACAGCAGCAATAACATCAACAACAATAACCACGACAACAATAACAACAACAACATACAGACGACGACGACGACGACGAGGAAGAAGAAGAAGAAGAAAAAGACGAAGAAGAAGAAGAGAGGGTGGCGAAAAAGACGACAAAGAACACAAAGAAGGCGAACAGAGCAGAGAAAAGAAGAAGAAGAAGACGATGATGACGACGACCAAGAAGAAGAAGAAGAAGACGACGACGAAGAAGCAGACGACGAACCAACAGCAGCGGCCATGGCATGGCGGTGACGGCGGAGCTTCGTTCGTTCGTTCACTGCCGCCGCCGTCGCCGCCGCTGCCGCTGCTGTTGTCGGCTGGTTTCATCCGCTCGCTGGCTCGTCCGGCTCGCCCGGCTGGCTGGCTGGCTGGTCGTTGCTTCGTTCGTTCGTTCGTTCGTTCGGTCGGTCGGTCGTTGGTTCGCTTAGTTGCTTGGTCGACCGCCCGCCCGCCTGCTTGCCTGCCTACTTGGCTGGCTGCTTGGCGGGTTGGCTGACTGGGCTGGCTGGCCCAGCTTGGCCTGGCCGTTCGTCCCTCTAATAGCACGCTGGAATCGTCCGCCCGACTAGTAGTAGTAGTCGTAGTAGTCGTTGTAGTCGTAGTAGCAGTGGTGTCGGAGCGGCTGCGACTCCGGCTGCTGCTGCTTTTGGCTGCCTGCCTGCCTACTACAACTACTATTATTACTACTGCTGCTGCTGCTGCTGCGACGGCGGCAGCGGCGGCGGCTACTGCGAACTCTTGCAGCCGCTACTCGGCGGCACCGCCATCACCATCATCATCATCACCACCACCACCATCATCATCATCATCACCACCACCACCGTCAGCAGCAGCAGCATCACCATCATGATGATGATGATGATGATGATCACCAACAATGGCAGCAGCAGCATGAAGAGAAAACGTTGGCGGCGGCGGCGGCGACGCCAACAACAACAACAACAATGTCAATAACAACAACAACAACAATGTCGGCAACAACAACAACAAAAAGTAAAAACGGTGACTGGCGGGCGGAGGAGCAGTAGACTACCACTATTACTACTACTAGAAATGCCGATGCCGCCGCCGCGACCGAAAACAACAATAACCACTGACGCCGCAGCAGCAGCAGCAGTGGCGGCTGCTGCTGCTGCTACTGCTGTTATTGTCGTTGTTGTTGTTGTTATTAATGTTGCTGTTATTGTCGTTGTTATTGTTATTATTGTTGCTGTTATTGTCGTTGTTGTTATTATTGTTGTTGTTGTCGTCGTCGTTATTATTGTTGCTGTTGTCGTCGTCGTCGTCGCGGTCGATTGCAGTCGGCGTTATGGCCGCGGTATCGCCGTCGACCGTCTTAGCAACGGCGGCGGCGACGCTATTGCTGCTTGACTGTCTGGTCTAAACTGAACAAGCGAGCGACCGACGCGCCGGCCGGGCGGTCGGACTGAAATGAACAGACGGACACAATGTGCAGGATGGAGAATGAAAACAAGCAGGATGAGAAGAAGGGACGACGACGACCAGCCAGTCTTCTAGCAGCTAAATAGCGGCAGACTACCTACATACGACAACTCACGGTCAATCGGTCGGCCAGCCGATCAGCCAGTCTGCCAGACAGACAGACAGACAGACAGACAGGTAGACAGACAGAGAACAACACCTCTGCCAAACACTGACAACTATAATATTAGACAGAAGAATAGAAGACAGCGGTGGCGGCAGCGCCAGCAGCAGCAGCAGCCACAGGAGACATTACTACCACCACCACCATCATCGTCATCATCATCATCACTATCATCATCATCATCATCATCACCATCACAGCAGACAGCAACAGAAGTAGATACGCTGATGACAAACACAGCAACCCTTTCCCCTCCCCGCTAAAAACAAAAGCGGGCAGCAACGGCGGGTGACACTGTTGTCGTCGTCGTCGTCGTCAGCAACATCATCCAATGCGACAACAACAAAAACACAAACAGCTGCAGCAGCTGCAGCAACAACAAAATCCAGTCGCCGTTGTGGCCGTCAGCAGACGTCAAAGCTGGTGCAGTGCCGACCTGGTCGTCGAACGCATGAGATCAGCGGCGGCGGCAGCGGCAGCAGCCGGCGCCGCTACTGCTGCTTCTGCTAGTTACTGCTGCTGCTGCTGCTGTTGTTGTACTTACGACTTACGGCACTAAGTGCAACAACAGCAACAACAACAACAAGAAGTAAAAGCAAACAACAACAGAGCAACTACAAGTACAAACAAAAAAAAATAACAACAACAACAAGTACAAGTACAAACAAAAAGTAAACAACAACAACAAGTACAAAACAAAAAGTAAACAATAACAACAACAACAACAACAAGTACAAACAAAAAGTAAACAACAACAACAAGTACAAAACAAAAAGTAAACAATAGCAAAAGCAACAACAACAACAACAACAACAACAAGTACTCCTATTACTCATATTAGTACGAGTATTGCCAGCAGACCACAACAATGTGGACGAACGGACGACATCAACGTCGAATAGCAACGTCGTCGCCGCCGCCGTCGCCGCCGCCGCCGCCGCCACCACCGTCAGCCTCGTCGTCACCGCACCGTTATCGATGGATGCGTGGATGGATGGATGAATGCCGTCCTGATGATCCTGCAACATTGACGACGGCAGCGGCGGCGGCGGCGGCAACAACGTCGACGACGACGACGACGAAGCTATTGATAGCGCCAGCAAAGATCATCATCGGCATCGTCGTCGAACAACATCATCATCATCGTCATCATCGTCGTCGTCATCATCATCACCATCATCATCATCAACAGCAACATTATTCTCTCATTAAGCATCGACATCCTTACCATCACCATCATTAGGCAAACATCGTAGACTTTACCACCACCACCACCATCATCATCATCATCATCGTCATCATCATCGTCGTTGTTGTCACTAAGCAAAGATCATCATCGACGACATCATTATCACCACCACCGTCATTGAGCAGAGATCATCATCATCATCATCACGAAGAGCAACGCGGTGTGACGACGACAAAAACAACAGAATCATCATCATCATCAGCTCCATCACCACCACCGCCGCCGCTGCATCAACAACAACAGCAACAACAACAGCAGCATCGCCGCCACCTTCAGCAGCAGCAGCATCATCATCATCAGATTCATCATGATCATCGTCGTCGTCATGATTATTATTATTATTATTATTATCGTCATGAACATGATCGCACGCGCAAAAGAGAGGAGGGTGCGATGTTGATACGACTATATCACCATCATCATCATCACCATCATCATCATCATGATCATCATCGCCGCCGCCACAGGGACGAACGGCGCCCGTCCGCCCGCCAACCAGCCCGCCAAACCACCGTCTTCTTCTACTTCTTCTTCTTCTTCTTGGTCTTCTTCTTTGTCGTCGTCGTCGAGTTCTGACGACCACGAGGACAACAACAACAACAATGATGATGATGATGATGATGACGATGGTGATATTGATGATGATGATGTTCGCCGGGGGGGGGGCGGCAGGGGGGTAGGGGATAACGCCGATGGGAACTACACGACGTCCAACCACGTCATTCTGGCACGACGAACGACCACGACCACGACGACGACGACGACGGCAGCAACAACAACAACAACAACAACAACTGCGGATATGTTGGCAACAGCAACAACAGCGACAGCCACAACAACAACAACAACAACAACAGCAGCAGCGCTGAAGAAGTGCCGAAGTCAACGACAACGCCGCCATGATACAAGACATTGAGCTGATGTCGGGCACGTTGAAGAAGTATAAAAAGAAGAAGAAAAAAGGACAAAAAAAACAAGAAGGGAGACGGAAAGAAGGAAAGCTGTTGCTGCTTCTGCCACAAGAAAACGCGTAGACAGAGAAAGAGAGAGAGGGAGGGAGAGAGGAATGGCGGGTCATCCGGGGGGAAGGAGGGAAGGAGGGGTTGTGTGCAGCACCAACGACTTTTTGTTGTTGTTGTTGCAGCTGTTGTTATTGTTGATGATGATGCTGTTGTTGTTTTTGCTGCTGCTGCTATAATTTTTGTTATTACTTTTTGTTGTTGCTGCAGCTGTTGTTGTTATTGTTGTTGTTGCTGCAGCTGTTGTTACTTTTTGTTGTTGCTGCAGCTGTTGTTTTTTTGTTATTATTTTTTGTTATTGCTGCAGCAGTTCTTATTTTTGTTATTACTTTTTGTTGTTGCTGCAGCTGTTTTTTTCGTTATTACTTTTTGTTGTTGCTGCAGCTGTTGTTATTGTTGTTATTACTTTTTGTTGTTGCTGCAGCTGTTGTTATTTTTGTTATTATTTTTTTTTGTTGTTGCTGCAGCTGTTGTTATTTTTGTTATTACTTTTTGTTGTTGCTGCAGCTGTTGTTATCTTTGTTATTACTTTTTGTTGTTGCTGCAGCTGTTGTTGTTATTGTTGTTACTGCTGTTGCTGTTGTTGTTGTTGCCATTGTCAGTTTGCTAGTCGACAGCTGCTACGAGCAAACACGAACACGCCGTAACAACAACGACAGCAGAAGCGCCGCAGTACCGGCGCCAGCAGAAATCTACGCAAATCGATTGCGTTCAGTCCACGTGTTTACTGTCATTAACGATTTCTTACGATTAATGTCACTACTACTACTACTGCCAATACAGCAATTATATTTATAAGTCTAATTTATGATTATTATTATTATTATGATTCGTGCCGCTACTGCTTCTACTGATTCTAGATGTAGACAGTATTTTAGCTCCACGCTGTTACAAAGCATCAAATCACTTCACTGGTTTGTCGTCTTCTTTCCTTGTATCTTACTCGGTCATTCGCTGTGTGTGCGCGTGTTGATTACGTTATTTTTTCGTCGTTTTCCCTTCTTCTTCTTCTTCTTCTCCTCTACCCAACGGCTGGCTGTTGTTGTTGTTGTTTTTGTCGTTAATGTTGTTGTTGTTTTTGTCGTTGTTGTTGTTGTTGTTTGTGTGCGTGTGTATGTCGAACGCTCACGGTATTCTGGCCCTCCGCACGTCGACCGATCTCGTTCGTTGAGCATCATTCGAATCGTGGCAGAGGCACATACACCAAAACAGCTTGCTACTCGAGCTAGCTATATGATTCAAAGCAATCGTCTTTATGCTTTACAACCAACGTCTGGCGTGACAAGGACACAGCATACCGAACAGCATTTATTTAGCAGCAAAGTATTCGTTCAGTCGCGGCCACGTTCGAATCGAGGTGCCAAAAACGGTGTGCGATTTTGACGACAGCTGCAGTGATGCTTATCGGTGTGTGAAGTGTCCACAAGACTCTTCTCGATTCTGTGGCCGCAAACACTACTAGGCAGGCGTGTGGGTTTGAAGAGAGAAATCGCGCACCAGTAGTCCCGCTGATACAGGGCATCACGCTGATACCCTACTGAAAGCCAAAGGAAAGTCTCGAGTTCAACATGACTTGATAGAGCAGAGTCGACTGTCTGCTCTGCGATGAGTCACGACGTACAGGTACAGGGTAAGCGGCTCTTAACCGGAATCGCATTATTATTATTATTATTAGTTTTATTATTATTATTATTATTCAGCATCGCCAGCTTCCCGACATTGCCGATCAGATTTGTTGCCGTGATTACCTCGACCCGTATAGGAAATCAGTTTAGAGAATCACGATCAGCGGACGTGGTGGAAAAAGCGTTATAGAGAACGTCTGACCCTCGGCCGGTGGAAATGGTGACGGAACGGACCACTATCCCGACCAAACTCAGTTAGAAGCTGTGAAAGCAAATGCAGAGAATGCAGCTAACTAGAACCGTCGAAAACTTCGGCAAATCAAATGAAGTCTTGCTAAGAGGAAATTAGCCGAAGCCGTGACGTTCATTCGGCCGCACGGGCCCCGTTGTCGTCATCAAACGCATTGGCACCCCCCGTGACTCCAGCATCGAATGTGAGCTAAGGAGTAAACATGTGACATTTTCGTAGCTATCGCAGTACAGTCCCTTCGAGTAGGCTGTAGGGACCTATCAGTATGGGAACTGACCTGTCCTTCAATAATCGAGCTAAGTGCATTCATGATATCACCAGAGATCGAAGCAAAACACCGTTCTTGATGCTGTCCGATGCTGCTGTTTTTCGTCGTCTGTAGGGAGAACGTGGTTTCCATTATGGGCGCCATTATGGCCTGACCTAGCAGTAAGTAATGGTCAAGCAGACGTTCACACCTAATACGTTTTCTAGTTGAACAATAATGATGATAAATAAGTAATCATAACCCGCACTTCAGTGGAGGTCATCGAATCTAGAAGAGAAAGCGGAAAGGCACTCACCGGTAAGCAGCACCATGTTAAATTAATGCTGGTTACACATATATATTTATATATATATATATATATATATATATACCCGTACACATACGTTTGCGCGTAGGCAGACATTAAGTGCACATGTTGTATACACACATAAATGTGCGTGTGAGTATTTAAACATATTGTTGTCGTGCAATCAATTTAACTGTAACGAGATGGAAGAGCATTTCTACACTACTACAGCTACATTCAGTTCGTGTCATTGATTGGATAAGTGAAACTTGACTACTAACTTGTGCAACTGGTATGGCTGTTGAACAGCAGTGTTAGCACGCCTATTGCAAGTGGCGTTGTTCTGGCCGTCCCCAGCGCCCGGGCCGATTTGTATAAGACTCACTTTGCCAAGTCCTCGTTCTCGTGCTCCGCTAAAGAAGCCTGTGCCAACCTGTACCTACCTACGCACACGGGACAGACAGAAAAACAGAAAATCTGCGAAAGAAATCCTGCACAGCCTTATGTCAGAGCGTAGTGTTTTTTATTTTCAGCAGTACAGAGCTGATTTCCGTCAGCGCGGACAAGCTGCCAAAGCGGCTTTAAGCCCTGGCCTTGCCTTGCTGCTCTTGCATAGCTTGGATTACGACTCTTTCCGGTCTTTAGGCTTGTTTAGACGTGGTGCAGACGGGTGGGTCGTACCAGTTATTATTATTAATATTATTATTATTCGCACACGCCGAGGTGTTTTTTTTTTACCTGAACAGTCCAGGTACAAGACACATGCCGAATTTAACGGTGCAACCAGGAGAGAGCGAGAAGAGCTTTTACCCCTGCCAAGTCGACTCACATAGACATTGCTGTGTGTGTATTCGCTCGATATAATCCCCCTGGAACACGATCGTCTCTGGCAGATCAGAGTAATCCTATCGGCAGGGCAGTGGAAAACATGAGCCTGGATTTTTAGTCGAGCACTCCAAAAACGTGTGCTTGTAAGTAGCTCGGTGTGGCAAAGGGTGGCCACCTTTGACGACGCTGGCTCTGACGAGAACTGAACCAAATATATCATAAGCAAGACATCTTGAATGTACTGCTTCGTGTTATGTTTGTGCGCTGCACATATTGTTTTTCTTAATATACTATAATTATATAGCTACAAAACCAGTGACAGAACCCAAATTTCTGTGGTTCGTCTAGGGACTGTTCAGTTAGTAGGGTTTTCTATATTTCACATAGCTATGTGGCTAAGTTGTCCTCCGAAGCCAAAACATATATATATATATATATATAACACGCCGTGCCCGTTGATAAGAAAGGTTCGATTAACTCGGGGAATTATTACGTGCCATCCTACATATATATGCACATCCTCAAATCAGTGCGATTCAGTTTTGATCATGAAGGCTATGTCAGGATACCGGCCCTGTACACCCACAAACACAGCTTGCAAAAAGGGTGACGCATGCAAAGCTTGACGTTGTGTTTATAGCCAATTATCAATTCGCGATTCCCGATGACAGACGCAAAAACTGAAGCCGACTGCTTTGTGTAGTAGCCTAGTCATACCTCTGATAAGATTTACTGGTTTTAGTTGGGAGGATTGGATAGAATTGGGGCTATTAACAAATTGAACATGCTCGCTCGCCATGTAATTACAATATTAGATAGATTATTTTTTGTTAACGCTCTGACAACTACATTTTTAGACGTTCGTAATGGGCTAAGTTGCCTGTGGCACGATAGCGTCTAAATGCATCTATCGTCATCGCGTTCTCGTACTGGAATTATATAGGCTTTCTCCAGCAGAGGTATGTAGCAGCAAGGCAATGACAACCACGTCCAACAAATTCAACCAGCACGGCCAGGGCTCGAACTAGCGATGTTTTGCCAACCGTGGTTGCCATGGCAACGCCCCGTTTCAAACGGTGCGTTAGCCGCCTAAGCCACCGCCGCTACATTATTATTATTATTAAATAGTTTGATCCTATTAAACTAAATCAGCATTTACATTGTTTTTCTTCCTATTTTCCCACCTTTTTGTTTTGTCGTGTCGCCGCTATTATGTGAGATGGGCATCATTTTTCGGTGTTGCAATTTCGCCGCATTTGAAAGCGAAATGCGACGTCAGCGAGAGTCCATTTTTATTCATGCATTCAGAATCCCAGTTTGTATCTCAACGTCGTGTCGTTTCAATAGTTGAAGATTGAGTGACAGATATATATATATATATATATATATATATATAGAGAGAGAGAGAGATATCGAGCTTGTCGGGCTGGCGGATCTGGCCGTCAATCAGTAAGCGAGTGGCGGAGGATGTCTTATGGAGGACCCCAAGCGGTCCATTTGTGCGACCGCCGGCGCCATCAGAGCTGTCACCCCTAGAAAATCCGCTTGTTTACCTTCTTTCCCCGGAGATACATGTACAGACACACACACGCAGACACACGCATACAGTCGTATGCATGCATACCATCTGTGGCTACCACGGCTACGACAAGTTATCACTCACATCACTTCGCCGCTAACAGCATCAGCAGTACTGGCCAGCAATACTGGCTGCAACGTCAGCAGAATAATAAGACAGCAATAGGAACCTAGCCGCGATAACATAGCGTATATATATATATATATATATATATATATACGTAGCTCTATATGATATAACCCTTGTGTAACGTGACAGGCATGTAGGTAGGTATATATATTTATATATATATATATATATATATATATATATGGCGTTACACGGGGATTATATCATATCGAACCGCGTTCTCGCATGTGCCACAATGTCGGCAAAACGTCGGCTTCCATCGTCCCAACCGTCTCTTGTTTCCTGTCTCTGGTTTTCCGTTCGTTGCTAATTGATTCACCGGATTACGTCGCGTTCTAATTAGATAAGGGCTCACCAAGTCGTCAGCTAGTGCTCTTATTGTTGTTTTTGTTTTTGCCATTGATTTTGTTGTTTCTGTGAAAATCGAACGAGCTTGACGTATATTTCTAAAAAGAAGGAAATGCGGTGCATGCCGTAAGCATTCCGACTAGATTACATAGAGATCATCTTTTTATCTTCCCCCCTCTCTCTCTCTCTCTTTGTGTAGACGGTATGCTTACGACACGTCATCAAATATATAAATACATCTGTATTGATAGTTATTTTGGCACAGATTACAAACAATATTTATATACATGTAGAGAGAGAGCGCGCGCGCGAGACAGAGAGAGAGCATCGTTTAGAGCTAACTGGCGAACGGTTGGTCTATTACGGCCGTGGCGTCTGCCACACACACACATTTTAGTTTACAACGTAGCTTACATTGCTGTCCTTATAGATCTTCTTTCTTTTTTTGTTCATTCGAGGTATAGCAGCATTGCTGATGTTCACTTACTTTTGGTCACCCATGGCTTATTCGTTTACTGATGACATTTTCTCCGATCTTTTGCCGAAGGGAATTAATCGAGGGTACACGTGACTGACCGAGTAAGCCTCTCTTTCTGACCTTCATGAAAGGTGACATTGTCACAATAGGTTGTACAGCATTAGTATTTGTTTGCCTCCCTTGCGGCATGGTCGTGAATATATATATATATATATATATATATATACGTATATATTTTGCAATTTTTATTCGAATTTACTGAGCAAGGTGGTTTAATTATATATATATATATATATATATATATATATATATTTATATATACTCTGAAAACATCTGATGCTTGAACTTTAGGCGAAACACTCCTTAATACTCCGTCACGACAACGCACTGATGCACACATCGTTACGGATTTCGGATTATTTGATGAAAAAGTCGATTTCTATATTTCCGCAACCTTCCTATTCGCCGGCCTTGCCCCCGTGCGACTTCTTCCGGTTCCTACAGATAAATAATTGAATCGACAACGTTCTGAGATTATAGAGGAGACAAAGGCAAAGTCGCACAAGGCAACCCAACTCGATTCCAACGGTGCTTTTAAAAATGCTTCGAAGAGTGGAAAGGAAGCTAGTACAAGTGCACTGCAGTGGGCGGGAGTTATTTTAAAGGGAACAAAACACTTTGGAAGATTAAGTAAATATTCTTTTCTTTAGAAATATTTGGATCCGCCCTCATATATATATATATATATATATATATATATAGAGAGAGAGAGAGCTCCACTTAACGCCGCATATATATATTACGAAGAAAAGAAAGTTTATTATTATTACTAAGAAACAAAGTTTATTATTATTATTATTGGGATTTCCACTATGATGATGACGGCTATTATTCCGGCAAGGGGGCAAACGACCAGGATATTGCGTTTAGCCGCTAGGTAGTTGTGATGACGTGGCATTACAATGGTTGCTGCTTCGGCCGCTACTTCTTCTCTGCTCCGATTGTGCGGGACAACCTGCCTTTGTAGCAGAGTCGGTACGACCGGCTGTGCCGACTGGCCTTACGCTTAAGTGCCAACAAGATGTCTGATCGAGTCTGGCCATGATGGGGGCGATGCTTGCCATCCGCAGCCAGATGGAAAGCAGAGTAGGAGGAGCAGCAGCAGCAGCCGCCGCCGCCGTAGCCGCACGATGGGGGGTACGGGGGCGCCGAGGGCGAGGGCAAGCGCGCGTACGGGAGGAGGAGGAGGGGGAAATAATTCAGGGGAGAGGATGAAGGCAGCCGTAGACAAGAAGGAAAGCCGGCATGGGAGAGGGTGAGCGCAGCCGAAAGAGAGAGAGGGGAAATGCCTGTGGGAGAGGGAAACGCATCCGAGGGAGAGGAGGAAGGAAACGGCTGAAGAAGAAAAGCAGGAAAGAGCAGCCGAGGAACAGAGTGAGAGGGGAATGGACAACGTAGGGAGTGAACGCGGAAGCAACGGTGGCGGTGGAGGGGCGATACGAGGGTAGAAGAGACGCTCTCTGAGCCAGTTAGCTATTCTGACTCACTCTCCCCCCTTCGGCGTTTCTTTCTTCTGTTCATCGATTTCGGCCGTAGTAGGGGCGGCGGTACTAGACGAAGGGCTTCAATAAGGGCTTCACATTGGGCCCGCACTGAGATGTACGGATGATTGTCGCTGACCGACGTTTGGTTGGTCGGCTGATTGACGACGGCGAGTCCGACGGCCGACGATGACAGAAAAAGACGATGTGGCAGAGTGTCGAGAGCTGTTAGAGATATCGGAATAAAGGGGCGCCGTAGAGGGTGGGCCGGTTAGGTGCAGCGAGATAGGCCGCGATCCGATGCAATCATACGGTAAGAGAGGGAAGAGGAGAGAGCAGACTCTGTTGCTGTTGCTTCTAGTGGTGTTGTTGATGTTCCGATTGTCTCTTCTGTTGTCGTTGTCGGCGACAACGACAACAACAACAACAACTCAGCTGATGACGTGGCCGATGGGAATGCCCAGAGATGGGATAGCCGACAACGTCGCCTTTGTCGACGGGTGAGGGTAGATAGAATACGTAAGTAGCCACCGTAGATGTCATACCAACGAGCCAAAATTATGGACCAAGTGGAAAGGGTTGATGATCGGGGATTGTTGAGAGCCGAACGGACCGGAGGAAAGCAGGAAAGGCGACATCAGCATTAAAGGAAAAAAATGCAGACAAATACTTATTGACAAGCGTATTTTCGGCTGATCAGTAATTGCAGTTAATTGCGTAACTAGTGTGAATGTATGTCCCCCCCCCCTCACACACAAATATACGGAATGGAGTGGTGCAGTGTTACAATCGATGAGCCGTTTTAGAGGGAGATCGTGGACTTAAGACAGACTACTCTCGGATTACTTTAATGGCTCACAGGTTACATAAGGTAATCAGTGGATTGACATAGCATGACACAACAACAATCAGAGCGGAGCACAAATATTTTAATAAAAATATGATGCCTCGTAATTTTTTTCAGGATATATATATATATATATATATATATACATGTATACACACAAAGAAGGTCAACACTGCAACTCATTTCACTATGTCTTCATACAGCAACTCATGAACTCTACCAGCAGCGTGCGTGTGCTGTGGAATATAAAATAACTATATCGCGTCAATGTGTGCGCAAAAGTCTACATACATAAATACGTACGTACCTATCAAAATATAGTTGTATGCACGTTTTTCGTCAGAAGGCAGCAGGCTAACCGTGCTTGTGTTTTTTTTTGTTTCGTTCATTGTCGTTGTGCTGTGTTCTAGACCAGGCCATGAGGCGGCAGCATCGCCGTTCAAGCACGGCATCAATCGCGGCATGAGCAGTCCGCCCGGCGGGCCGACCCGCGGTGGTGCCGGAGGCGGTGGCGGCGGTGCCGGCGGAATCGGGGGCGGCAACGGCGGGGGCGGCTACCCGTTTCCAGTGGGCGGTGGCGGGGGCGTGACAGTGGCCGGTGGTGGCGGCGGAGGCGGCGGTGGTGGCGGCGGCGGAGGCGTTAGCGCTGTGTTAGCAGCTGCCGCCGCAGCGGCAGCCGCCGCCGCTGCTGGCGGGGGCGGCGATCCGTCACGTCCGCCGCCCTATCCGCTCTACCTGCCGACGGCGTTCCGCGATCCCGAAGCGGCCGCCGTCGCGTTTCAGCACCAGCATGAGCTGCAGCTTCAGCTGGTCCGCTACCAGCAGCACCAACAGATGGCTGCCGTCCAGGCGGCGCAACAGCAGGCGGCAGCCGCCCACGCGGCGCAAGCGGCGCACGTACAGCAGCAGGCCGCCGCTGCAGCTGCCGCGGTGCACCACGCTCAACAGCAGCAGCAACAGCAGGCGCAGCAGCAACAGCAGCAACAACAGCAACAGGCGCAGCATCAACATCAGCAGCAGCAGCAGGCGCAGCAGCAGCAACAGCAGCAGTCGCTGTCGGCCTCGTCACAACAACAACAACAACAGCAGCAGCAGCAGCTACAGCCGCCCCCGCACGTTCAGCAACACGTTCAGGCGGCTGCAGCTGCTGCTGCCGCTGCTGCGGCGGCGGCGGCAGCGGGCGGCCGGGACGACGCGCCCTCCATCGTGAGGCGGCGGCCGTCGTTGCTACCGCCTGGCGGCATTCACGACTGGTCGGAACACAACGGGGGCGGCAACAGCGGGTCGTCATCGTCTGCTGCAGCCGCGGCGGCGGCCGCCGCTGCTGCCGCCGCTGTCCATCGAGGCAACCTCGAGGCGGCAGCAGCAGCAGCCGCAGCGGCGGCAGCTGCAGCGGCGGGCTACGGGCCGGTCTCGGCGGCGGCGGCGCGCACGCTGTACGGGGCCGGCGGGGCGCTAGCCGATGGGGGCGCGGGTGGCGTCTCTCAGGGTGGCGTCAGCAGTCGCGGGACCCCTCCGGGCCTGCCGCCCGGAGTTCAGAGTGTCGTCGACCCACATAAACGGCCGCGATTGTCGCAACCGCTCGTCATCGATACGTCGGTAGGCGGCGGCGGTGGCGGAGGCGGCGGGGGTGGCGGTGGGGGCGGAGGCGGCGGGGGTGGAGGAGGAGGTGGGACGATCAACGTCAAGAAGGAGCCGGCGTACATCCCGCAGGTGGAGGCCATCTCGCCGACGCTGCCCGAGGAGCGCAGCTCGAAGGACGAGCTGCAGGCGCAGATCAGCAAGCTCGGCACCGAGATCAGCCAGTTGGAGAGTACGACCAACAAGATGCGCAAGAAGCAGGCCGAGCTCGAGGCGCACGAAACGCGCAAAGGCGCCGACGGTGACGAGGGCGCCCTAGGTACCGAACGGCAGATGTCGCCCGCGCAGGTTGTCTACGCGGACAACCGCGCGAAGGCTCAGGCTGCACATGCTTTGCTCAACGGCTTCGGCCTTAAGATATCGCTTCCAATGTACAATCAGCCGACGGACACGGCCGTGTATCACGAAAACAAGAAGAAGTTTGCTAACTTTAAGAGTCGTCTAATTGCGTTCCTCAAGCGGCGTCACGACGCCACGTCGAAGCGAGACGGGTACCTGAGTAAACACTACACGCACCAGATGGGTCTGTGGATCAAGAAGCAGGAACGACACATTGGCAACAAGACGGCGGCTGCCGCTCGTCGCGCCAAGGACCAAAAGCTGCGCGAGTTCTTTGAGAAGCAGTTCCCCGAGCTGAAGAAGCAACGCGAGGAGAAGGAGCGCTTCTCTCGTGCCGGCCAACGCGTTCGCAGCGACGCCGAGATGGAGGAGATCATGGACGGACTCCAACAGCAGGAAGACGAGGAGAAGCGAATGCGCTCGTACGCGGTTGTCCCGCCACGGTTACTCGACCGCTGGGAGCGGTCGATTCGGTTCCGGTCGGAGAACTCGCGGGTCGATGATCTCGCCTCCGAATACAAGGAACGGCAATCGCTGACTCACTGGACCGACGACGAGAAGGCGATTTTCCGCGAAAAGTATGTCCAGTTCCCCAAGAATTTCGGCTCGGTGTCGTCGTTCATCGAGCGCAAGTCGACAGCCGATTGCGTTCACTACTACTACATGTCGAAGAAGCGCGAAAACTACAAGCGGCTCGTACGGAAGCACAACGCACGCAAACGTACGCGCAACAACAACCTGGCGAACAATCGCAACAGTCAGCAGCAACACCATCAGCAACAACAGCAGCAGCACCATCAGCCCCATTCGGGACCCGGCATTCCGGCAGGTGGCGCCTCGTCCGCGGTTGGTGCCGGCGGCGCCGGTGGAACTGTGTCGGCGCTACCACAGCGCCGCCAAATGCCGTCCTGGGCGACAAGCAATGGCGTCATGTCGCCGTCCGAGTGCGCTTTGTGCAAGTGCTCGTTGGCCGCCGCTTCTGGTGTCGCCAACGCGGAAGATGGCGGTTCGAATTGCGCGCCCGGCAGTTCCGGAGCGTCGGCCACAACGACCGCGACCACCACGACTACCACAGCGACGTCGGCAACCTCCGGAGCGGCGTGCGGTGATGCCAGCAGCGGGCTGGACGCCGCTGCTGCCGCGGCGGCAGCGGGCGCAGCAGCTACAGCTGGAGCAGCAGCAGCAGCAGGAGCCGCCACGGCCAACGCCGGAACCACGGGCGGCTCGGATGGCTCAAGTGGGTGCGTCGAAGATGGCGAGAGTCGTCTGCTCACGCGGGCTAACTGCGACCTGTACGGGCTGACGTTGGAGCAGGTGGCGGCGGCTGGCGGCGAGCTCCGTGTTTGCGCGCGGTGCCGCTTCAAGACGAACGAGGACGCCGCCACGCAAGCCTGCCCCATCATAGGGTGCGAGCGACGCGTTCGTCGGCTTCGCTCGTTGCCGCCCAAGTGGCTCGAGCGACTCGAGCAGCACCAGCCGGGCGGTCCTGGCTCACCCGATCTCAAGCAGCTCATACCGAACGGCGTGCACAAATGCTGTTCCGTGTGCTTCAACGAGTTGATGCGACGCGTCGAGCCGCACGAATACCGCGCGCTTAACAACGACCCGTGGACGAGCGCTGAGGTCGAGCTCATCTGCAAGGCGCTTCGAATGTTCGGCACAGACTGGGCAGCCGTCGCCTCGGTCGTCGTGACCAAGTCGCGCATGCTCTGCAAGAACTTTTATGCTCTCAACAAGCGTAAACATAGCTTACATCACATGGTAAGTGGTGATGCGATAACGCGCAGACGTCCGCAGAATTCCACCTGTCTCACTGCCTGCCAGGTGGAAGGCTGAACTTTGCAAAAACATCTGTTTTCGTTGACCGTTACTAGCGTTATTTATCAATCGGCCGTATTATGGACGGGTCACATGTAGTACAACTACTGAGTAAACTTTATCTAGACTTGATGCGATTCAGACAGTATATACATGCGTCGTATTTTCAGGGATACTTGTAACATAGGAATCTGCATATATATATATATATATATATATATAGGCGTATGCTGTTCTAGAATCGAATACGAAATCTCGTGTGTGTTGTTTGTTTGGTTGGCACCGAAATGACATGGTGTATGTATGTACAGGTGAATGAGTACCGGAAGTCGGAAGGTCGAGACGAGCCGATGTCGGAGGTCGAGGACGAGGCATCGTCACCTTCAGCGGCGTCCACGGGCGGCACTAAGCTCGCCATCAACGCTGTGACAGAAAACAACGGTGTCCCAGTGAAGCAGGAACCGCCTGAGAGACGGCATAGTACGTCGACTACAAGTGACACCGCTAGTGCATGCAGTCCAAAGGACATCCAGGATACTGATGGTACGAAGTAAAACAAAATGAGTGCCAATGATGAAAATCGCTGTAGAGTTGTAGCTGGTATCGGTATTATCTAAAGTACTTGCTTACCTAAGATATAACCAGGAGGGGGTCACAATCAGCCACGGTTGGGAACTATTTCTATGGAGGGCCAGACAGTAGCTTTTTGCAGATTGTTGCCTATGTATAACTGTCAGCCTATCTGTTCCTGGGTTCAGTGGGTTGACATGTTCAATGACAAATAAATCCCCACACCCGACACGACAAAAAATCCCCTTACTCGAAATCAAATCTGCGATCGAGCACACCAGAGTCCAGATAAGTAATTGCGCAAAAGCAGCAACCCAGAGCACGTTGCCAATTAGTGTATATCTAAAAAATACTTTTCGGCTGACCCCCAGCCAAGATTTAATGTCCACGGGACTGCTTTTTACATTGCCTCATAGACGGGCCCCCATAAATGTAAATGTGCAACGGTAGGGCTCGAACCCATGTGTCTCCTCCGGTCGCGAGGCGCAGGCGAATGCACCACGCCACCGAGCCCAACAATTAGTGTATATCGACTGCATATTTGCTTGTGATACGCTATATCTATGCGGACATGGCCTGGGCATGATGCTCGTTGCACCAAAGGATATAGGACAGATAACGCGTTTCGCTGGGGATTCGCTGTACGGCCTAGGAACAGCGGAAAAAGAGATAGAGAGAAAGAGAGGGAGCATGAGTTAGAGAGACGGGATGAGAGCAACGGTGGCGAGTGTATGTGTTGTAACAAGTAATTAATTCCTTTTTGTTATCCTCATCATTCTGCGGTAGGCAATTGGGATGGAAGCGGCGAAGGTGGAGTTGTGGAAGGCGCTCGAGAGCGCAGGCGATCTCATCATCATCAGCAGTTGACGACGACGACGACGACAGCAACAGGAGCGGCGGCGGCGACAACAACAACAACAGCAGCAGCAGCAACAACAATAACACCGACAGCGACCGCCGCGGTAACGGTACCATCGGCTGTAGGAACGTCAGCCTTGACGGCATCGGTAGCCCAACATCAGGTGCACCACCACCACCACCACCGGACACACAGCAGTAGCGTCTCGGAGTCCAATTGCGGCGGCGGCGGCGGCGGTGCCGCAGTCGATGGCTATGACAGCAGTGCAACTGTTAGTGCGGATGAGGGGGAGTCGTTAAACAAGGCCAACAATAACAACAACAACAACAATATCAACAACCACAGTAGCAACAACAACAACAACAACAACGCTAGCAGCGGCATCGCCAGCAGCAGCAGCAACAACAACAGTAACAAGAGTCATACCAGCTGTGGTACGGCTGCCAGCAGCAACCACGTTGCAGCAGTCGCCAGCTTGGCGCTGGGCCAAAACCCTCCGTCGGCATCTGCACCATCTGTTGCTCATCCTGTCACGACGCAGCAACACCGGGTTTCGTCCTTGGTGGTGCCCGGCCAGCAGCAGCAGCAGCATCACCATCACCCGCACCACCATCATAATTTGCACCATCAGCAGCAACAACAACTTCTGCACCATCAACAGCAGGCGCAGGCACAACAGCAACAGCGGCAGTCTCCACTGCCTCTGTCGTCATCGCCGCATCATTCTGTGCACGCTGCACCTGGCGGTCACATTCATTCCGTACAACAACAGCAACAGCACTCACACAGCGGCGGAGTTCCTTCACCGCTCGGTGTCGTTGCTCACGGCGTCCTTGCGGCCGATAGAGCAGATGGCTGCGGCGGAGGCGGCGGAGGGCGACTTTCAGCGCTGGGACCAACGTCGAGGACGTCACCTCTACCGTTGTCGGCGCATCCGCACTCGTTGGTACAGCAGCCACATTCGGCGGTCGCGTCTCTACGGTCAGCCAGCATCGGCATTAGCAACAGTGGCGGCCAACAGCACAACAACAGCCTCGGCAGTGGCGGCGACAACAACAACAGTGGAGGAGGTACGACGGTGCGCGATCTCATCTACCAGGCGATCGAGATGCAGCTCCAACAGCCGGCCAACATCACGACGTCGCCCGCACTGACATCGTTAGCTATCGGCGGGATGCCATCGACTTCGACCTCGTCGTCGTCGTCGGCGTTATCGCTCACCTCGTCGCCGATGTCACTGTCGTCAGCATCGCAACCCGACAGACCGATGTGCGCTTCGATCGGCGTGCTGCATCGGCCGAAGCCGGCGCACACGCCGCAGACGACCGCCGCCGACTACGAGGTGCAGACGCTCGACCTGTCGAAGAAGCCGGCGCGATCCGCCACCAGCTGCAGCGGCAGCAGCAGCAGCAGTCCACAGATCTCGTCGACCGAGTACCGCAAGGTGTCGACGCCGACGCGATCCGTCGTCGTCGTCGAGCAGCTCGGCTACTCAACCCCGCCTCCAGCTCACTCGAACAGCTACCGTGCCGCCCCCACTCCGCCACCTTCGGCGCGGCAACAACGTGGCAACGCTGCTGCTGCGGCTTCATCATCCGCCGCTGCTTCTTCTTCGTCTACCACTGCGGCGGCGGCGGCAGCTGCAATTGTTCCAGCTGTTGCGCTCAACTCCGTAATTGGCGGGGCCAAGCAACAGCAGATGACTGCTGGGGCATCTGGAGGACCACCCGGAAGTGGGCTGATGACCACCAAACAACAACAACAGCAGCAGCAGCAACACCAGCTGCAGTCACAGCAGCAGCAGCAGCAGTTTGTAATACCGCCTCTTCAACAACAGGCAGGTGGCTCGATTACGCAGGGCACTTCGCTCGGCGTTACGCATCATCCGACCGCTGTAGCCGTCGCAATCGCTGCCCAACAACAGCAGCAACAACAACAACAACAACAACAACAACAACAACAGCAACAACAACAACAACAGCAGCAGCAGCAACAACAACAGCAGCAGCAACAACAGCAGCAGCAGCAACAACTCCACCACCATCCTGCGTTTAGTGTCAACGTGGGTGGAAGGCACAGCCAGCCGTTCGAGAGGAAAGATGGCTCGATCACACTAGGTACTCCAATGGATTTTAAGAAACTCTACGAACAGCAACAACAGCAACAGCAACAACAGGCGCAGCAGCAACAGGCGCAGCAGCAACAACAACAACAGCTTCAACAACAGGCACAGCAGCATCACCATCAGCAACAGCAACAACAACAACAACAGCAGCAGCAACAACAACAGGCGCAGCAGCAACAGCAACAACAGCAACAGCAGCAGGTACAGCAGCAAATGCCATCAGCTGCTACGGCTGCTTCAGCGGCATCTGTCAACGAGCAATACTATCGAGCAGCCGCGGCAGCTGCATATGCGGCCGTCTATCCTGGCCTGCCCGCGAGTGCAGCTGCGGCAGCTGCGATGGCTCAACAGGCGCAACAGGCGTCTCAGGCTGCTGCGGCAGCGGCGGCGGCGGCAGCCGCCGGTGGCGGGGGCGGCCAGGGTGGTCGGGCAACATCGCAGCTGATGATCGACTTCAACACGTCGAAGCAGATGCCTCAACGACGGACGCCCAGCAACGATAAGACGGCGGCGGGCCGAGAGACGCCACCGGTCGGCTTTCCGGGCGGCGTGTTGGGCGTGAGCGGAGGTCCGCCTGGAGCGATCGGCGGTGGCCATGCGTTTATGCCACCGCCGATGGATCGGCAGAACGTAATTCGATGGCCGACGTCGGCTGCCAAGTCGGTCATCCAGGCTCCGCCAACGAAGTCGCGATCACCGTCGACTCACGACCCCTTCCAGACGCTGGTGAACGCCGCCGCCGCTCAACCGTCGCTCATCATACCTGCGCAATCGGCGGCGGCCAAAGATGGCCACCCGGCCGAGAAGACGACGACGACGGCACCGACGAAACGATCCGCCGAAGGGCTGGAGAAGTCACTGCTCGAGATGCACGGCCATCTGGGCGGCAGGACGGCAAATCAAGCCGTGCCAGGATCGAACAGCCACCACAACACGCATCCGGCAGCCCACGCTGGACACTCGTCGCATGTCGGCCATCCCGCGCATCACGGCTCACATCCTGCCCACCCAACCCAGCAAATGCGGCTTTTGGCAACGGCCGGTCGAGCTCCTCCGGGCCGTGCCGAGCCGTTCAGCAAGGAGCAGTTCGAGAAGGAGATGAGGCAGGCACATCGAGCTGACGCGGACAGCGAGGCTGCGTCGAGGATTTTCAGCGCATCCTTCGCCAAGGACAACGCGCAGAAGGGCTCCGGTCTGACGGGCATGAATCTGATCGACGCCATCATCACGCATCAGATTAATAATCAAAGCGATCCTAAATCCTTAATTTCGTCGTTCAACTCGGCCGCATCTGGAGGCGGCATCACGGGACTCGGGCCACCGCCGGAGAAGCTGCCACGAATCGAGCTGGCGACGCCGCCGGGTTCGCTCGATGGCAAAGATCAGGGAGGTGTGTCGCTGACGCAGCACATCGCCGCCATGATCCATAAGAATATCACCCACTCGGCTCCGATTGAGCCGTCGTCGGAGTCCTGGAAGCTCCGCAAGGCTCTGACGCCGCAGTCGACGACAACGGCCGGGGGTGCGCCCGGCTCGTGTGGTGGCGACAGTGCCGCCGTTACGCTTGACACAGGTCTGCCGACGCGAGTGCGACCGCCAGGCATCTCACCACTCGACTACATGAAGACACGTATCGAGGAGGCTATGCGCGAGCCGCAGGAACGCAGCCCGAGGCCGACACCGACACCGCCCAGCCGGCCCGGTTCGAGTCAGCCACCGCCCATGGCGCAGATGCCGACGCTCGGACCGCGAGCGACGCCGCCCACGACGCCACAACAGCAGTCGTCCGGCGGGGGTGGGGCCGCCGAGCTGCGCTCGAGTCCTGCGGACCTAACGGTCGACGACGCAGGCGGCTACCCGTATCCTTACAGCGCACTGGGTGTGCGACTGGCCACCGTGGGTGTTCCCGGCGTGCCCGGCTCCGCGCCTCAGCCGACAGGTGCCACTGGTGGGGCCGGCTCACGAGATGGCCCTCCACCTGCTGCCAACTCAAATTTGCTCATGTACGAACCACTCTCCGACGAAGACTAACTGAAGACAATGCATGAGTCACGTCATTGCCGCACGCGAGACTGTTGTTGTTGTCGTCGGGTTGTCATCCTCCGACGCCACCACAGCGGAGGGACAGTGTATGACGCTAGCTGCGTGAAGCTGGAAAGTCTGTCTACGCCTATGTATATATATATATACATATAGTTATATATACATAGATATATATTGTATCTGTTCTGTTAGTGAGCGAGGTCGGCTGATCTCAATAATAGCATTAGATTGGGCTGTCCCCGACATTGTACCCCGAGAGAGAGAGAGAGAGGCATTCAGAGGCAGTTAGTTGACTGTGGTTAGGGACCGATTGCGATCGAATGACACGCGATGTTCACTCAGGAACTGCTAATTCACTATTCACTTAACGAATTAATTCATACAAATCAGTGACGCCAGATAGTCAGTTCAGTCGCGGCAGTACGTCAGCCCTACGGGATTAGTCTGCATTTGACATGATGTTGATGATAATGCGTGATGATTTGCCCACCAGCAACTTGGCGAACGGGCAGTAGATGCGGAGCAACGTCAAACAGGGCAATGCGTTGTTGTTATTGTTGTTGTTGCAGGAACAAGAAGAGGCGGAAGAAATGATTATGACGAAATGATGAAGTAGACATGATATGGTGATGGTAATGTTGATAGCAGAGCAGCCGTCATTAGCCAGAATCCAGAAAGAACTATGTTAATGCACAGTAATGTTCTAGGAACTAGTAGATCATTGATCTAGCTGAAACGAGAACGAAGGAAGCGAAGGAAATCGAGCAAAACACAGAAAAAAGAGCGAAAGCGGTATAGTTATTAGAAACAATATGTATAGACCGATAGCGAAAGGAAGGTTAGCGCGCGAAAAAGAAAGAATAATGGAGAGTCAGACAGGGAGAAATGGTCGTGATGATAAAGCGACGTTAAAAATGGCCAGTTTGCTCGTTACGATCGGGCGAATGGAGCACACAAACCATCCGTGGTCTGTCAATATTGTTGTTAATAGAAAATTGAACAGGTCACGGGCGACATGCGTTGATGGTGGGTTAATCATGTAATTAGTTAGTGATGAAGATGAAGTCAGTTGATTAAAACGAGGCCGATTCGACGGTACGACCGAGAGTATTGCTGGTGTCTGTGCGTGCTCTTGGCCTTGCGCTACGATCATAAGCCAGCCTGTCCGATAACTGGGTCGAGCGATGCTATCGCGATGGACGCCAATGGTGAGACGTTTTTCGGCCGAAAATCGCTGCTGCTCCCTCTTCTTCGTCTTATTAGTACTATTATAATGATGATGATGATGATGGTGTTGATAATAATGATGGTGATAATGATTTATATTACTGCTACTGCAACTACTTGGATCGCTTCGGCTATCACCATGGATTGGGCGTCACCCGTGATTGCTGAATAATGACTCATTGCGACGCAGTGCAGATCTTGCGGACTTGGAACTACCATAGCAGCACCAGCCCCTGCTTGTGGCGCTGTTGATGGTGGCGGCTCTGTACCGAGAAGCCGATAAGGCCGCTGTCTCTCTGCCTGCTTGCCTACCTACCTGGCTTTCTGCCGGAGATTGTCTTGTATCGATGAGTTGCCGAAGGTGTGCACTTCATTGGGCTGTCTAGCCCCCCCCCCCCTATTTTGTTTCGTACTGTACATAATACTACTTATACACACAGTTAACTTGGTATGTAGTAGATAGTGAAGAAAACAGGCAGGGGCGCGCCGGGAGACAGAGAGATAGAGAGATAACGTGATGATAGCTGCCAGGATCTATGGTCATGATATGATTAGTTGCGCTGACTACTGACATTGTGTATAGTAGACCGTAACCGAAGACCTAGCTAGGTAGATTTAGCCGATCTGGGTGTCTCAGGCGTCCGATCGTTCTTGAACATGGATCAACACAATCCGCAACAGTGCCAGCGGCGATAGGGGCAGCGGGCATAGTAACAACAATTGTGACGATGTCCCGTGTACGACGAGAGGCTGCGACGATGAAGAAACTTGAACGGCGCCGTCGATAATGGCTGGTGGACCTCAGAAGCGTTGAGGGTGAGGAGCTCCATGATCTCGTCATCCTCGCTTTGAGTCTTTTGTTGTTGTTGTTGTCGCCTCCGCCGCCGTCGTTGTCATCTGTCCTCTCGTTGGGGCTGACGAATATAGTTGTTGGTCATAGTGAGCTGTAGGTCGGATTACGGGGGGGGGGGGGGGGGTTATACTGGGGCGCGCGTGTCTAGCACGCAGCTCAATAGCACCTCAGTTGGTCGTACTGCTGCTGCTGCTGCTGCCGCTAAGGCGGCCGACGTCGCCCCCATTTGTAGACAGACGGAAAAAAGTGTCCGCTTCATCTCCTGAAACTACTACTCACTAATCTTGGTTCTGAAGTTTTAGTATCTTCTTCTAGTTGCTCTTGCGCTTGTATCCATGTTTGTGTATATTTTTGTATAAATATTTAAGCGGTGGAACTGTATGAAACTCTAACAAAGAGATAGCATTGAGAGACAGACAGAGAGAGAGAGAGAGAAATAGATAACGTTGGAGTGTCATCTTCTGGGAAGACGTCACTATATGAATGTAGTCAGTATCGTAGGAGTTACTGCAACAATATTGATTGTACCATACGTATATACATAAAGGGAGGGTAAGAGAATAGGAAGAGTGGGAAGATATGACTGCTGCTGCTGACTATGATGGTAATACGAATAATAATGGCAATGCTAAGAATAATAAATATGAGGCTTATTTTTAGACCATCGGCGATGATAAAGAGCACCACGACGAGTCCGAAACGACGCGGTGGACGGCGCAGAAGCGAAACAAATAAACAAATAACAAACAAACAAATTAGCGAGTGATACAAAGATGAATTGACATGATAAAAATTGAGCGAATGAAAAAGAGTATATATATATATACATATAAAACTATAAGGAGAACAAGAAAAGCCGTGGGAAGAGATGACACCTGTATGGAAACGATAATGATACGAGTGAACATAAAATGAATAGATTTAACTTTTCCAACTTCACATTTCTTAATTATTGCTGCGCGGAGTATTCTTTTCCATGCTATGGAGAAGCAAAGTTCTATCGTTGGCGAACGCATAGAAGAATTAGGCGATAATCGTTTAATCGGTTGGATGAGCGGAGTTAGAAAATGAAGACGAACCACTAGTGAAGAGCCATATAATGAAAAGAAAAACGAAAGCTCGGTCCCTGGATGTGACCGTGTGGGAATGAATGGAAGCAGGGATGGGATGGGTGGTGGATGGCGGTCTGACCTCGAGCGACGTCAATGGTATCTCTAACAATAGATTGATGGAGATGTTAACCAAGCAACGGAATATTTATCGCAGTTGGTCGCAGTACCGCTGATGGTGATTACAATGATAAAGAATCGTATCGATGATACTAATGGGGCAGCCTTGACAGTGATCATCATAACTCGGCTTCAGCTGTTGCTGCCGCTGCTGCTTCTTCTGTATCTGGGGCGGGCGAGAACCCATCGCAGCGGAGTTTTCGTATACAATACACATAGCAGAAGCATCTATATATATATATATATACTATATATATATATATATATATATATATATATATATATATATATATATATAGGGGAAATCTTACACGTGACGCAGACACCTGACGAGACCTGTCAACACGTTCGCACTTCAATTTACATAAATAATATGTGTACGTTGATGAAGTACAGGCCAGAGATAGGGAAAAACACAGAGACATAGCGCGTGCGTGCGAGAGAGAGAGAGAGAGAGCGAAAGAGAGGATGTGCTACTTTGAGGATCAGCATTCGTAACAACAATGTTGCCGTAGTATATATATATATATAATATATATATATATATATATATATATACGACGACCACTGCGTGTGTGTTAATGTATTTGTAAATAGTGCGCGATTAGTGTTTAAAGTGGCAGTGCCGCTCCACTGGTCGACGATGAGTTCTGCTCGTACTGCTACAATTGTTGTTCAATCTTGTTTCTGGTAGCAGCATCTCGAAATCTTGTGTCGTGTTGTAAGTCTGTTGCCTTGTAAGGCAGGCCTTGTGTCGCCTCTTCAGTGTGTCGGTGTGTTTGTCTGTCATCATATGTTGTTAGTGTTAGAGAGAGAGAGAGATAGATCGATAGATAGAGAGAGAGAGATAGATCGATAGATAGAGAGAGAGAGAGAGGTCATTGAGTGATTAGTTTCGTCGAATGAATGTTGAGTGGCCGCGTCTGAGTGTTGTTGCTTTGTTGTTCTTGCTGCTTATTGTGGGCGAATCAGTTGGTGTCTGGGCGTTTATCTAGTACGGCGGTTGATGTGGTCATGTGATGTGGTGGCAGTAATGACGCCATCGGGAGCCGTGACTTTGTGGCTATTTGTCCGTGTCTGTCTGTCTGTCAGTCTGTTTGTCTGTTTATCTATCTGTTTGTCTGCCTCGGAGCAACTCACTCAAATTGTCAAGCAAGGCCAAGAAACGCGAGAGAAACGCATATAGCAGCGAAAAAAATATGGTGTAAAGAACATAAAGAACAGCAGCAACAACAACAACAACAACAACAATAACAGCAGTAAGGATAGCAACGGTAAGCGTAGTAAAAAATCTCCAATAGAGCCACGACAGAAGAAGAACTTCGATTGAGGTCAGCAATGTGCATTGCGCTGCAACTTTTGGCACTCCGCAATAGCGGCAGCAGCGGCAATGATGCGAGCGATAGTAGAAACACGCTTACGGACACTGGGTCGAAATACCTGTAGGCATCGGTTTGAGTTGAGAATTTAGTCGCTTTTTAGATCTATTTCGCCTCCATCGTTGTAGTCTCAAATTGGCTGATGAGCGTTTGTAACTATAGTTTTTTTTTTATATAATTGGTACGAAATACGGTATACGCACTGATCTACATGCACATACCTACAAATCGTGACGGCAGAAAGACAACAATAAACAACAACAACAACATTGTAGCAGTATCGATAACAAAGGTCCTGAGACGGACCCACATACTAACAATGAATGGCAAAAGCAATGCGTGGTGATGACAATGTGAATGATATAACACGTGTATATACTAGGTTTTTCAAGTACCTAATTCTTGTCTTTACTGCGTGTGATTATTGCGTACATGTACATTGCATGCGCGCAGAACGCGCTGTATATGTACTGTGGACGGTGTGTATAAACAAATCGTTATATCTTTATTCTTCGTGGTAGGATTCTGCTCGATAATTAATGACCGAAAGTCTACGTGGGTGTGTGTGGCTGTGAGTTTGACTATGTTCGCTGGCTCTTCGACGCGCACGAAAGGCTACCAAAGTGTGTTGTTATATGGATAGCTAAAACAGGCATATTCGGTGGCAGGCTGAGGAAATACCGTAGTTATATATATATATATATATATATATATATATATATATATATATATACATACATACATACGCGCTAAGCAGATACTACTTTGGCGGCTTTTGATTCCATAACACACAGTAGATGCGACACCAGTGGCAACCAGTGGCGGTCGTCGCTAGATCGAAGTCGCAGCCCAGTACGCGCACTAGTAGTAGTAGTAGTAGTAGTGGTACACAATGCACAAAGCAGCATACACCCAGACGTCCTGACACATTGTCCTGAGCCCGCACCCGCACCGCACGCACGCACGCAGGACACGTACAGGACGTACAAAAAAGGACAAGCGGATCGACGTGATCAGTGAAAGGCGGCAGCTGCTGGCAATAGCTAGGAGAGTGTTGCTGCTCGAAAAGTCACGTGTTGAACGAAACACGTGGTGTGACGATGACAACTTAAGTCCCTCGATCTTCGTTTCGCGCGGACGGCATTAGGAGAGCCGTTACCGAGTCGTCTCATCAAACACACAGACAGACAGGCAGGCAGATAGAGACACACACAGGTAGGCTAACCTGGCACGCATGAGACACGGTCTCGTCTGCAACGCTAAGCATGGAAGCCTGCGGAATTGCCACAACGCATATAGATATATATATATATATATATGTCGTCTGTCGATCTATCTATACTTCTTTGTTTTGCGTCAGCTGAAAAGTACGAATCCAACCCAATACGCCTCTCGACTCGGCTCGGCTGCATCGAACCTCGCTGTGTTTGATGCTAAAAATGCTGTGATCATCTTGCATACATACATTTTAGTTATTCAAATCTACTATCTGATCTCTGTACTACTGAATCAAGGCGGGCGAGAGAGAGAGAGAGAGGATGTAGGTAATAAGTACATGCTGCCTATATATATATATATATATATATATGTTTTCGGGAATTTGTAAATATATTATAGCTTTCAGTTTATTGGTGCATTTCTGCAAGGACTGTGCGAATTGCGTTCTGGTTCGAGTATATATATATATATATATATATAAACACCTACGTAAAGCGGGTGCAGCGGTGTGCGTGTGTGCTGTCGTGTTGTGTCGTGCTAAGACATTATGAGTGTTGTCCTGCCTGAGTACTTGTAAAGTGTTTGTGGGCAACGTAGAAGCATTATTCTTCCGGCTCTTTTTTAGTCATATCCAAGATGCTTGGATGCTATGAGACTGTTTTCATTTGACGGTTGGTTTGAATTGGTTGGCTCAATTTGTCATCAAAGCGTCACCGTTTTACATTTTGGCTTTGTAGTAGAAATGGTTTATGTGGATCTGTCAAAGCGCTATCAGTAGCCAAAGGAAAATTTGTTGTATTCTGTCTCTTGGGCTAACCAAACAAGCAACGCAGGTCTAGTCTAACTGTGCCTACTACAATTAGCGTGATCTGTGCCGTTTCAGCTAATCGATTATAATAATGACAACAATTTGCCATCAAAATTGAAAATATTTGAGAATCACTATTTGTGTTAATAGCTTTAGCGATAACGACAATAACAGTGAATACCAATCTTCTTGTTCATGTCTGATATGATCGAAATAATGGCACTGATAACACTAATAATAATATTTTTGTAAGTCAATTTAAGGAGGTGCAACGTGATCGAGCTCGATTGTTGGGAAAAGGATAACTTATCCATAATTGCTGGTGTCCTGTTTTATTGAGGGTGGAGCTGTGCTTCTAGCCTATATATATATATATATATATATATATATATGTGTGTGTGTGTCTGAGTGTCTGATGTGTATGACGAAGTGCAAGTGAGATAGATAAAAGAATAAATAGATGAGACAGATGCTGATAGTTCAATCAATGGCTCATTGAATGAATGGCAGTGTTGAAGATGAATGTATATGTGTCTCTGTGATGGACGGTGGCCGTGTGTCGTTGCTAGTGTGGTGGTAAAGACGTGGTGGTAAAATGGTGTTGAACGACGACGACGACAACGAAGTAGAAGACCGTGTTGATCTTTGCCTGCCCTATTGGTGATAGGGATGGCTTCTAGGGGGGGTCTTGTAGGGATTCCAGGGCGCGAGCCGCCGAATAGAGGGTGAATGCCTCTGCGTGGGGTTTGTTGGGGCGCCGAAAAGACCTCAACGTCGTGTAGTTACGGACGACAGACTGAATGCTTGCTTATCGACCTAGAGCTAGAGAGCATATAGATCGGCGGCAGTCATACCAGCGACAACAACCGATTGTTGAAATCTGTTTAGCTAAATCAATTGAAACGATGATTCTTGCTAACACGAGATTTTTGCGACCATCGACGAAGGCGAACATGAGAATGTGGGGGAAGGGGGAAAGATGAGCAAAATCTGATCATGATCTTATCATTGGAAGAAGAGAGATGTTTTTGGCCCTGTTTAGCCTGTCCTTCTTCCTTGGCGTAGAGGCGGCACGCTGTTTGTTACAGCTAAGAAGAATCATACCCTGGCAATGCTTTTTCTTTTACTGTTTTTCATGCATATTGCGGCACCAGCACTACCTGATCTGAGTGTTGCAAACACAAATAAGTACTGTTTCGACTTCTACTTCTGCCATCATCGCGGTCATCATGCGGTTGGGCTTGGTTTATCGTCACCGTTATCGGACACCATCTCTGCCACTTGTCTGAGCTCATGCGGCGCCTGTGCGAATGGTGTTCTGGTCGCGCTTCGATTGGGCACACTATAGTGGACACTGCAATAGTTAACGACTGATATATTGATGGATGGATGACTCGCACAGTAGTACGATGAGTTGCTTGATCAGGATGACACGCTAAGGAATTCGTGGTTAATCCAGCTGGCTGCCATATATATATATATATATATATTCATAATTACATAAACACACATAACACGATCATTGTAACGATGATAATGTTTCCTTTGCTCACTCCGTCGTGTACAAACCTCGAAGCGGCGTCGGAGAATGCGCCAGCGTTAAGCTAAGTGAGGAATAGTTGACCTGCAGTATAGGGGCAGAGTCGCGGTCTCGTGATGATGTAGCCGGGCCGCGAATAGAGATTATTATAATTATCATCATTATTATTAATATTATTACTATTTTTTTTTATTATTATTATTAGTATAGAGAAAGAACCGCCGAGAAAAGGCGAGCGTGGTGACAATAGACAGAAAAAAACGCAGGATGGATGCGTCCTGCGGGAAAGAAGCGGCGTGTCTGTTTGGTATTACGCTTGTTCAGCTTCTTCTGGCATGGTGATCGATGGGGCCCACGCAGCAGCAACAATAGCAGCAGCAACAACAACAATAACCATTACGACAACATAAGTAGATAGCCGTCTATGACGTGCAAGTCTGACACGGGGAACTGTTTCCTCTATTTGCTTCTGCCACTGTGATGATGTCAATGCAGATTAAGTGGGATACGTAGTCGCTGACCCCGCTATGCTTAGTGTTGGTACTCGTAAGCACTCTCGATGTGAATAGCGGTGAGAATTTAAGCAGGTCCGTTAGGCCGAGCATGTAATGCACATATGCTTGGCAACACCTCATTTTGTTTGTTCGCGAAAGCATTGTCTCGAACAGGAATTGAGTTGAAATGCGCTGAGGATCTAGAAATCGAGAGGGATTCAGAAGTGGGAATACGTATGTAGTGTAGAATAATAGACAAATTGGGACAGTCTGTGCTGCCAACGCGAGAATATAAACATTGTAGGAGCACCAGCAGCAACGAACGATAATAACAATAAATACCAACAACCATCATCATTACCACCAACAACACCACCACCAACCACAAGAACAACAACAACAGCAGAAGGAGAGTAAACAACCATAACAACAACAATTGTAAATAGTACGGCGTCCTGGTGCCCTGAAGTTCTATTCGCTGTAATTATGTTGTCCAAGAATAAAAC
The DNA here is from genome assembly GCA_003439945.1 of Dermanyssus gallinae. Lineage (NCBI taxonomy): Eukaryota > Metazoa > Arthropoda > Arachnida > Mesostigmata > Dermanyssidae > Dermanyssus > Dermanyssus gallinae. The sequence continues at coordinate 619,280 of QVRM01005948.1, read as the reverse complement.
AAGCTGAAACAAATAATGATAATAAACAAACTAAACGATGGACTGTTTTTAGTATTCATCACTTTTGTTTTCATTTATTATAGCTCAAGTTAGTTTCGTCATATAAAGCATATATAAAGCAAGTTTTAGATTGATAATTATGTATGGAACAATATTGAAGCAACGTCTCTTCGTTATGTGACGTTGCGTCTGAATTGCAGCAAAGTTTGAATTACGGTCAAGGTCCACTATACTACGCGTTTTTCAGGAAAAAGCAAAGCGACTCAGCGAAAGTTCAGAAAATCGCCGAATAGGCTAACCTGTTTGACTTGCCTATTTGGCGAGAATAGGTATGCAAGGAAACACTATTTCGGTGAAACCGAATATCACATTACCGAACAGTCGCGGAGTCGAGTACGGTTAAGGTTAGCAAGGAAAAAAGTAATCTGGATTTCCAATACCTAGCTTCTTGGCCAAGAGATGTGAAATGTCATTCTCAATTAGTCAATAGCTCTGATCAGCGTAGGGTAACGTTGGCCTACTGAACTGCCTACTAAAGCACGCAATTTGGCGACCCACATATTTGTGCGCTTTAGTCTGTTCCCTAGCGTACGATTTCAAAACGAGGCGTTGGCTTTGCTTGTTTTGTGCGAATCTTCGCAATGCGTATGTAATGCATGAGACATGAGATATTATTATTATTCAACTGTTTTAACTGTTTGTTTATTGACATTTCTTGTAGTAGTTGCACACATTAATTTCAAGCTCCATTAAGCACATAGCTTGTTTGCCAATATCACCTATTTACAATATATTGCAACATAATTGTATTTTTATATCACTTCTAACCAGATACCAAAGTTTCAAGATAATGCTCTTTGAGATCGCATTTGAATTTGAGCAGGGACATTGGCTGCCTAACGGAGGCCGGTACTTTGTTCCAGTAGGAGGCCCCAATGTTTCGAATTGATAGCTTTGACTGGTTGGAGTTGCTGATGTTGCCAGACCATATAAGTTTGGATGCACTCCAAGGAGTATACGAGACAGTACTCTATAAGTTTTGGGATCAAACATTTTGTAGTGCGGTTGCACTGAATCTCGCATCCAGAAGTACAGAGTTGTTCTCAGTGCTCGTTTTTGGAGTCGGTGAAGCGACCTTATAAGACGCATCTGTGTTAAGCCATAAACTTCTACCGCGTAAGTCAGGTGACTATAGACGTAGGCAAAATACATCGCCATCAGGCAGTTTTGGGGAATAATTCGTCGAGCTCTGTATAGAGCTGCATTGCTGCCAGATATTTTCTTACGTATATGTGTGACATGCGCTTCAAAGGTCAGCTTCTCGTCCCAACGTAACGCCTAGAAACTTCGTTTCCTTTAGAAGCGAAAGGGCTATGCCGTCGCACTGGAATCGGAGGGGATTGATCGTAACGGAACCCCGCGGGGAAAGGAATTGCATTACACCTGTTTTCCTCCATCATATAGAGACCGTTAAATCTTTCATTAATGCACTAAAATCGAAAGGAAATGCCAATATATCCTCTGATCTTTCTGCATTGAAAAAGTATAGTAAGGGATCTCCTCGAAGAAACAAAACGAGAAGATGTCGACCGTGTGAGCCAGCTCTCTTCTGTAGCGCTATCGCTAAACTACCGGTGAAGCTTCGATCGGAGCTTCGACCGTGGTATCTTGATGACGCAACGCTGGCAGGTGACCTGGCAACGATTCAGGCCGACATCAAGACTGTTCAAGAATTTCAAGCGTGCTCCAGCTTAACACTCAACGCAAATAAATGCGAGGTCATTCTACTGTCAGAGGAGCATCGCGACGAGCCAATTTCAAGTTTGCGGGGAATACTACCCGACATTCGATTAGCAGCCGAGGACAATATCGAGCTTCTGGGAGCCCCCCTTACCGATGCGGCGCTGGAGGGTGTACTGCGCAGAAAACTTGTTGAAGTCAGCCGATGGTGCAGCAGACTTTAAACTCTAGATGCCCACCCGGCGTTATACCTCTTGCGAAAAAATCTCTCCACTCCTCGCCTGACGTATCCTTTGCGTTGTTCACCTTCTTTTAAAAGGGCCGACCTTCTCGACAAGTTCGACGACATTCTGCGTACGGGACGCGGGAAGACGTATATATATATATATATATATATATGGACTAGAACGGCTACTCAACGTTCACCTGGGATCTGCATCCTGGGCCCAGGCATCACTTCCTGTGAGCGCGGGGGGCTTAGGGATTCGCCGTGCTAGGGATTTATCATTATCGTGCTACTTGGGATCCTTGACAACATTTAATGCTTTAATACTTTCGACTTGGAGTTGAAGATACCCCAGTTTCAGCTGGCCAGGGCCTCCGATGAGGCCCTGGAGGAGTTTTGAGTTTGCTGGGAAGAGCCCCGCGAGCGAAAAACTCAGGGAGCACTGGACCACTTAGTGGTAAAAAAGAGGCAAGACTCGCTTCTAGCACAAACCCTAGACTAAAAGGAAAAGCTCGCCTGAAGGCCTTTTTTGATCCAATGAGCGGTAAGTGGCTGCAGGCCTTCTCTTCGCCGCAACTTGGGGACGATGCTGGACAATAACACACTCCGCATCGTCTCGGGTCTGCGGCTTGGGGAGGCAGTCTGCGCAGAGCACGTCTGCAACCTATGTCGGTCCTAAATTACTACTACAGCAGAACATGCGCTGTCCTGCCGGTACAGTGCCGGTCGCCATTCAAGACATTTCGCCATCAACGATGTCGTACACCGTGCTCTGCAGAGCGCCCAGATTCTACTAGTCGGGAAGCTCGTGGAAACGTTAGGGCCAATGGGTGAGGCGAGCCGTCAAGTTCCTCAAGGAGCTTGGAAAGAGGGTAACTGCTGTGACAAAGGATGCGCGAGCCGGGGAGTACCTGGTGCAGCGCATCTCCATAGAAGTTCAACGTGGTAATGCAGTGGCAGTAGTGGAGTCGCTTCCATCGCCGGGGGAAGGACTGCCAGAAATGCCGTAGCAGTAACAACATTTGACTATTAACATATGAAACATTAAATATACTTACCGTACTCTCGTTCTGAGTGCGATGGAAAATGCGAAACTGTCCTTCAGCAATAACCGAGGAAATCGGTCCACCTCCCCATGCGGAGTCGCTGGCTATTCTTGAGCCTACCAAAAGCGAGGCGGTGAGCGGGCACAGCCCTCCTGCGGATACGCCTGCTGTCGATGCAGCACCTGCATTGTGCATAACCTGCCAACATGTCTCCGAGCTACGGGTAGTGGAGGAGGGTCAACCTTTCACGTAGACGGCGTCGGTCGTTTCTACACATGTTATAGCAGTCTTAACGACACGCTGGGTGACCTGGAGGACCTGCTCGAGGACATGAGATCTAGAGCGAGGGATTGCCCGCTACCACTAGTAGTCTATACTGGAGACTTCAACGCAGCCACGACAACCTGACCTTAGTCGTTCTTAATAAGAAAGCAACCCTTTCTTCCATCGCGCGGAAACTGAGTCGGACATCGATTAGATGATTTGTAAAGGAAGCCACGTTTTTAAATTCTCAAATTAGACCATACTAATTGACGAAGAGAACCTTAGCGATCACTACTGTACGGAATTTGACGTCGCCGGAGTCACTCCATCAGCAGCCTTCCCTGCCCCGGTTAGGCCACTCTGGCTAAGACAACCTGGCAACAGAGATCGGCAAGCAAGGCTGGCATGGATGCTTAGAACAAAGAAGGGGCCTGAAACCGCCGAAGATCTTCAGAACATTCTGAAGCAAGCGTGCAAGGCGCCAAGCAAAAGGCTATTGCATCCAAAGCGACTACGTCCAGTCTCGCCGGAATATTGGTGGAAAGGAGAGATCGCGGTAGCCCGCAGTCTCTGTATCCATGCCAGGCGAAGATTCACGAGCGCTAAGCGCAGCAGCATGGATGGCCGGCACCCACACCTTGACAGGACGCCGTTCGAAGCGTATGCGACCGAGACACCACCCCCAGAGGTGACTCTAGAGGAGGTTTGTGCAGCGGGAGAGACACTGAAGGCCGAAAAAGCACCAGACCCTGGTGGTATGCAAGTCTCCGTCTGTAAAGGTTATCTTTAAAGAGTTTCCTAGAATGGTGCCCCACGTTGCCACACGAATACTCATATCCGGGATGCGTGCCTCTGATTTAGAAGAAAGCCGACCTCGTGCTTATCGACAAAGTGAACGGCATCTATCGGCCTAATCTACGGAAGCGCTACGACAATTCCCGGCAAGGTCCAGAGATCTTCTTATGGTCGTACTGCTGGATGTTAAAAATGCCTTCAACAGCTTACCCTGGAGGGTTATACTAATTAGGCTTTAGAAAAAGAGAGTTCCGAGCTACCTTTTTCGGGTTGCCTTCGACTACCTTAACGACAGACGGATAGACAATGAGGGATCCAAATTTGAACTGACAGCTGGAGTTCCCCAGGGTTCCATCTTTGGTTCTGTTTTATGGAACTTGGCGTATGACGATGTCATACTGCTGGCCCTCCTGCATTGGCCCAAGACGGTGTTCTCCTTTAAAGCTAATCTTGAATGGACCAAGCCAGAATATTCAGGTGGTTCACTCAGCCCACTATCTGGGAATGTACCTGGACAGAGGCTTGCGAAGCACATCCCACCTCCGCTTCGCTGCAGAGAAAGCCACCAAAGTTTCACACGACATCGCCCGGCTGATGCCAAATACAGACCGCTAGAATCGAAGCAACGACTTCTTATGTCGGTTGCCAAGTCGATTATGTTATTCGCGGCCCCGGTGTGGCTATTAACCGCACTGACTCCGGCTCGCAACAGGGCGCTGATGCGCACGATTCAACGCATCGCCGCATTACGGATTACGATAGCCTGCAAAACGGTCAGCACGGCAACTGTCCTTGTACTGGCTGGTACGGACCTGAAGACTAACATACATCGTCGCCTGTAGGCGGAGCTGACAAGCAAAAAGGAGAAAAATGAAAAAACGTTGGTCTTTTGGTAGAATTACTAAGACGCCATACAGGACGGGGCACCTGGGGGCCTGAATGAAGGTTCTGATTCCAGACATTAAGGCGTGGATTAACCGGCCAGGCGGAAAGTTACACACTACATGACTCAAGTGCTCACAGGGCATGGCAACTTCGAGAGTTACCTCTTTCGAATAGAAAATGCAGATACGCCACTCTGTAAACACTGCGAAGAATCAACGGAAGACACGCCTAACACAAACTATTGCTGTGTCCGGCGAGGGCTCCTTCATGCACGGATTTACCCACAGCAAGTGACAGCAGCCTTAAAAAGCTGATACATCTTCCTATGAACTCACGTGATGACTGGAATATATTAGGTCGTAAAACCAAAAACATTAAGCACGCCAAACAAGAAGACATTTGTTTTTACTTGACAATGCTCCGTGAGGCACTCCAGGGCAGCTAAGATAACTCTATATCTATAATAACGCTACTATTCACCCCTTCGATTGTTTGAATGAGTGAGGAGATAAGGACATGACTGATTTTTAGTGAGTTGGAGCCACTTACTACCGGCCTAGATTTGCAGCTGATGCTTTCTGCCGTGGCGTCCGTGTGTGCGAACCGCATTTTCCAGTAAGTTCCCCTCAATGAAAAGAGCACGGGTTCCAGCAAAATTAAGACCTGTAAGATTCCGGACCCAGACCACATTCCCCTCAGTTAGATTAAATCATTCGACAAAGTTGGCGGAAATTCCCCTTCTCGTCATTGCCTCCAGAAGTACTTTCCGGCTCATTATGTTAAATGCATTTTTTACATCCAGGTAGACGAGGAGCACGAATTCCCTTATTTTAAAGGTCTTGGTGGTTTCTTTATATGCCCGTTGCAGTCCCTTTTTTGGGCTTCAAGCGTGGACCGGGTTTTTCGGAATCCGCTGAGCCTCCGTTAGTGGTTATTAAAAGTGTGATTACAACGGATTTGAAGACTCTCAGCCATATTCCGATGAGCATAAATCTGGAGCCTTACCAGAGGCAAGTTTTTTAAGCCGATTTGACCTCTTTCGACGTGACCTCCGAGACGTCATCCGGGTTCACGTCAAACTCCTTTTTGCCGCTACCTGGCCGTGTCAAGAAGAGAGCTCTCCCCGGACGTGCTTAGGGGAGAGCCTGGGTGGACCTCTAGAATTACAAAATTTTTAAGAAGGTTGCTTTTAAATCTAGACCATCCTCCGTCTTCTACGGAATCAATGCACGTGCCGGACGTGTTAAAATATTTAGAACTTCCCCAAGAGTTTTTCTGGCAGCATAAGCGTTGTTTTTCAACGTTATGATATATCTATTCTCAATGAGCATTGCTCAATGAAAATTCGATCAACAACAGGGATTGAACCGGCGACACCCAGGTAGATGACAACCATGACTAGCGCACTAGTCTACTAGAACACGCCGCCACTTGGACGGAGATCCACGAAGTCTCGGCATAACAAACAAAGGGCCCAAGCTTCCTTAGTCTTTATGAGTCCATTCTACGAATTTCCTTGCTATTGGCAATAAGTCTTCAGAGTCTCCTTTGGCAAACCCCGTACTCGGCCAGTTAGGATTCTGCTTGAGCAATAGCTTTTCCAATTGTCTTGTCGTTTTCCCTGCTGTTTCATTTCATTTTAAGCTAAATATAGGCTCTTGTGCATGTCCGGCTGTGTCCGTTACATGCCTTTCCCTCCTCAGCATTTTGTACGTTCTACCAGTACTTAGTTGTGTGGTGAATCCGTCGGCCTCCACCTCGGCTCGATGGGTCCGCTCTTTATACGCCGAGAGCAGGGCTGTAAGCTGGTCCTCGTATACCCTCTATTCTCTTACACTCTCTCGCTCGGCAGAATTGGCATTAGTCCCGATCTTTGGCCGAAATTGAGCCTGCAAGGAAACATAAGCGTGCTTTGCTTTTCGCAAACGATGCCCAACGAAACTCCGCTTCCTCCTTTTCAAAGAGTTGGATATTAAAGTTATCAACTTCATCAGGCCAATCAGCGGATGACATATTAAAACGAAATAGGATTGCAGAGTAGAGTTACAGCTAAGGAGATTGAGTACAAGAATCAGCAATGGGCAAGAGCAAGGGTATTTGAGAAAATGCTGAAATCGAGGGTAAAACGTCTTATACGAGCAAATTGATTTTAGCGATGAGTTCCAGATCAACCTTGGCCAGTACGTATGAAAAATAAAAGCGGGAAAGGGCGGGGTAGAATGGATATACGATAATTCAAAAGCGAGTCGGCTATTGGCAGATGCCAGGGCAGTGATGTTGGATACAAGGATACAACGAGTATAGGGAAGGGGAATGTACAAAATGTCAAGCTTCCGGGCTAGGGAATGAGTCAATTGAATATATTGTCAAATAATGTATAGCCTTGGAGGGAGCAGAGATATAGGCTTGTCGGAGGCCCTAGCTCTAGGACCATATTTGACAAAGGACAAGGTCGATATTCCAAATAAGAGGTTGTCCCAATGGCAAATACTCAGACGGATTTGGAGGATATGTTGATTACAGTAGATGCGTATGTAATATATATGCTGCCGCTCTAAGCGCCTTTAATGTAAAAAAATACCGAACCAGCAGGGGGCCTCGGGCCTCATAGATGACACGGTAAAGATGTATAGGAGAAACCGAGTTATAGAGCTTTGTTTGTAAGTCTCCTCAAATTAAACCATAAAAAGTGACCTGAACGAATCTGTCAGCCGAATTGTACGTAGCAATGCCGGAGTTGAAGTGGCAAAACTAGCAGGCTAAACTCAAACATCTTACAATAGTTACCACACTATAACGCTTTTACCGTTCCAAGCCACCAACTCGACAGAATGGTGGAAGTCGAGCCAGCCCAACATCAACAGAGCCAACAACAGTCGGCACGGCTTGCGCGAGGTGTGAGGAGTCCACTCAAGGGCCCGTATCAGTGTGCTGTGCCAAATGCAACAGAGTGATACATGTTATCTGCAGAACTGCTGATAAGGCCAACCCAACAGTCGACACGGCTTGTAATTGGTCCGGGTATAGCGCTAGTACCAACAGCTGACATGTCCACAGCCCAGTTCATGCAAGTTATGGATCGTTGTGCGCTGGAAAATGAGTCGATGCGCTTCGTGACGTTTCTGCTGCATCGCGCAGCCGAACTGGAAAAAGAAGTGCTCAACTTGAGATCAACGGGTCATTCACGGGTACCAGTGTCGGTGGCTGACAGTAAGATATTAGACATCTCCGTGAGCTCCCAGCTATCCCGACCCCGGACCCGCCACGCAAAACAGTGGTGGTGGTGGGAGAAGTATCGTCTACCCTCTCGGTCCGTCGCTAAGGGAACTTCTGCCCAAGAAAACACCTCTGGCGGTCCGCGACGACCCGAAGATGGACATCGACAGTGTGATTTGTGAGGCACAGAAATTTGTGGATGGTGCCGCCGGGCCTGTGGCGGTGTTTCTACAAGCAGGCTACCATGAATGCATGGAGTTTGAAAAAGACAGATATATTAGCAAAATGAAAAGTTTTGCCGAGACGCTATCTGCTCTACGTCCTGGATCGGAAGTGCATGTGCTATCTGTTCCCCTGTTCGGCCCGATTGCAAAGCGGCCAACGACATCCTTGCAAAAATGGCAAACCAAGAAAATGCAAACTTTCCGTGCTTCCGCAGCGGCAGACACACGCCACCCCCCGACCAACGAGGACTTCGTGAAACAGGTGCTACAGGCTTTAGGAACAGGGGATCCGACCCCAGCACGCGGCACCCCCAGTCAGCGCAGCCGCTCGCGTGGACGGCCTCAGAGCGCATCGAGGCGCGGGCGTCAGGCCTGGAAGAGACGCTGAGAATCGTGCAATGGAATTGCGAGGGCACCACGTCACTAGTTCTTCTCGCCCCGGAGGCCCTGAACGATATTGACGTCTTGGTGCTAACGGAGACCTGGGCAACAGACCCATTCATCCTCTCGCACTTCTAGGCGGTTCACTGCCCCGCACAAAAGAACACAGGCCCGGGACGCCCCAGTGGTAGTGTTTCCGTGTTTCACAGTCACAGAGTCGGCGACCTCACGCCTTGCATGACCGAGAACAACATCGTCGCGCTACGCTGGACGCAGCTATGCATAGTAGCAGCCTACGTCAAACCAGACGCTGAGGAGTCAACTTAAGTTATGGTGGAAAAGCTTCTCAGTGGAATCGAAGCAGTGCATCCTCTCCGTTCCGCCCCACTAGTCGTCGCCGGAGATTTCAACGCCCGCATTGACTAGCCCGACTCTGCTCGTGCAATGGCTCTCCGTGATACGCTGGCGGACTACGGATGCTGGATCGCCAACCCGTGCTTGGTACCGATATGTCTTGGTCACGCCGGCAGTTCCGCTATCGACGTTTTCGGAACAAACTTAACCAGGGATGAAGTTAAGTTTCAGGGCGAGAACAACTCACTCGCGGAAGGCGCGAGCATTCGTGTCCACATTCCGATGGCAGTTGACATCACTGGTGCGAGTCACATCGGATCGAACAGCCAGACACGAAGCTGTTCCGAAGTTTTTGCGGAAACTGAATATGGTCAAGCTTATGGAACGCGCTCACGAGGTGCTCCCAGTGCCTGCCGTGGTGAACACAGATGGGTATGCGCAACAGCTCACCGAGATCCTACAGGGGTGCGCACTACCGTCTCCCGATAGAAGGAACAAGAAGCACAGGCCATGGTTTGGCCATCACTGCCGTCTCGCCCGGAGGGCGCAAATTGGCTTCAGGCTTCTCGCAGAGGAGCAATCGGCATTTCGCGCGCTGGCCTCAGTCTCCAAGACGATCTGCCAGAAGACGCACCATGAGCTCCTGGAGAACCGGCTGATCGCCGAGGTAGAGAGCCAGCCATACAAATGGCTATCAAGCTGTTCCAGAACAGCGGCCTGCCCGATAAGCTCTGCTTCCCTCATCGATCACTTCTCAGACATGTTCGCGTTGTCTGACACAATACCTCGCGCGGTTCCACACTTTGCTGCCGTGTGGGATGAGGACACTGAAGGGGGTCGGGATATTCTTGAGAGGGAGTTCACAGTCCGAGAGCTAAGCATTGCGAAGAAGAGCGTTTGTTATAAGTTAGTCTCTGTCCTTCTGACGAGGAGACTAGACAGCTTTCTTGAAAGTGTTCATGCCATACCAATGGAACAACATGGGTTTCGGAGAGAGCGATCTACAGAAACAGCGTGTACGATTCTGCTGGCAGGTATCAAGTCAGCACTGGCTAAGCCAGGTAACCCGCTCTATGCGGTATTCGTGGATTTCAAGGCGGCCTTCGACTCGGCCCCTCGAGAGAAGGCTTTGCGCACACTGGCTGAGGTAAGGGGTCCCAATGAAGGTGCTAAACCTTCTCGCACAAATTCTCGAGGAGAATAGGATCACCATCGACGACGGGGTAGCGGAGCTCCAGCCTTTCATACAGACAACGGGCTTGGCGCAGGGCGATAACCTAAGCCCACTCCTATTTTCCGTACTCCTAAAAGACCTCCCGAGTCATATAAAGGGACCCAGAAACTTGGTCGGGGTCATCTTGTACGCGGACGATCTAGTCATTTACGGGCCTAGTAGGTTTTAGTTGCAACAAGCACTAGCCCGTCTTCACAGTGCGGTCACCGGTTAAGGCCCGACAATTAAAATTTCCAAAACCGTGGCTATGAAGTTCAGAAGAGGGGGAAGGACAGCAGCCGAGGACATGCTACGCCTCAACAGAATGCTACTTAAGTATGTCAACAGCTTCCCATACTTAGGGGTGATTTTCTCTGTCACCGGTACTTGCTTCCCCGCGCACATATCTGAGAGGTGCAGGAAGGCACTGGCGGCGGCATGGGCGATCAAATCTCCGAACAGACTATCGCTGGAGACGGCGCTCAGGCTCCGATCGCGACCTATGGGATGAGAGTCACCTGGGACCACCTCACGGCAGAGAACCTCGAACAATTAAACCGCGTCAAGGCCTCCTTCCTTAAACGAGCTCTGGATCTACATCTGACGGCTCGGAACCGCTACGTATATCTCCTCGCGGACATGCCGCTGCTCTCTGAGGACCTGCAACGTCGCTTCAATCTATCCGTGACGAAGGCCTTTCTTGCAAACCCCAGGGATTGGAAGGACAAAGTGGCGGTCCATGACCCGTGCGATAGTTGTAAATGCTCTAGATGTGGGAGTTTCTGTGATATATACCACGCGGCTCCCCCTAGTAGAATCGCTGGAAAGCCTGGCAAGCTGACTTGGCTGAAATGTTTTTATTCCTGAAATGACTCTAGTCTTGTGTTGTTACCCTTGTATATGTACATGGATTTTTTTACTATTTTTTTTCTACTATTTATTTGACTGCTACCTACAAAGGTGGATCAATTAAATTGATTGATTGATATAAAAAAATATAGGGTCTACAAACAAAATTTTTTGGGGAAAAAACGAATACACTTTTTGGTCTTCAAAAAGTTTTTTTTTCGGAAAAAGGGGAAAACCAAAGAGACTTTTTGGTCTACAAAAAGTTTTTCGGGAAAAAACCGGGAAAACTGGGAAAAACCGAAAAGACTTTTTAATGTTCAAAAATTTTTTTTCGGAAAAAAAACGGGAAAACCGAAAAGACTTTTTGGTCTTCAAAACGTTTTTCAATCAATAATAATTAATTAATCAAAAGGGGAAATACGTTCTTAAATCCAGGTGAATACAAAGTGTTGCAACTGGAAGGTACAAACATGTCATAACTTGTGCGTGGCTTTGCTGAGTGGCTAAATACAAATTACCTTAATTCAGAATTAACGGAGCTTTCAATGCCCGTGGCAATCCTGAATCCGGATCTTGTTCGATTTAGTCAAATGAAGTGTAACCATGAAACAGCAAAGTAAACCGCCTATGTAACTGCCACAAGCGTATGTTTTGGTATGAGATTGAAGAGATTTAATTTTGAAAAAGGATTTTTCAGAATAGGGACTCTAAAAAATTAGAAAGCCACAAGAGTGATTTCAAACATCGCACTGCCGCCAAGGAAGAAACTTTGGAAAGCCGCTTCTCGGTCAACACCTTGAGAACGCTGCCGGTGAATCGTCACTTTGCCGCGGAACAACAAAGTGCACCTCCACGCCCTATGAAATCTAATCGCCAAGAGTCAATTAGGAAAATGATGTAGGATCTCGAGAAGGTATTCTAACTGTATGCAGCTTACAGTACCACAACGAGCGGACGCCGAATGTAACGAGTACAAAAACGCGACAGCAAATAGTGATATGTTAATTTATCTGCGAAGGATTTCGAAGCATGATCGAGTTAAGATGCTGTGACGTGAGTGAAACACTTTCCGTCCAACGTTTTTATGTCCCCGGGTCATTGTCGCTATCAACGGGCGCTGGCGATCGTTCCACAAGTGGCAAATCTGTTTTTAATCATCCTCCATTTACCATTAGGACCTGCTAAATGCAGAGGATAATGTCATTGGTCTTTCGTTGCCCACACGTTTATGTGCAAAGTCGAGAAGCGATGACAGTACTGACTAATTACTGAAGAAGATTAGCATCACTATGAGCTCCGACAGACGATACTGTAGTGTGGCATCTCAATTGTCAATTGGAGGAAGATTCCTCTAGTCAACGAATTACCGTACTGTTGGAGTCACTCTATGCCTACGGTTTGTTGGCATGTACAAATAGGAGCACCCCCACTGATTATGCAAAGTGTGGGTTGCCAACATGGTTGGTTCCTGCGGGAAGAACGGGCTAATCAACAATCCACAGTTTCCCAACTTCAGCCCCGCCAGACTATGTGATATATGAAAAGCCGGCTTTCCGTTTTTTTCTGATAGGGATTAACAAACATACCCCGTAGTGGTGTCTTCCTAAACTCAGCTCCGAAATCACTACCAACTGTGCAAGCTGATATGATAGATACTGCACTGCGCTAAGAAAAGTTATACTATGAGCTCTCCAGCAATCGTCTTATAACCAGCTGCGGCGGCTACTCACTCAATCACACGAATACATTATCGAAAGTTTTAAGACTCCAAAGAGCGATAATTTGCCTACCAACAAGGACGCATTCTGATACTAAAAGCGAGAACCTCATCACACAATAGCCTACAACAAGATGCTCAATGTCATTTGAAAAATTTATGGGGTATCTTCAAGTCCAATTCCATTTGAAAAAATTCCTGGGCACTTTCAACCTGCACCCACGCAGATACGGTCTCTGTCGAGGCTTCAACTTCGCAAGATTTTCGAGAATAGCCCGAGAGATTCGTTGCTGAGGCTCTTGATAAACCGTTTAGTCCAGACGAAGTCAATATTGCCATTGCTCGTATACAAAACAACAAAGCATTCTAGCCAGATCTTGTGAGGAACAAACATCTTCGGCAGAGACATCTCGTTCTGCCCATATGACAGTCCTTTCTCCTTTCTAAGGGCACTCTGCCGGCCAAGTTACGCGTGCTGTCCCGATGTAATCCCAAAAGGAGCAGGAGATCCATCAGACCTCTTTTGCGTAGCGACCGGAATCACAAGGTGTCATGCCTACAAGCTACTCCGCATCGTTAAAGAGTGACCGAACAGTCATGATTCTGCAGTACGCAGATGACCTGATCATATTCAGCAGAATTAATGCTGACTTGCAGGCTGCGTTTCGCACACTTGATGAATATTTCGCATAATGACCTCATTGTTAATATGTCAAAAACACAGACTGTAAATTTCAGACGTAAGGAGTAACGCGCCCGCGCAAGCGTTTATCGCGGACAGCGGGTAAAATAAGTCTAATACAGCTGTCCGTTCAGACGGCAGTTTCATTACCCACGCTTAAAATGGCATCCGTAGTTGCCAACGGCATCCATGATGTGATAAGTGACGTAGGAACATCTTACCACCTCGCACTTATAGCGGTTGTATAGGGTAAACTAGCTTTCCTAATGCGAGTACTTGGCCTTTCGCCAAATTCGCATAACAGATTAGTATACACGCTTGCGGACTGATTAGTATACACGATCGCGGTCACACTTCAACCTTGCACGACGAGACACTGATACCGAGAAGACCTTCAGCCGAAGTTCAGCTGCCGGACTGGACTTTATGAGACCCGTCTGTTGCAGGACCTGTTGTCTGACGCCCAGGTGACTAGTTGACCTCACTTTCAAAGTAGTTTATATGCTCAGATAGGGCTTCCATCCTGTTTTATGCCACTCGTGTTCAAATCAGTGTCACTCATCTTCGAAACAGTGACACTCATCCGGCAGCGGATGTTTGCACAAGAAAATGTGGGCTATTACGCCCGCATCTGGCCAAACAGGTCTTTAGCAGGGTGTTACCCTGAGTTCTCCACTTCTCTGTTAGTGTATCAAAGAATTAGTGGATTCACTGCGCTTCCCCCCCCCTAATATCTGGTGTCTAGATAACGGCGCTCTCGGCGAACACCTCCCGACATTACTGAACGACATTCAACTTTGGTATGATTAGCGGCCTGCCCCTGAACTCGGGCAAGTGTGAAGTATATGTGTTACAGCCTATAACGGAGCTGAGCCGTTCGCTTTAACGGACCTCTGGGCCTACTTCCTGGCTGTCGCGTTGTTGACAAGACTAACCTAGAGCTGCTAGGGGTACCCTTATTGCCGAACGGGATTGCGGCACTAGCCGGCCAAACAGACAAACTGAACTTTGCCACATGCAGACTACCCCGATTGGGCGATTCACTGCGACCCTCTTTAGATCTTGCTTTTTGCCACTTGTATAGAGGTAACTTGTCCTTATCGCCTGAACCTTTACAGCCATTTAATAGTCTTAGCTTAGACACTTTAGAGGAGATACTACATCCTAAGCTGACCGCTGTGGCGGAGGATCAGGTATATATTCCCTTGGCATGCATACCTAAATACACATTAGCCCCTTTAATATCAGGGGCGCTGACAACGGCAGCATAAACTGATATGTTGAGATAATTAGAGTTTCCTTAACAGTCTTTGTGGCAGTCACTGACTCTCAGCGATGTGGTTAATCATCTATTCTCAATGAGCCTACTAAAAAAAATCGATAAACAACAGGTATAGAACCAGCGACACCCATGATTAACGCACTAGTCCCTTAGTTCTCGTCTACACGTATATATATATATACTTCCCTGAAGCTTAGCGACCGCACTATATGTATATATATATTATATATAGACTCCTCTGAAGCTAATTGAACGGACATCTAAATACTATTTAGATAGGTCTGACCACAAACACACCACATGAAAAATGTTTAGCTATGCACGACATTCATTCGAACTTTCTTTGTTCCCCTACCCGCGCTACAATAGATAAGCCGAAATAAGAACGCAGGTCAGGCGCATAATGGTGTAAAAAATATATTATGACGTGTCATTGTTTATTATTGTTCAGAGCTGTAATCATGATTGCTGCTGTCGTTAGGTATGTCGCTACTAGCTACTATCGAATCTTCACGCACATCGTCAAGCACCTAGCGGGATATGACTGGCGTCGCGGACCTCTGCATTATATGCTTGGCCAAACAAACTCGCCCGGCGAGCAACAGCCGCTGAGACATATCATTCTCCGATACCCCCCCCTGAGATCGCCAATGTACAATACAGGTATAACAATGATGTTTATGGTTTTGATGTGAGGCGAGTACGGCAGACTGGCTCTAATAACCGTAACGGTAGTAATACGACTCGTAAAATGATTTTAGCAGCATTTGCCAAAGCAATTAATGTGGTCGCCGGTGGTCGCCGTCGTCAATAGTAGTCACTCCATCGCAAAAACTGGATCCTATTCTATCTATATCCATACGTGATATTTAGCCTATAACTTACGGTGTCTATATGTTTTCACCGTGTGCAAATCGCTTTACTATAAGGGCGTACCACTAATTCGCACCGTCGTGTCGTCACGACCTGCATCAATACGGCTTAGACCAGTGTTCCGCGATATAAGAGATTAGTGTTAGTTAACGCATATTATTAACCGGTGTGTCATGAATGTGCGATCTCTGCGTTGTCCCGTGTATTCATCACACGAGCTCCTGTAGCTCACAGTATATGTTACGCTGATGCATTCATATAGGCTGTTTGTTCACAAGACTCCGTTGGTGCGTTGAGTTTCTAGCTTGGCGTAATCTTACTAAATACACTGCTGTTGCATCAACGAAAGACGTTCGTTGGCATATGCTTTCAAGACGAGCATAAACCAATGTAATATACCAAATTGTTATATACTTGGGATTCTTTTGTTGTGCGAGCATCGCTGATGTCATTTTTGTTTAGGATTACAACCACATAATCTAAAATAATTGTGCCACTGCTACTTCAATTTGTAACACGCCACGCTCTACATGTTTTGATGCCGTAAGGCGTGGCTGTTGATCTGGTTCAATAAAATGCAATGCGGGTCGTTGTAGTTGTTGTCTTTTGTTTACCAACTAGTGGCGGCACAAGTTTATTAAAACCAGGTTTGCCAATGTGTCGTTGTCACGAGGAACACATTTCGGAAATTGCAAGATTTTGTTCCCAAAGACCTTAATCGAAGTGCAACCATGTATGGCATAACAGTTCAAATGCCTTGCATGTTTTTTTTTCAAAAACTATATGATGTCTCTACACATCAGATTATTTATTTTCTAGATATGTAATGGATCAACTTTAGCATTACTATGTATAACCGCTCCGTAATCATTTACATATTTACATTACATGTTTCTATATATTTGTGCTGTTCTTAATACTGATTCCATTCTAGATCTAGAATTTGATCACACAAGCAACAAAGCCGAAATTCGTAAAAAACTAAATTCAAACTCGTGGTTAACATTGTGCCTTGCAATTTATACTTATTTCAGTTGCTGATGTGTCAATCTATATATCTAGTTCGACTTAGGGGACGATTGGCCTAAAGTTTGTCTTTAAGGACAGACGCTACAATTGCGACTCAACAACAACAACCACTATTTCTAAATATGCCTCTGGAAATATGACCGGATGCGGATATAGCGTTTAGAGGCACCTAGTTCAGTTGTTGAACGGTACAACCTCACTAGCAATAACGCCAATGGCGGTCATTTCAAACAATAGTGTTCTTAAATTATATTTGGTCGGCTGTTTTTTTCTATATTTCGGGTTAGTAATTTCAACAATGAACGCTTCAATTGAGCAATATAAAGCTCGTACTAATCACCGGTGTTTTCTAGCACCACCGCCCTTATAGTACGCTATTTATAAATCGATTCATTGCGATCCCACTAGCAGTACCTTTGGGTTCTATGTGGATTGTAACAACAGCCCCACTTAGCCGTCCCCGGTAGCAAAACGCATACTAAGAATAATACTAAGAATCTACAATAATAGCGGTATACATGGTAATTTAATAAAAATACTAAAACGTTTCCTGCATATTTTAAGCAGGCGAAGATTCTGCTATGTTAGAAAAACACAACAGCCCTTCAGGCAGTACGAGCTTATATTGGTCATAAAGCTTATGAGCAAAAATGTGTAAAAATAGGCAAACAGTCAACTAAGTATGAAAACGTGCGAACATGATCGATATGTGCAGAAAATGTAAAGGTATTTTGGCGTATAAATTATAAATCATATGAGCCACGGAGCACCGAAAATTGAGTCTTACATTGAAGGATCGAGCTCAGTTCTCGTTGCTAGCCAAATGTGTCTATAGGATCAAACAATGTGTATGCTGTAGGTGGAATTTGGGACAGATGATAGTGTAATGTTTCCAAACTAGATACATTTACATAGAAGTCCTTCTGTGATAAACCGTTTCAATGACTGTACATAAGTCGGAATGGCAGGAGTGGCATATCGTTTCGCGTAGAGGACTCTATACGATAACCGCAGAGTAATTCAACCCAGACAACAGTTACAGGGCAATATCATGTCCATAGCATCGGACATAAGTCTAAACGTTAACACAAAATTAAATCGGTATGCCCTACAGATCTTTACGTTTTCTAGCAGGGTGAGTAATGCGTGAATGACATGCTTTTCTTTGATGAAAAATTAACATCATCCTTACCATTAGATACACACATACACATGCAGCATAAACATGTGCAATCCTCTTTTGGTCATGTTGAGCCTAAAACGGGGATTCTGCTTTCTACCACGTACGATGGGCATGCAAGGATAGTCCACGACCTATCAAAGACCTATCGGAATATATGTTTTTCCTTTCATCTCATTTCCATTGTGACACATGGCAACGCTATTCGTATCGGCACACACTCGTAGTCAAAGCAACTAATCGCTCGCGTCTCGTACGGCCGTTGCCATAGCGTCAAACATCGATACAAAAGGCACAAACAAACAGATACGCTGGAATCATCGTGTGCGCCAGGTATATCTCCCTCAAAAGAAAACATTAAATAAGATCTATCGTTGCCTCGCTTTGGCGCGGTTGTTTGATTGACTGGGAAGTGGCGCATCCTTCCACAATTACGCCACATTCGCGCCTTCGCGCAGAGGCTCTGTCCTGAGTGCAGCCCAGCACTGAATCCGGATGCTTGGGTTGAACAACAGATCTGTCTCGTTCACCCAATCCTGGAGCTCATCCCGCTCCGTGCTTCTTGTCAACTTATTACCAGTTATCAAGAAAGGCAAAGCCTGTCTTCGGAATGTCATCACTGATCACGGGTGTGGCTACAATCGACTCCGAGGAGCTCTTCGCGCCTAGCCGCGGAACTTCGATCTTCGGTGCTACGGGTGGAGCGACCTGTAATATATAGCACCGGGAATTACATATTTTTGAAACAACCACGGGGCAGAATCTATCTGCACGCAAGGCAGTTTCTAAAGGGAGCTTGATCATCATCGGCGGCTAACAAAAACGGTAAACAGCAGCGGCTACGATAATCGGTCAAGTAGTAATAGCAAAACTAGGAGCACTTATATTCGTCACGCTAACAGTAGGAGCACCAACATCTAGAATTCTAACGAACTAACATCCAGAACTTGGTCGATCTGGCCGCGCGCTTGCAACGACGGTGCAGAGTGTTAATTGTGCTAACGACCTGTTATCATTGGTTGACTTTGACGGCGAGCATTCGCCAATGATGTAGCAACAACTCGAGAGAAGAAGCATTAGCCGTAATAATATCGGCTGGGGGTAGTAATCGTAGGGAGAGAATTGTTGTAGGATAAGCGGTTGTTTGAAATAGAGGTGGAAGTAGTACCTTTTTTAGCTGCTGAGGTGGCACCTTTGTCCGAAGTCCGGCCGAGCTGGCGTGCTGTAGAAGCGGTGATGCCCGAATGTCGGCGGCTCCACCGGCGGTCTCCGACACCAACGCCTCGGGTAGAATATGCGGTTGGTCGGGATCCACTGACGGGCAGAATGAGCTACGTGGACGTTCCGTCTAGACCAAGCAAGTGCCGAGAATAGCATAGTCAGTAAGTACACATTGCTACGTAGGAGAAGGAAATGGACTCTTGAATGTGGCTAATCGGTTGATTACCAACACAATGAAAATCACATTTTACTACATGTCATCACCATGGACACCCCTAGTGCATCGTTTTTCAGACCTACCTAAGCATTTCGCGTCTTTCAACGGATTTATCAAATTTAACAACCTGGGAGTTCATCACATGTAACTTTTGGAGGGCTCTTAAACAACTCGATTCAACATGCATTATCACTGTGTATCCTTCAAGACGAGCTTACAAATCAACAAACAAATATCTCAGTAATGTCACACGTACGTGGCAAGTAAGACACGACAACAAACTGACAACAAAACATGACCTTGCGACGCCACATCTCGTCAAAAGTCAACATCAAGTTATATATTATTGTGGTTGTTGTAAGTGTTACCCACAGACTTCCTCACGCTCATTATTGAAACCGGTAATAGTCTACATTGTCGCAACCGATCAGTAATGATATCACGCAGCAAGCAACATTAGGGCCCAAAAGGCCTAGTATAGATGGAAGGGTAGTCAACCAGCGAAGGGGACCCGCAACGGGATGCCAACGACCGCGAGAAAAAATGTATACTAGTTTAGCCTTGTTTATCTATATGTTTCTTAAAAATACGATACAGCTTTGTTTAAATGCTAAAACGCGGAGCGTTATTTTTTTCAAGATCAAGTCGAATAGGAAAACTACGGCAAAACTATAGTGGTAAAAGGCAGTGATCATCTCACCTGTGCGGGCCATTTGGTCGTTGCCGGACAACCAGTTCGGTTGTTAGAGTTCGACGTTGAGCCTGCGGATGCAATCGAAGCAGACGATCCAACCGAGGCTAGCGAAAGGGTCGATGAGCGTTCAGGCACATCGGGGACAGGATTCTCCGGGGACACCTGTACGACACAAGAGAAACAACGATCGCGACGATAACAGCCACAATAACAGCAAAATTATCACCCGGATGATCACCCATTAAAACATGGAACGCCGTAAAAGCAAGCAAGTACGCAACAATTGCACTAAGAGTCGTAGGTTACACCAAATACTGACGTAATATATATATATATATTAAGTTAGGTACAACGTTAAGAAATCTATTATTTGCGTTAGGACGAGCAATATTCACGGAATGTACATATTTTATTCAATGTGAGACTAACAGGTAAAGTCATCCTAATCATCCTAAATCAGCTTAAGGGAATCGCAATCAAGTAATTCGCACATGAATACATAACTAGGGTCCATCATTTGCCTGGAAAATTTGCTTCTTCGCTGTTATTTTAAACAACGAAAAGTTTTATTTAAACGTAAGTATTATTGCTACCGCCTATCATGGGACCATCGCCGAATTGCATTCGCCACTGCGCACTCAACTCAAAGCTCGTTGTGGCAGGTTATGTGCTGAAACATGCATTCGAACACAGAACATACCTAGATCACTACTGAAGGTTTTTCATTCGAGTTTTGATCCATATATATATATATATATATATATATATGCAGATGACACAGATGAATGAAGCTGTGTGGGCAAATTCACTATTACTCACAGGTGGTTTAGGAGCTTGACGCTTTTTGCCGCCGGTCGCTGGCTGCGCGGAAGATGGCCTTGAATGCGGATGTGGTTGCTGCTGCTTCTGCTGCCGTTGCGGTTGGTGACCAACAGTAACGGCAGGAGATAGATTCGTCGTATCGCTAGCTGAACTCGCGGTAGAACCAGTTAGAATCGTCGTCGTCGTCGCTTGGGATTCCTCACCGGCATCTGCGCGTGCTGGCCCGTTATGGGCGCCACTGTGCTCACTGGCAACACTTTCTTTCGATGCAGACATCTCTCCGTGGCCAGACAACCGGGCGGGCTCAGCAGACATCGAACCGGCATCGGTAAACGGGCCGCCGCACTTTAAGCCGTCGTTCTGTAAATCCTGCTTCAAAAAGGATGAAAAGGATGTAAGACGATTCGCTCATCTACTGCTGGTGCGCTAATTATTGTTATACATTGCTGACTAAGCGGGACTAGTAGAAACTATCGCAGCTGTTAAGGCTGAGACAGGACTAACATGAGCACTGGCTGGTCCCATCATAATGTTTATTGCCTCTGCTTACCACCTTTATTATAAATTGTATACGTATTTTGTAAATAGATGCCTGCCTTATGTCCGATGTTGCTGGTGGTGTTTTGGTGGCCGCTGTGGTGAGGTGCACCAGTCTGCGCCTGCGGCGGAGGCGGGGGTGCGTGTTTCGGGCCGCATGAGTGGAGAACGACGCCGTTCGGGCGTCGACGCTCGCGAGCTTCGCCGCGATACCCGATCTCCACTGCACGAACCAGCTGCGCGTCCGGCGCCGCCCCCGCCCCCGCTCGAAGCGCCAGCTAGACCGCCAGAGGGTTGTTCCGCCAAGGTCCAGACAGCTGGCGTTGCTTAGTCCTGAATCGAGGGTCCCGCCGGAGACGCTCGTCGACAGCCGCCCGAGAGGCCGGTTGAAGGTCGCAACCCAACGAAGCATCATCGTGTGCGTCGCAGCCAGCTGCAACCAAGCCAACCGATGCCGACCCCAAAGGCGAGACTTCTCTCGCTACCGCCGCTACGCCCCCTTCACTAGTGCCGTCGACAACACCGTCGTCTTCGTGACCGTTAGCTGTGAAGTTGATTGTCCCGGCGGCCGCTGCCGCGACGTAATCGTCGGCCCCGCACAGATTGACGAATGGTGGAGGAAGGCGTTTGCTCGGATGATCCTCCTGGCACTCGGAAGGCTCAGCAGCAGCGCAGGCCGCCGCAATGATAACGTCTCGGCTTGGGGTGATCGGATCGCACGACTGATTGTACCAGCTGAACGCCTGCGCATGCTCGTCACGCCACGTCTGTAACAATGCCCGAGTACCCGAACACGACGGCAAAACCCGTTAGAGACGGCAGCGGCGAGAAGAAGAAGATGAACAGACACAGTAGAAACAACAATAACAACAACCATACCAAAAGCAACAACAGTAAAAAAACGACGACAGCACCAAAAACGAAAACTAATGCTGAAACAATTGCTTCTACTGTTAGATAATAATCATATTTCCGTCGTCGTTAAAATACCATGCCTGCCAGTCTATTAATCTTTAGAGTAACATAGCCACAAAAAGCTCAATTTATTAAATTATTACGCCCGCTGTCCTCCAGAAAAGAAAAAAAAACATGTAATTCGGAGTGCTTTGCATTGCCCTTGAATTTCATTGTCAGTCATTTTAAACACACTTCGTCAATATCAATCAATGGCAGTACATATTCAGACTTATGCTTTAATGAATGTATCGACGGTAATAACATCATTTATTTAGTTTTTGGTGTCTAGCTTGCTATATTTGCTAAAACCAGCTGCGCCCTGTCAAACAAGAAGACAAAAAAGAAGCCTCATTTTATAAAGCGACGATTCCCACAGCCAAATACGTATGCTTAGTCTACTACGACTAAAAAACGTGTGCAAAAGCAGCGCTTACATGCACACAGCGTGAAATTAAAAAAAACGTGTAACCGCGGCAACAGCGGCAAACAGTAACAGTAGAAACATCACCACCATTACCTCCCACTCATTGATGTACAACAAAAGTGTACCGCTGGAAATGGTTATATCAATAAAACCCTAATATTAAAATTACCTCCCACTACCAGAACAGGCCGCAGAAACGCAGGCACCGAAGATTAAATTGTGCAAATACCGTCACACGACTTAGTTTGATTCGATCACATTTATCCATCAAATCTAGACATGCCGATGGGCGAACCGGTTACAACGTTTGGCTGCACTTCCGAGCTAACGAGCGAGTTCAGTTGACCAGAGCCTAGCCTCTCACTGGCCCATGTCGCGGAGGTCGGTCGCGTACCATACAATTACGGCAAATAGTTAAAAAAAACGAGATAGATAAACCCCCGCCAAGCATGCAAACACACACACACACGGCGGCTGCATTTTAGCGTTATATATATATATATATATATATATATACCACTAGTCAGCAGAACCGACACACTAAGCGAATGGAGCCAGCAATGGGATACAATCCAGCCGGGCCATCCTGGATATTGGACAAGATACTTCCTGATCTTAAAAAATGGTACAGCCTCAAACACGGCTCACTTACCTACCCACTCGCGCAACTGCTAACAGACCATAGTGCCTGTTTTCAGCAGTACCTACACCGCATTGGTAAAACTGACTCTCCTGTATGCCGCATGTTCAACTCGGGGGAGCCGGATGATGTAAGGCACTGCTATGAGCGGTGCTCCTTCTTCGACACTGAGCGAGAGCTATTGTCCCGAAACCTAGGGCTGCAGAACCTCCTGACATGCCAGGCCCTTGTAAGCGCTCCTCAAAGATCACAAATCCTGGATTCTGGTAAGAAGATTCGCACAAGGTATCTCTGAGGCGAAAATAACCGCCGCACAAAGCCGAGCAGCCTAAATCGCAAGAAGAGTGGCCAGGTGCAGTAATCTCGAGAAGACAGTACTGCGGCCATCCCCGTCAAGGGAGGACGACTGGATTTTAGTGGGTGCGAGTCCCACACTACCGTGGCTTTAACAACGTCGCCCGGTGTGCAGAACGCATTTTACCAAGTTACCTCTATAAAAAAAAATATATATATATATATATCCTGACTACGGTGGTCTATAAATATCTATGTATATTAGTACCGATAAGGGCGTCAGAGCATGTGCGACAGGTATAGGGAAAGATTCGCCCCGACTACTAGAAACACAGTTCAATCTACATTATTTTTCCTTCATACGGACTTGATACTTGACTAAAACATAACAGTAGGCCACTCAAGCTTAGTCGAAGTACGCTGATCACCTCAACCGTTTGATGAGTAAATTACTAACCTGTTTTCTATTCGTCCGCCTGGACACAGGTGGCAATCACGAAGCGCACAACTTCTCAAATCGGATCAACTCGATTGAGCGACGTTTCTTATTGTGCCAATACTCTAGCCGGTTTAAACAACAGTGCCGTCTTTGTTACTTATTCTTAGCTATCCATTCTCTCTATACACGCATACCCTCAACCTATATATTATATATATATATATATATATATATATATGCACTTTACCACAAATCTGCGGTCTTAGGATCACATTGGTCTGCCATGAATGCTCGTTCGCGGTCGCCCAGAGTTCTCTACTATCAATCACTTCACACTCCGTGCGAATGCCGTCTACACGTAGCAGACGTTTGGCATATAAACGACGCCATCTCGGTTACAAACTCAATACGGAAAGAACACATTCGTCGTAGTTCTTGGAAAACTCCAAAACAAAACACCCGCTTCGAAAGTGGCTTCTTCGTAGCGGCGTCGATCATAATGTTATCACCGCTTGTATTATCATACGTTGACGGCTACATGTATATATATATATTATATATATATATATATATATATATATATATATATATATATTCATTACTATGCGGTGTACAGACACGAACAGTGTTTAACACCCAGTTGAGTAATTAGCTCACATGCTTGGCAAAACGGTGTGTAGCCACAGATACAGCTAAAAGTCCCGGCACTGCAGGATCACATTAGCGATCGGCCGGCTATTAATAACTTCGGAACAAAGGTAGAAGGTAAGCCGGATGTGCTGCTAGTGTCACCTTGTACGAAGAAGACATAGATGGGAAAAACATCGAGGGTAGGGGCACATACATGATATGCATTTCTACAATCGCGATACAGTGACAAATAAGTAACTCATTACTAATACACCGGCTCGGCAATGGAATGCAAACTACACATTTAGTTGTTGTTCAGGACGACAGTTATGTCGAGAAATCAAAGATTTATCCCTCCCTGACCGATTATATATATATATATATATATATATATATAGGCAGCATCAGCATAAACCATAAGGTTAATATAGGCGGACTGCGACAACAGTGATAGTGGGTCCCACTTACAATTGGCACTTTATGTCCATTGAAGTCCTCCTCAATGACGACACTTCGGCTTCGCGGGTCCTCACCACTGGCTCT
The DNA here is from genome assembly GCA_003439945.1 of Dermanyssus gallinae. NCBI lineage: Eukaryota > Metazoa > Arthropoda > Arachnida > Mesostigmata > Dermanyssidae > Dermanyssus > Dermanyssus gallinae. The sequence continues at coordinate 593,906 of QVRM01005948.1, read as the reverse complement.
GCCGAGCGGGCCTTCGGGAGCCCCGCCGGCTAACGTGGAATGCAACGCAGGTCCGGTGCTGATTTCGACGAGAGGAAATGTCTGGGAAGGATCGACGAAGCTAGCTAGAGGGCCCAATGGGCCACCGGACCACTGCCGAGTTCCCGTTCTCAACTCCGGTATCCACGGTCAACGAGCGGTATCTAGAGAAGTGGATTGGGTAGCAGTGGTAGCAGCACCAACCATACCAATTAAAAGCATGAATGTGCAAATAACTAAGAGAACCAATTCTCTGTATATATATTTTTCTATCGAATTAATTTAAAGCATAGCACACACTATATATTTGTTTTTTTTTAATTATTGAACCTTCTTCTCTGGACGGTACATTTATTTAAATTCAGTAATTCCTCACTGAGCTTGTAATTTCCAGAATTATACAATTCAAACATTGTAATCATTCAGGGCATTTTGCAGAAAAGGCTATCGCCCGTGTCTGCTCCCTCTTGCGAGTGTGTCAACATCCTTCATATTACATAACGGAGTTTAGAATAATTTTTCTATGTTTTCATTGCGCTGGGAGACTCATCCAAATACAAATGTTTTTAATATATCCAGCAAAATTAAACAAATCTATTGTTTAAGTTTGGTTTTGCATTCCTTTGTAGATAATTCTAAGACGCATCTAAACAGATAAGGAAATCCGGCATTTATGTTTACCAGGTGATAACTGAGCATCGAATAATTTGTCACAAGCTATGTATATATATCACAAGCTGTCACAAGCTCTCTCTCTCTCTGTATATATAAGGCGCTACAGGACTATTTCAAACGCGATATAACGAATTGTAGAGCTCGTGAAAACAATTATTTTTTTCAATGGAACACGGTATCTGAGAAGTCTCGTTTTGGAGTGCGAGTGAAATTACTACAATGTGTGATACTAGTGTTGTTGTCCAACATAGAAGCATAAAATATGACATTGCGAGACAACCAGAAGAGAATTCGCAGAAATGAAGTTATTTTATTAGCTTTCACGCCCAATACCTCAAAATCATAACGCTACGACCATTCATAGCGCCCAAAACTAAAAAACATATTCAGGCAAAGGCGCATTTTATGTGGATCATTTTGGTACCAATTTGGACATGCGAGATATGGTTGCGGAGTAATTGAGACTTTTCGGCGGACGTGTCGAGATTGAGTGCATGAATAAAAGACTGTGTGGCGACGTTGTGGCTGTGGCGCGAAAGATCAGCGGTAGTTCACTCTCACTCCGAAACAAGACTTATCAGAGCTTCAACGAGCTCTACAATTCCTTATATCGCTTTCGAAATAGTCCTGTAACACCTATATATCTGAGAAGTCTTGCTTCGGAAGGAGAGTGAAATTACTACAATTTGTGTGACACTGGTGTTTTTGCTCGACATAGGAGCACAAAATGTGCAATGGCAAGGCAACTGGTTCTTCTATACAGAAACTAAGCACACCGTCGTGTTTGTGAGAAAATTATGTTTCTTCTTATGAAGAGCATATAAGGCCGCTCAGAAGATGCGACATGGTCGCTTAGAAGAGAATTCGCCAAAAATGAAGTAGTTTATTAGCTTTCACGCCAAATACCTCAAAATTATTACCCTACGCCCACTCAGCGCTCAAAACTAACACATTCAGGCTAACGCGAACGATTTCATGGCGATCATTGTGGTACCAAATCTATGTCAATGCGAGCTGCGGTTGCGGAGTGATGACGATTTTCGAAAGAAGTAGAATTTTCTCGCGAATACGACGGTGTGCTTAGTTTATGTATAGAAGGACTAGGACTTGCCTTGCCATTGCACATTTTGTGCTCCTATGTCGGGCAAAAACACCAGTGTCACAAATTGTAGTGATATCACTCTCACTTCGAAACAAGATTTCTCAGAGACTATGTTCTATTGAGAAAAAAAAATATGTTTTAACGAGTTCTACAATTCCATATATCGCGCTTCAAATATTCCTGAAACACCCTGTATATATATATATATATATATAAAAGGCGCACGACTAAAGGTGTCTCACCTCTGCTCAAGGTCGCCGGGAACGAGACTCTCAATCACAAGTTCAGCACGCTGCTTCTCGCTGAGGGTGTCCCAACCGCCCGATGAGGCAGACGACCCTTTTCGGTCATCGCCCTTCACATTAAACGTATGATTATGCCGGCGCGAATGCGCCAATGAGATGCTTCGAACGTCATCGATAATTCGTGCAGACGCCGACGACAATGAGGCAAAGTACGAGTGAACCTGCAAAACAGACAGTATCGATCGACACTGCTAATTAGAAAAAAAAAACGTCTACTACGGTCCAGACCAAAAAGGATGGCTCCGCATACAATGATATAGACCGTTAGTGTGTGATCGAGATGTGATGTCGCAAGGGGGAAATAAAGCAACACACTATTCATTAAACAGTAATATTATACAACTCGACGTCAATAAATCATTATGTCGTCGGTTTAAATTTACTCCCTGTCTTCCTGTCCGGGACTCCTATCGTGTCGCTTATGTTGACACAGACAGAACTCCGTCTAAGAAATCCGTCCGACTTGATGTTGCAACACACTTACTCTCCTCTTCACACCAGCACATATTTCACTGAAGTCTCTATTCTAGCGCATGCCTACAGTGCTACGAAAAATCTGGAACTGTTCCTGAGAGGCAAATGTGGCTTCACTAAAAGATCAAGATGTAGCACTGGTAGATTGGGCGGCTAGTGTATCGTTTAAGAAACACCCCAAATTGCTGAGTCAAGCCGAGTTCTTCTGTCACATTCCTCCACTAGCTAGATTAGTCCCGCGTTAGCATGCTATGGCTTGTTTAAAAGCTAGAGTTGAAGTAATGGCATGTGGTCTGCTGCCAAATGACCCAAAATATAAATAAGTGGTTCGATTATCCCTCTAACCTCACCCTCCTGACGCATCATGACCTCATATATAATGGGCGGACAACGGAAGGTCTCTTAGTAGAGTAGAAAAAAAACGAAACTTCACCGAGAGCGAATCGGGAATGAGAGAGAAAAACACTATGTCTACAAGAAAACAGAAATAATTACATAAATAAAAAAAAAAAATATATATATATATATATATATATATATATATAAGGTTTCCTATAATACAAAACTTACAAGTACATGCTCCACTACCACACCTTCAAAATATAAAAAATACCAAAAAGCTACTTTACTGTAGTGCTGAAGTGACAGAGCAAGCTACGCTTGAAGGTTCTTCATGTCGAGCCATCTGCGTTGATGACACACCCAGATCAGATCACTGCCCTTAGCTGGCCATATTACCTTTCTGCTTACGCTTAGCGCCGTTTACCGCAGGGCAGATACAGCACTATACAGACGACGAGGCTGTGTTAATATAGTAAGATATACACGCTTTATGATGAATGTAAATAAGGCAAAATAAAGGCAAAATTACAAAATAGTATTTATAATATACATAGATGGGCCGAATGTTCGTCACCCGTTGATTATCGGAGCAGATGGCCGGAGGACGAGAGACAACATGTTTGCACTTTTGTAAATGTTGTGTATATATATATATATATATATATATATATATATATTTCATATATATAGAGTGTCACCTTCTTGGAGATATCTGACGACGAGGCGTTAGATGACGTGGACGTTTTTGCGCTCATCCTGAAGGCACGATAGCGACTTGTTGGCTGTTTTTCGTTGTCGAACTCAGAAAACTCCTGCAATTGAAGCCAAGAAAGCGTATGTGTAAATGTCACGCGTCTAAGTACAGTCAAAGACATTTACGTATCTGCTAATGAAAGGGTCGCATCGCAGGTACGCCAGCCCGAGTCGTTGGAAAACGGCGATCCATGACTTAGACAAGCTCGGCGAATGAATTGTTAAGATATAGAGTAGCACAACGCTTAGCAGCCACTCGGCATAGAACAACAAGCGTGAACAAATATAATCGATAGCGCGTTTAGCGAGCAATCAGTAGATGAGAGTACAATCAAGCATTCCGTCCACACCACACTGAAGCACACCGACTGCACGTTATCGAGAGCAGCCACAAAAATAAATTAGAAGACAATTAACAACAAAACAAAACTACCACCAACGTAAGTGGTGTAGTTTTGCTACCGGCAACAGCAGCAACAACAACAGCAACAACAACAACAACAACAACAACAACAACCACAACAACAACAACTCCTGCAACAATAACAGCACCACAGGTAACAACAAACATCGAGCAGGGTAAATCGTTACGACAAGACTTGGGCCGAGGCGACAGCGTTTCGATAAGATCCACGCATCTACGATGCAAGTCTAGCCGGCGGCCAGCTTAGCTTGCCATGATTCGCTGAAGGCGGACTTTCGAGGAGCGTAGCTTCCATTGCTTTTGTTGTTGCTGCTGCTGCTGCTGCATCGCCAAGCTGGCGTGTTGCCGATGTTCAGGTGCCGTCGGGTTCGTGTGTCTATGCGCGTGCTGGAGCAGCTTTACTCGGGTCGTCCCGTCTGTCTGGAATCTACAGCACGATCTTGGCCCCGACTGCAACAAGCGAAGGGAGACGCAGTACAAAATACGCGGTCCGCAGTTCGCCGTTCGATGGCGATGATGTTTGTCCGGCGACTGCCGCTGTCCCGTTGTGTCGAGCGAGCGAGCGTCAAGTGTTTGAGCCGGTCGTTGTCGGTTAGCTGCTCAATTAATTAGCGGCCCGCTAGCTCTGCTAATTAGTAGTCGAGTTAGTTCATAAGTTAAGTTCGGCTGATCGAATCTCCACTAGCTACACGAGCGGGTAAGGGTGTAGCGAGAAGGGGACACCCGACGCAACAAGCACAGTAATAGCCTCAACTGCAATAACTATCACAACGAGAACAACAACAGCAACAGCAGCAATACGAATAATCAAAATAGCAATAATAACACTAATAAAAGTACCCGCTGATTTAACGAGAGAGATTAACGCGTCTATGCGCCTCATTGCGCCTGACATTGATTGGCTAGCAACGAGCACCGTTGAAGGTCGTTGTCGACCTCCGTATCGAAATCGTCCAAAGTCAGCCTCAAGTCAGATGCTGGGTGGCAGCCCACAGCCATATCGAACTCCTATTGCACAAGCCCCACTGTCCAACAGCCAATGGTAGTACAGATAAAAACTATAAAGCCAGTATATATATATATATATATATATATATATATATATATATATATATATAATATATCATTGTTGATACCCCAATATAAATTAAATATATGCTTTAAATATATATATATATATATATATATATATATATTGACGCCAATTAAAAATATGATCTATATTGCATTGTTCTTTGAATTGTAAGAATTGCTAAATACGCAAATGTGTGCATATAATAAAACATCGGTAGCGCGGCATAACCATAGATAAATGTACAATATAGTTTTAAATTCGACGCAAACGCATCGTTAGTAAACTGCAGAAGCTTTCGCTGTAGTCTGGTAACAAATACTTATCTTTATATATATATATATATATATAATTTTTCATAAAATTTACTCTAAGCATCTCTTCACGGGTTCCCTGCAAAATTGTTGTTGCACCTCCCCGTTTACAGTGGAACTGGAGTGGTCACAAATTTACACTGAATTGAACTATTTTCATCAAACCCATTTACTTTAAAGTGAAATGTCAATAATGCAGTTATGGTTAACCAGTTATATTATGAGGTTGTGAAGAAAAATCTAGACCCCCCCCACCACCCTGCCACGAATAACAGTGAAAAGAGCGGGACGATATAGAGTCACACTGGGATCATAGCGGTGACAGTAATAAAATAACAACAGCAGCGTCGTCGACAACGTCAGCGTTCGTCGCAACGGCAGCAGATGAAACGACAGGAAATACTTGACTTTCTCTACGCAGATATTGCCCAGAGGGCATGGAAAAACGCCGTTCGATATAAGAAGATTCGGCGCGTAGCAGGTCGCACACAGTCGCCGACCACGACGGCGACATGAAGCCTACCGCAACGAATCGGGGTGGTGCCACGACATACAAGATCAGCGATCACGTCGAAGAACGAGAACAACAACAACAACAGCAATAAGCAACAGCAACAACAACAACAACAACAACAATAAGAACAACAACACTAAGTGCAGAAGTACCAACACTAAGTGCAGAAGTACCAACACTAAGAAGAACATCAACAACATCTAGAACAGCAACAACAACAACAAGAATACCGACATTTACAACAACAACAACAACAACGACATTCGAATGCCATGTAAACATGACACTGTAGCACCCACGCCATCATCTCGTTCCGTCTGCAGGTGCAACTACACGCCTACGAAGTGCAATTACACCTAGAAGAAGCAGTTAGTAGCAAAAATCTAGCGAAATCGCTTGTAGCAGCAACACCAGCCGTTTGGAGAATTAGCGGCCATGGTAACAATACTCGTGCTGCTGAGACTTTGGCTAGCGCGCGCATCTTGTTCAGGTTAGTGGGGTTGTTCTTGTCGTCTTCTCCTTCGCAGAAGTTGCGGTCGATTGAACCTCACGATTGAATGATGAAGCACACATACCCCACAAACTAGACCTGCGCAGAGACACACAGCCATGCGTTTGATGGCGTTTATTTTTTCTGCAGAGAAGAGTGTTTTTTGTTGTTTCGGCCAAAAGGCCCCGCTTGTAAGTGTCTCAACTCAAATGGCAGCGGGTTGGGTCGATGCGTGAAGTTTGGAACGAATCTTGTCGTCTCGTGACGCGCCGGCGACGTGAAGTAGGTGCGAGTGACATTAACTCAAGTTAACATCGCCAGACTACAATAGCAAGCAAGACGGTCGACAATGATGAAGTGGCGGACAAGCAGCAGACAAGCGTCTGTCGATTCGCAGATGGAACAACACCGGTTTCGGCGACATCGCACGCCGAATTAACCGCAAGCTTCGAAGCGTCATCGCCAAAACTTGCAAAAAGACAAATACAATTAACTTTAAAGCAAGCTTTGGCGAACACTCGGCGGTAAGCTTCATGTGCTGAGCATTCTATTTGGATAATTATTGAAGCAGCGAAAGTGTGTGAAACAACGCTTTGTCTTGTTGCCACCAGAACGCGCACGACAAAGTGCTATACACCACCAGGCAATCAAGAGCCAAGCTCGAAAACGGCCTGCCTAGACGCGTTATTGCTCAACAAAGACATCCGTTCAACGTTCGCTGCTATGTGGAAAATAGATTTACGTGAATGCACGTTTAGTAATATATATATATATATATATATATATATATATATATGAGATAAAAATGCATCTTTTCTTTAATTGGTAATGCGTAACAGTTAAAGCAGTTTGCATATATATATATATATATATATATATATATATATATACACAACTAGGCGTAGTTGTAAGTTGCGGCGGGCGGAGGCAGACTTTTAAAATGCGATAAAGAAACCGTTTCGGTAATCCTTTACCTAGTTCTTTAAAATAAACGCTATCACGGTGGAATGATAATACATTTAGCACTGATATAACGCACATGCGGTGCAAAACTGCCATGGATACATTGCGCTCCGTTCGCTTCGGAAGCGCGCGACGGGAAAAACGGTACGGCTGATTGAAATAACAAAAATAGTGCACAATGTAGTAATGTCTCAGAAACGCCTTTATAAGGTTTCGCTCGCCATTCGGTGGCGACGACAAAGATGACGGCAACGAAAAATATATTTTCATTGCTACTTTTAATTTCGGATGCGCCATCAACGATGAAACTTCACATTCGAAACTGGCTTGGGAAAAGGGCTCTAATGAATGCAAATAAATGTGTTCTTTCAAAAAATCTTGCCTTCTGGCAAGGTCTCAGATGGGCAAGTAAAGTCTCTTCCCTCGCTGAAAGTAAGCTCTCGAAGACACAACTCGAGGAACTCGAAAAACTCCAAATGACAATGGTCGTAAAAAGTTCGAGCGAAAAAGTGGCCCTTAGAATACTTATTTTGTAATAGTACTACTTATAATTAACAATATCTTGTTCTTTGTTAGTAGTGCTCCGAGTTGACACTGGTGGTGAGGTTTGAGCGCGGCCTTAGAAGCAGCAGCGGTTGCAGCAAATCGTAATCCAAATCGCTTCGAAAGAGAAATATGCGTCGTGCCGGAGTGCAACATACAACTCTTAGTGCTAGAGTTGCCAGCCATTTCCTGCACTCCGTCCTATCGTCGGTAACCCTTTGCCTGGTCCTTTAAAATAAATTGAAGAGAGACTTGCTTCAGCCTATACCTGTACATCCCAGAACCCACAGACGCCCCTATTAGTCAAAGTCACTTACAATAGTTGTTGGACGCCCGTATAATGTCTATAAACAGTTCGTGAGAGAAACCATTTACCAAATTAGAACGTGAGGACACGTTTTTAATGTGTTTACAACAGCTTTTCCACAAGTTAGCTGCGAGATAAAACGTCTCGAGTCTTGCTTTGATCGCATTATCTCTCAGAAACTTTGAATCTGGACTGTACTGCAGCAGGGGCAGAGAAGTGGCAACATTTCGCCTAAAAAAAATATTTCAAATCTTTCTCCGAGCGTTCATATAGCCAGCTCAAGTCAACGGTCGAATGGCGGTATGCTTTATTAAGCGTTAACATGTCTTTAGAGCAGAAGAGCACACAGCAGTTAAATTGATTTTCTTAACCATACATCGTCACTGCGCCTCATTTCGTACCAGTCGCGCTTGCGAGTATACTTATTTCCGATGAGAAAGCATACATCGATAGAAGTATAAATTGGTACCAACAATGGATCTGAAATTGCTTGAAATTACAAAACGCATTTACATGTACATACGTATATGTATAAAGTGACTCGCATACACTACGACCCTAACAAGCAAAAAACTACGATATGTCTCGTGGCCTTGTCGGAAGACTACACAATGTAAATCTACGCGCAAGAGACGACAATCAGAAAAAAAACAACGAGGTGTACAGAGAAAGAAAATACAGCCTCAAGCATGAGTTGAGTCTTCGATTTAACTTAGGCGGCCAAACTCAAGCATATCAACAAGCCTGGCTCTCTTAGAGCAAGAACTCAGCACATTTCTAAATTATTAAGACGTAAAGGAACTTGTTGTCTAGCGCTTGTGAGTGGTTCACGCATATAGGGAAGGGTTTTCATCAAGTACGTGACGGGTGTAAATAGGCTGTCTGTAATATGAACCATATGCTGTTCAATCGGGTTAACCAAATGCCTGTGGCAGCAGCTTTTCCCAGCAGATAAATGTAGGACACGTATATATATATATAGATATATTTTTTAGGTGCGTTTTATTGATAAAATGTGCGATGACCATAACTTCATTTGGTTTTTCCGTAAGGCTAATGCCCGTGTACGGTTTTGCACTGATATATATATATATATATATATATATATATATATATATATATATATATATATATATATATATATATATATATATACGCTAACTGAGTTATCCGATTTTATCCACATTGTTAGCTAAAACCCTTCCTCATCTCTGGGCCAGGCTATCAATTCCCATGGCGGTGTATATACCCCAAGTACGGTGAATGCGGCAACATTTCACAATCGAAGCATCTGTATTTTGCGGAGGCCTGGGTTAACTCACTGCAACCTCGCGTTGTTTTAGTGGAAAACAATGCCCTTTTTATTCACGAGATTGTGTCTCGAATTGCGCAAATGGGTTAATCTGCTTAGCGTCATCTGGGGAGGTTGCCTGGGACGCACCAGGATCTTCCACGTTTCACATTGTCGTAAAAGTTCCAATCTTCGTCACAGGTAACAGTGCGAATCAAAAACGGACACTCGTGTCTGATAAGGCAATAAGCGCATTTGGCAAAGCGCTCCATTGTGTTGCTCTCGCTCAAATAATGAGGTATTGGTTCATCATTGATTCAACTTTGACACGAAACCATGGGCCGCGAATGCAAATGACGATGGATGTGTGACACCCCGCGAAGTTTACTTGCCGCGAAGTTGGTTTGCCAAGTTCCGTCCGGCAACTGAAGCCTTCATGGACGAACCCCGTCCTGGGATGACTATGACGCTTGAGGAATACGGCTGGCGCGAAACAGATTCCCTGAGGTGACTATGTGTAGCAAACCAATTGTAGCAAGAAATCTTTAAAATGCTGTTCTCACCGAAGACGCTCCAAATACTTCGGAGAGCTTCCGTAGCATTAACTGCATTTCTGAACTCATGCACCATTGCCACCAGAAACGGACATTTTTGCTGTCTATATCGAAAAAATTCATATGGTCAAAACAACGAATGAGATCACTTTGCAAAGCTTCTCGAAGATTCTACAGTAATGCGCTCACGTCGATATCTGCTTTGTGTAAACATAGCATACTTGGCGTGGCGGGCATTTAATGTACAAATTGCAGTTACTTTTTGACCAACCTAATAATATCGTACATATATAATGTACACGGTGATTTCATTTCAATAATACAATTAACGGAAAACAGACACGCCAACCACAGTGGCAAATGGCTGCAGAAATTACGCAGAACTAAGTAGTCTGGGCACCAATGCTAAGAGCATCAGCAAACGAGTGGGTATGCGACGACAACGTGGACAAAATTAAAGCATCAACAACAGCATCAAAAACAGTAACAACAACAGTCACAGCAACAACGATAACAACAATAACGGCAGCAACAACAACAACAACAACCACAACAACAACAACCACAACAACAACAACAACAAGAACAACAACGACGACGACAACAACGGCGACGACAACAACAACAACAACGATACCACTGCCCGATAGCGGGCCCCACGGCGCACCCAATAAATTGCTCGGGGCGATTGGATGAGTGAATAATAAATTCATGATTGAGAGGCGATTGGACACAGGCAAGCATTGAACCAGCCAACGTTGTTGTTGTTGTTGTTCATTTATCTCAGTCCGGCAGCGCTGCCCTTCCTTGGCGTTCGCTGGTCTGTTCGTTCATCTTGACAACAACAGCAGCAACAACGAACGCGACGCGCCCTGTCGCGCTCGATGCGTGTGATGGCAACAAACTGCTACTTCTAGTAAGGACGGTAGTAGTATACGAAAGAGAGTAAGAGTAGCAGCGCTCGCATATTAGTTCTAGTTACCGTAGTTAACAATATACGGCTAGTACAACCATTGTAATCAAACGGCATTCGCATCAGTAGCAGCAGCACCATGTATCAGTAGTACCCTGCGTTGTTGTTAGGCGGATAGGCGTCGTAGTGCAACGTCGTGTATTAGCAAATAATCATTCATATCATGTATCGTCATAGCTGTCGAGCGAGCGATCTGATCGTGTTATTATTATTATTATTATTATTATTATTGGCCTCTACCCGCGTTCGCCTACTTGTCTGTGTAGATTTGTCAAGTGAAGCTTGACAGAAGGCTGCGCGCCTGCGGGTCTAACTAATAGCTGTGTCGCCTTCGACGTTCCTCCTCCTCCCCCCTCTATTGGCGTCTTCGCGTCTGTCTTCAACATCCGTTCGCTCATTTCATCGCCCGCGTTCATTCGTTTCATTGCCCTCGTTGTTGTCGACATTAGTGTTGTTCTCGCTGTTGTAGTTGTTGTTGTTATCGGATCTAACTGGATCGCCTACCACAGTTGGGTGGTGGTTGGTTCTTGGTCATTGGTCGCTCTATTTGTTCGTTGGACGCGGAAACACAGATGCACTGACTGGGCGTCTACTTTTAACTATTGCTAAGCCTTCTGACTACTATAAGCGTTCGTTCTCTCTACCAGGGCTGCTAGAGTCTGGTGGTCGCCGATGTCCCTTAATGAAGACCCCTCCCCCCCCATCTTTTTCCCCGTCTGCGTAGGTTATTGCGCTAACCACAGACAAACAGCTGTGTAATCGATGTTGATGCTACTGGTGTTATTGTTGTTGTTGTCGTTGTTGTTCGTGTCGTCGTTGTTGCTCTTGTGGTTGCTACTCGTGTTGCTGTATAGCCATTATTGCTACAACGCGGGACGATGGTGCTGATTGTCTTGGCTCCTACTACATCTCCATGCGATGGTGACGCGTCTTCGAAACGAAACAATAACGAAACTAATCATCGACATGCACAACCACCAAGGCGGCACATAGCTATACCAACAAAGAAACAAGTCCTGCTAGCGGCTGGTGTTCCTGCTCAGGGGGATTACAGTACATTATTGTTGCTGTTGTCATGCTTTATTACTTAGTAACTTTAATCCAGTTTAAACATCATTATTATCATGATCACATAAAAAGACCCGGGCATTAGCTGAGATTGGCCTTACCCAACAATACCAACAAGCGGCACCATGGCCACGGTGACTCTGAGGGGTATGGTTTGTCATCTGTTCTCAATAAGTATCATCGCTCAACGAACATTCTATCGCAGCCAGGAATCAAACCCGCGACACCCCGGTAGATGACCACCATAATAACGCACTAGCCTCTCCTAGAACACGCCGCCACTTGTTTCTGTTGCTGAAATTATAATTGTAGTTATTGTGATTCCTGTCTGCGGTTATTATTACTTCTTAGCATACTAGTCAATGTTGATGTTGCTGTGTTGTGTGTCGTTGCTGCTGTAGATATTGTTGTCAACTGTTTTGGCTGTTGATCTCGTTACCAAGGCGTTGCTGCTGTCGGTGGCTGTAGCTGGTCGTGCTTAGGAAACGGTTAACCGTGGCCGACACGAGCACTTCAATCATGACCATTAACGTACCATCAGCATGAATCATCGTAACAATACTAATACTAGAACTAGAATTAGAGTAGTGCACGAGAGTAAATGTAGTGTCCTTTGCTGCTGCTGCTGCTGCTGCTGACTCGCTGGTATGTCTTAGATCACCAGTCGCCTGGCACTGCAGCGGGGGCACCGCCTCCGCTTTGAAATGCCGCCTGACTGGCTCGCAATGATATTATAGTGAGTGATTTTTCATTGACCTTCTGTGTAACTACTATTTGGCTGGTTTGATCTGTTGGGGCGTTTCGAACATAGTTCGCTTTTTGTTGGTTGTTGTTTTCTTGTTCTATGGAAGAAGTGCCCGGAATGTTTGGTTCACATGAGTGGCCGTCAACTAGCACCGACTAGTGTGCGATTTCCCCTTTAACCCACTAACCCAAGTAGACCGAGTTCCTCTGCCCACCCCCTCGAGTTCGGGGGCTCACGATATTGTAAGGCATTCCTTCGAAACAGACATAATTCATCTTTACCGGTCGTATTTGACGTCTGTTTTGGCTAAACGAACCCGATGCTACGGACATTCTTACATGATATTCCTACACAGGTATATGTCATGCATGTCCTAGTGTAATGTAGTGATTTTCTTCTTCTAATCCGTCAGTGCGCCTTGACTCATTCTTGACTTATTCTTGCTACACGTACAACCATTCCTATGCATGATTTGAGCTCGCTGTACGAATAGCGGCAACAACAACGACAACAACAACAACGACGTACCCCCCGACATTCTTAATGAAAGGTTCGACATAAAAGCGCGTTGCTATTCACATATGTTGCAAGGTTAGCATGCGTTTTTCATTCCACAGTGCGCCTAGATTGCAACATTGTTTTGTGCATATATATATATATATATATATATATATATATATATATATATATATATATATAAATATAAAGCGGAACTGTCTTAAAAATGAAACTTGATAAGAGATCAGGTGGTCGTATAGGGACAAAGTCGCGGTAGTGGCAGGTGTAGCGCAGTAAGCACTATACTATGCATGCGGTGCTTTTCGAACTGCAGCTGGCAAAGTTGGCTGCTACAGCTAGCCGGCAAGATCGAGGGGGGCAACCGCCGCTACGTATTGATACGAGTTACGACAAAAACACGATAACGATCAATGGCAACGGCTGATGATTACCGATGATAAAATAGCAGCAACAACAACAGCATTAACAGCAGCAACAACAACAACAACGGTATCACAGGAACAACCGCACAGTAACAACAACAACAACAACAACAACAACAAAATAAACAACAGCAACATGAATAAGAACAGCAGCAACAACAACAACAACAACAACATCAACATGAACAACAGCAACAAATACGGGAACACTACTACCACATCTAAAAATACAACGAGGGCAGCAGCAGCAGCGGCGGCAGCAACAATCACCGCTGACGTTAACCATAGACAGCAACAATACCATATGGGTACCACCACCACCACCACAACAACAACATAATAGTTATAATCATAATACAAATAATAATGATAGTGGTGACCGCGGTCGCTAATGCCGCCGCCGCCGCTGCTGGTACACCGCAATACCTCAGCAACTCTGTTGCTGTTGTTGCAAAAAGGGCAGTTGTGGCAAACAAACAGCCTTCTGTTGTCGATTGCTGTTGTTGTTGTTGTTGTTGTTGTTGTTCCTGTGGTTTGTTGTTGCCGTCTCTGTGCTTGTTGCTACTGTTGGTGTTGTCTTCAAAGGGCTGTTGTTTTTGTTGCTGTTGTGGCTGTTGGTATTATTATTGTTGCTGTTGTTGTTGTTGTTGCTGTTGTGGCTATTGCTGTGTGGTAAGCCATCAATAGCGTTGTTGGTTATTGCAAATCTGCTGTGGTAAGTAACCACCATCATACGACATGATGATGTTCGTCTTATTGCAGCGGCAGTAGCAGCAGCAGCATCAGCTGCTGCCGCCGGCGCCGCCGCATGGTGGTCAATCATGTTGTTATCCTGGGCGACGACGACGACAACAACAACAACAACAACAAGAATAACAACGACAACAACAACAACAATCACAACAAAAACGCCAGCGAACGGCGACGACGACGACGACAACAACAACAGCAGCAAACACATCATTCTACACATAACCACGTAACCACATAACTGCGAACCACAAAACATACTGGCGGATAAATGCGCACTCAAGCCCATGCACATACAGGGAGCGATTGCAATGGCGACTGGGCGGCATCACCATTGCGATCGAGGGGCTACGTCGACATGACAACGCGACTACAATGACAACCTCAAGATCATCAGCGATCAATGCGGATCAATGCGACAACGAGCCAGCTTCGGCCTGATGCAAGCCGAAAAAAAGAAACTATGACTATTCCGTCTTCATAGCTTCGATTGATGGCATCCTTCGTCACGTTCACCCCCCCCCCCCACCTCAACCCCATCTTTCCTGGCGGCGACTTCGGCGAACGACGTTTGCCGGTAACCGGCGATCAATCGAAAATGCCCGCCATCTTTGCGCTATCGTTTCATATCCTCTCCCCTCTCCCCCCCGCTCTTTAGCATGACCATACACGCTAATATCGGCTACGTGTGGCTACGTCCGGTTGTTGCTTCCCATTATCATCATCACGATAATTACTGTTGTTGTTGTTGTTGTCGTTGTCGTCGTCATTTTTGCTGCCAGTAGCAGCCACAACAGCAGTAACAGTTATAAAACAATAAATGTAAAACAAATCATCGCAATAAAGAATCGACATCAGTAAAACCACTAAAAAAGAACAACAACAACAACCATCTTGAGGCGACCACCACCAGCTGATTGCCCACTGTTTGTAGCTGCTAATATTCCGCTAGTGCCGCTGCTTTGGTTGAAAATCAACCAAATGAGTCACTTACTTACACCAGCAATAACAACGACAAAAACAGCACAAGCCACAGTAGCAAAGATCGGGTTTACGATAGTTACGATTCAGGTAACAGTAATCACAACAACAGCGGTGGTGCCGACGACAGCAATAGCATTATCAATAATAAAAACAATAACAAAAGAAAAGAGGGTCTCACATGGTTTGTACTCCGTATAATCCGTTTTTCTATAAATGTAAACTTCACCCATTCAGCAGTAGACTGAATTTGGCCAAATACGCACACGTTTTCAGATTCATTCATACAATTTCCTTTCAATTCGCTCCATATCCGCTAGGACCGTTATTTGGCCAACTGGACATGCCTCCCTAGCTATGCAAATGTGCCCAAAATTCTGTTTCTTTTTAACAACAATAATACGCAACAATACGCAACAACAATTGCTGAATCATTTGAGAAGCTGGCATCAGATTCAAATGAATGGGTAGCACTATGTTCGACTAGATTCATTTTCATTTGCAATTAGCACGCACAGCTGTGTGTGGGTGACGTACAGCGGCACGTCCGGAAAAACAAAGCTCTTTGATTTGTGAACAACCGAGATCGAATCTTGACTTGTTGTTATGGCTGTTGTCGCTGTTGTTCTTTTCGTTATCATTGATGTAGGCACATTGTTGCCCCAGTCTTGCTAGTAGCATTGGGTAATGACGTTATTAAGAATTGGGTAACGACAATGCTATGCGTCCTCTTTGTCTTGATTAAGGTTACAGTGACAATGCTAGTGTGTGAAACCCCTGGAATTAGAGAACCCGAAACCACACGTTTGCGCGGAGTTCATTGCCCACTCCAAAGTGCTAACATAGCGAACTTATATATGTAAATAAAAACCGTCTCGATGCTCATTTTAACAATAGGAGGCGACGCACAGCAACCTGCATTTTAACAACTCCGTAGCATACACATTTTTATAAATGCTGCTGCACGGCTTAAATAGTATAGTCATACAAAACTCGTATTCATAAACCTTTTGTATACGCATATATATATATATATATATATATATATATAAACCTAAAACTCATAACGGTCCTGTCCAGTAGGAGGGGTAGGCAGCCCAACTGCCGGTATGTCTCGCTTAGGAATCAAACGCAGGACTCATTCGTTCGGAACGGCCAGGGTCGACTATCATTTTACGAATCCATGCTGATTCATCTAAGCAGTGCAAATAAGTGCGCCGTCCTATGGGTGCGCTCATGTGTGCTACTTCATAATAGGCAGTCAGTCGCATGCTTATGGTCGCTGGTGGTGTAGTCCTTATCACCATAACTAATATAGTGGCACTGAACAGGTGGGCATATTGGACTTAGCAGTCGAGACAGCTGCTGGCATAACCTACAAGTAGAAATCGAGTCATCGGGAAGTAGTACCAGTTGCAGAGCTGACGCCATTTTGACACCGTATATACATATATATATAGGCGCGCACTGCCGAGTATGCAAACGTATTGTAAATGCTTAATAAATCATCACAATATTTTCTATATATAGATATATTTAAGCACAATATTTCCAACAGAAACAAGAATGTTGTCTCCTGTCCTCCGGTCTCTTGCCTCGACAATCAGCAGCTGACGAACCTCCAGCCCCCGTAAAGCAACTTCGACAGGTGGAGGTGAAGCGAAGGCCTGTGCCATGTATGTGTGATCGTCGGGTAAGCAAATCAACGGGTAAGCAACGAGAGTTGCTCGAACGGATCGAGAGAACAGATTCCATCATCTATCAACACAGCAGCCAGACAGAGGAGGACACAAAACAAGGCGCCATAACAACAATGGCATGACCTGCCTGAGACTCAACCTGCAACGTACAGTAGAGCTTGGCAGCAGCAGCAGCAACAGTAGCGTGCGCTTACGGCTTGTCGAGCGTCGCCTGTCCCCTCGCGAACTTGACTGAACGGATGCGGGTGGGATGCTGCTACTATTGACTGCACCGACATACGGATGGCCAGCGTACAGCAAAGCAGCACTTCTTCATACTAACGACCGTACCGTAGGGCAGAAACCGGCCTGCTACAACCATAGTAGAAGTTAACATAGGCCTGCGATGTTGCTCTGATTGTTACGGTTGCCGTTGTTGCCGCTGTTGTTGCCGCTGTTGTTGTTGTTGTTGTAGCTGCCGCTGTTGTTGTTGTGGTTGTTGTAGTTGTTGTAGCTGCCGCTGTTGTTGTTGTTGTTGTAGTTGTTGTAGCTGCTGCTGTTGTTGTTGTTGCTCTTATTGCTGCTGCTGTTGCTGCTGCTGTTGTTGTTTTCGGCACAGAGGGCTGGCTGTAATCAGAGCTTGCAGATGAAGAGAAATACCAGAAGAGGGTGAAGATGAAGAATATGATGATGACGATGATGACGACGACGATGATGACGACGACGATGACGATGGTGAAGATGGACGAAGAAGTGAGGCCAACTTGAAGAAGCAGGTGAAGAAGCGATCTAACGACCGACAGCCGAAAGAGCATCCGCTACGCTACGGACCGGCACCCATGACAGCGCCGCGGCAGTGCTTAGTACGGCCGTAGTAGAAGACAGGAAGACGTCTTCCTGACGCCGTAGTAATGAGCAGCAGCAACAGCAGCCACCTCTCCTCACAAGTAGAATAATACACGTAGTACAATATATACACTCCGCTACAGCAGCGGCAGCAGCAGAAGGCGCATCAGAAGCACAGGAAGCAGTGACAGACAGCTTTACCCTGAGAAGCGTCGCGAGAAGCGCCGCTCGCCAAAGCCGACACCTTCAGGATCAACAAGCAGTGCTGTTACTGTGATTGTTGCTCTTGTTGTTGATGATGATAATGTTGTTGTTGTTGTTGTTGTTGTTGTTGTTGTTGATGATAATGTTGTTGTTGTTGTTGTTGCGACTATTATTGTAGTAATGCACGTCAGTGCAGGCGGACACAGTACGCTGGGTAACCTTCGACCCAGCTAACCGACTGTTGTATCAGTATAGATATCAGTAACAACAACCGCAACGGTAACCGCGAACAGGAAACGGGACATATTCCGATACCGTCAATATTACAACTTTAACGGCAACAACAACAACAACAACAACAATAACAACAATAACAACAACAACAGTAGCAGTGATTGTGCCTGTTCGGCAGGTAGTCATTTTGAGATAACACCATTGGTATCTTCCATTCTATCCTTTTCTCTCTATCGGTATCTATCTCTCTCTCTCTCTCTCTCTGTCCCGCAACTCTAAAACAATAAAAACCGATATAGACCAACAATAACACTAACAACGACAACAAGTTCACGGCGTGCATACTCGTTTGAAAGCTTCTGCGTTTAACGCGTCCTCAATAGCGTGCACATATTGTGCATACATGCATAAATGTACATACGCTGTACACTAATAGAATAGACGTCACACAAAACGTGTCTTGTGTCTCTAGTTATATCATGATTGCGATTATGTAATCACTAATGTATTTATTCACTTACATTTTGACTAAAGTTTACTTACACATGCATGTGTGCACACACATTACGCACACAGCGACAACTCCAAGTTCCTCCTTAGCTCTCAGCCTTAGGAGGAACTTGGAACTGCAGCAGCGGTAGCTCAGTCTACGTGCGGTCATCTGGCGGAACCATTGGTTGAAGAGTGATTGGTCTTCGTGATTGCATCGGCCTTTATTATCTAATAAGTATCGGTACTCTACAGTAGTATCAATGATATGGTCAGTCGTCGTTGTCGAAGATGGGGATGATCATCGAAGCCAGCCAGCGTCAACGAGCGTGGTGTTTGCTATGCGACGGACGATACGACTTAC
Source organism: Dermanyssus gallinae (assembly GCA_003439945.1). Taxonomy (NCBI): domain Eukaryota; kingdom Metazoa; phylum Arthropoda; class Arachnida; order Mesostigmata; family Dermanyssidae; genus Dermanyssus; species Dermanyssus gallinae. Next base: position 574,491 of record QVRM01005948.1, on the reverse strand, counting down.
TGCTTGTTGAGGCAGCCTGTCCACGCCCAATCAGTCGCTCCTCGACGGCGCCCCGATAACGTTAGGCAAACAAAAAATCAACCGCGTCACGCTGCCGTCACGTTAGATCCACACACACCACGGTGCAGAGCAGAGCTGAGCACGACACGCGTTCTTCTTGTTGTGGCGAAAGTGTTCACACGCTCGCTCCCTTCCTAGTTCGCAAATCAACAACAAACATATCCCACGCTTATCGTGATAGGCGGCATGGGCGGTGATGTGCTGTGCGTCAAGTTGGCCATGCAGTTCCGTCAGAGGTTCTGAGGGGGATCGTTGGCGAGGGTCACGCCGAGGATCTAAGTGTTCGCCGCGTTTCACGCTTGCTTAACTAGCTACGCGGCGTGTCACGGCGTGTCGCGCGCACGTCTATCTTGAGCAGCAATATATATATATATATATATATATATATATATATATATATGTAACATAATTATAATAAATCTGCGCCCCTCCCATACCTACACCATTGTTCCATGTGCCTCTGACCGCTGCGTGACGGCCTCCTCGGTTGCTCTCGACTCCTCATCCGCATCAGCGTGTTATCTATCTATATCACCCCACCCAACCCCCCCATCGTCTACGTTTTTCCTTTTTGCCTTTGTTTTTTTCCTCGTTCTGGGCCACCGGGCTGCCAAGAAACCGACAAACTTAAGAAAACGATCCGATCTGTCCTGCGAGTGACGTACGTGAGACGCAGCGACTGCGTCAAAGACCTGCGAAATTTCGACCGCGCTTTTCTGTCAATCGAAAAGTATTCCTGCTCGTAGCGGTTTCTGTCACTCTCCTGTCTTCTATCCTGTGTTTGTCTGTTGGTCTATCTTGTCTGTATGTCTGCGTGCATGAGCAGGGCGCCAGGGCCAATGCTAACCTGTTCGTTGAACGGCATTCAGCCTCGCTGTGTCCGTTCCGACCGTTGTCCGACCAGCGTCATATGCGTCGTGCTGCATCGTGCATCGAATATGGTGGCATTATCATCATCGTCGTCATTATTAACGTAGGTTTCATTCCAAGTGCATATATACACACACGCACATTCATACGTGTATATTTCTATATGAACGAGAGATGATCGTGAACTGTGTGGTTGTTGGCGTTATTGTCGTTGCTGTGGTTGATTTCGTCGATGTTGTTGTTGTTGTTGTTGTTGCCGTCGCATTTATTATGCCGTTGCTATTGTGGCTGGGATCGTTGTTGCACTATGTGTACACTTTCACTGGACACAACCTCGTCGTCACCGATACCTCGGCCTTCGTTGTCATTCCAATGATGGTGGTGATGATGACGATGATGATGACGGAATGAAACAAAGGGAGAAACCAAGATCAACAACGATCACAGGAAGATCGAACAACATCACGCACTATCCTCAGCCAGTCGTCGAAATAGTCCTCACTGCTATTCCCGCTGTAGATGCCATTCAAGCCAGACAAGCGAAGAGGCAGGCTGGGTCGTGGTGGTGAGGTGGGTGTATGTATGGTAAATGTGTAGGTTTTCAGACCGACGTTTTTTTTTAAAGCCACTTATTCTGCATCTTCTTCTCTCATTGTCTCTCATTGTACGTACGTACGTATGATTACGTAGAACTTACTATCGAAGCGACTAACTGCACCGCTCACGCTGCTACTGATGAGTTTCTGAGCTTCGTGAAGACTCGTCGTCGTCGTCCTTCGGTGGGTGGAACCGTTGCGAGTCGTAAGTAGCAGAACAGAGAGTACCTCTGTACTCTCTGTTCGCAGTTCTGGACGACACGCAGTCGTAATTAGAGTGGCGATCAACGTCAAACACTTCGCAGATCACAACTGCTACGGACGACGACCGCCGACCTCACAATAAACAAACGAAGAAGTAAAAGCAAGCAATACGAACAGCAGGCAGTTCGAGAGAGAGACAGACGACACATAGGCAGATAGATCGAATACTGTTTGTCTGCCCGCAAGAACGGTTGATTCTGGTGGAGAACGAACGCTCCCACCCAGCAGCCAGCAGCGAACGACCAGCCGTAGTCAACCTTAATAACAACAACAACAACAGTCCACGCACTCACTAGGCGAGGAGGATGTTTTGTTTATTCGCCTAATCATCTCTCTCTCTCTCGTCCTCCAGCTCCACCACCACCACCACCACCATCACCACCTTGTTGTTTTGTTTTTCTTCTTCTTCTTCTTGTGGTCTTCCTCCGGATTCCTCCCTTGGTTAAAGCCACAACAATAACAACTACACAAGCAGCAGCAGCAACGGCAACCACAGGATACCCGACCAATCTACGACAAAGCCAACCGATACAGCAACAACCACAACAACAGCACGATCACACTAGTCGATCAACAACTTACTTACGCAGGCATGTCAGCCGGTAACAGCAACGGCAACAGCACAAGCAGAAGCAGCAACGAACTACACGCACCTCATCTCGGATCTTGCCTCTCGTCTGGTCGGATAGATCTGATCTATCCATCTATCCGATCCATCAAGGGAAGGCGACGCACTGGTCGTAACTGTTTCGTTGGCGATCCGCCTGAGGGCGCTGTCGTCGCCGCCATAAGCACAGCCGCCACAGCAAAAGAGCCTCCGCCACCGCCCTGCTTCTGCTACCATCATCATCGCCACCACCGCCGCCGCCACATTAGCCACAACAATAACAACAACAATTACTACTACTACTACTACTACTACTACAGTTCAACTACAACCACAAGCAACATCGACTCTAACAACTGTTGCTACTGTTGTCGTTTACTACTATGACTATGATTATTATTATTAGTATTACTCATTACTAACTTACTATGACGTAACATAAAGTCGAATACGAACGAATAAACGGCACACAGACAAACATATCCTCATAAACTATGTTTAGTGCTACAAACTTTCAAACAAGCACATCGGCGAAGAAGCACCTGCAATCTGTCACAAAAACGGTGACGACAACAACAACGACGACGACGACGACGACGACGATGACGGTGTCCAGCAAACGAAAACGGTGTCGTGCTGGAGGCTGCCACCTCATCGACACATCTCAACATGTCCAGACCTCGGTGCCGCATTGAAGATCTGCCTCCCTCACGCCGGTTTCAAGCCCGTAAAACACGTCGGAGGTCGTTAGTCGAACACCGGAGTATAATCCGGTCCAAAGACCGATTGATTGTCTCGGATTGACTTACTGACCGCAGTCCATTTGAAGCAATGCCAAAATAAGACCGAGCCGGCGGGGTTCGGGGTTGGTGAGGAAAAATTTACCGAGTTTAGTGAAGTCCCACACTAGTTACGCAGGCTCCTAGTGACGCATGTGCATTATGCACCTAAATCGTAAACCTTTTACAAAAAAAAAAAAAGGAAAAAACGATCAACGCACGAGCGAACGAACGAGAAATGCAACAAGAAAGACGGGCAAGAAAGGATTGCTCATTTTACTAGACCTCCAAATACTAGAACTAGCATTGTATTGATATTGACACGGCGATCAGGTAGGTGGTCGCGGGCCGAGCAACTCCGCTGCAATATACAGTGTAAGCGCTACCTCTCATAGAGCATCAATGAAAGCGATCCGATCCGAGAATTCGAGTTGACAACAACAAAACCAGCGTAGAAGATTGTGCTGTTGCCGTTGTCTTGTTCCGTTCCCGTTGTGTTGTTCTGTTCCTGTTGTCTTGCTCTGTTCGTGTTGTCTTAATCTGTTTCCGTGGTCTTGTTTTGTTCCCGCGGTCTGGTTTTGTTCCCGTGGTCTTGTTTTGTTCCCGTTGTCTTGTTCTGGTCCCGTTGTTTTGCTCTGTTCCCGTTGTTTACTTCTGGTCTTGTTGTGCTATCGTTGTCTTGTTTTGTTTTGTTCTGTTCCCTTTGTTTAAATCTGGTCTTGTTCTGTTATCGTTGTCTTGTTTTGTTTCAGTTTACTTGTTTTGTTCCCTTTATCTTATTTTGTTTCCATTGTTTTGCTCTGTTCCCGTTGTTTATTTCTGTTCCCCCTGTCCTGTTCTGTTCCCGTTGTCTTGTTCTGATCCCCTTGTCCTGCTCTGTTCCCGTTGTCCTGTTCTGTTTCCGTTGTCTTGTTTTGTTCCCGTTGTTTTGTTTTGTTCCTGTTGTCCTGTTCTCCTCCCGCTGTATTGCTCACTTCCTGTTGTTGTTGTTGTTGTGGTAGTGGTAGTGGTAAGTAAAGATACCGACTGGCGGCCCGGGACCGATTCGACACCGACGGCGGCAAGTCGCTGCACAAGGGTAGAACGTAGAAAAGTGCCTATTGCGACGGCAATCGATGCCCTGCCTGATTAGGTAGTTGATTCGGTGTTTTTATCTCGCAATAGAGGACATATGACGATCGTGAGGGGCCCGACGACGACCAACTGTATGTACGGCACGGGACGGATGGGAATCTGCAATAAACGCGCAGGGCAAATGATGCATATCAAGCATCATCTGTCCTGCGCCTATGTGGAGAATACAGGTAGTTCAATAAGTTCTTAGAATAAAAACCGAGAATTTTCCAAATAATGTTTTTAAATTTTTCTTATTCGATATACTCCCCGAGAAGCTCAATACACTTTTCCCACCGAGATTTCAGAGCTTTCATACCTCTTGAGTAGAATTCCGCGTCGTTAGACTGAAAATAGGCATTGACAGCAGCCTTAACCTCTTCATTGCTGGAAAAACACATTGGAGAAGCACATCAATGCTGCCAGTGGGCCAGTGTCGATTTTCCTGCAAGCGGGATACCACGAATGTATGGATTTCGAGAAAAATAAGTTTGTGGCAGCGGTTGAAGCATTGGCCGCCACTGTGCACGTCTCTCGCCCGGGGTCTGAACTCCATGTCCTGTCCGTACCTCTATTCGGACAGGACTGTAAGGCGGCCAACGATATGCTTGCGGCTAAAGCTGTGCAAGACAATGCTCTCTTTTCAGTACTTCCTCTCACTATCACCCAACGACAAGTAGTCGAGAGCGGCCGATATTCGTACAAGGGGGATATCGCCAAAAAGATCGCGTACAACATTGCCAGACGGATCAAGCGTTTTTTAGGGGTGAAACTCAGGAAGCCGAAAAAAGAAAACTGGACATCCGCGCCCCAGCCGAATCCGGTATCGAGAGCGACGTCTCAGTGCAACGAGAGACAGGGCCCCCGCCCCCCGGTCAAGGATGCCAGGTCCAACAGCAAGGTCAGGTTTGCCGGTTGCGCCCATCTTCAAGGAACACCGAGATTGATCAACCCGCGCCGCACCGGGCCGAGCGCCGGGACCGATCGGTCAGGCCCGAAGAATTGGTATCAGCTTCCGGCATCTCCGACAATCCTGGACTTTCTGAGCCAAGCCCTAGCGGCTGTATCCCAGCAACCCGCTACCAGACGCAGCGTCTCCAACAATCGGAGGGAGCCTACCGGCCGTCACCGGAGCAGGGGTCGGAGCAGGAGCCGTGGACGTCGCTAAAGATAGTACAGTGGAATTGCGAGGGCGCTGCAACCGTAGCGCTGCTCGCAACGTCGGCTCTGGATGCTGTGGATATTCTGGTTCTGACGGAGACGTGGGCGACCGCGCCTTTTGATTACCCAGGTTTCTACGCCGTCCACTGCATGGCTCAAAAGAGTGCTGGCCCCGGACGACCCAGCGGTGGAGTGTCCGTGCTGTACAACCATAGAGTAGGGGACCTCACCCCCTGCCTTGTCGGAGACAACCTCGTGGCCCTACGAGGCTCCCGCTTTCGACTCATAGCGGCCTACGCAAGGCCTGCGGACTTGGAACCTACCCTCGCACTCGTTGAAAAGTTGGTCGGCGGCATTCAGGCCACGCTTCCGTCTGCTGCCCCTCTGATCGTCGCGGGAGATTTCAACGCTCGTCTTGATTGTCCCTCCTCCAGTCGCACGACAGCCTTACGTGATACCCTAGCTGACTATGGTTGCTGGATAGTTACCCCAGCGTCATGTCCGACCTTCCTTAACCATTCGGGGAGCTCGGTCATTGATTTATTTGCGGTCAGCTTAAGCGAGGACAGAGTAAACTATATTGGAGAAAGGAATTCGTTGAGTGAAGGCGGGCTTATTCGATCACATATCCCAACCGCGCTAGAATTCAAGGTACATGACGACACGTCGAGAGCCCCCAGACGAGTGCCTCGGGCCCGCAATCTGGACGTTGCGGCTCTACTGGAACGTTCGCATGAGGTCCTGCCGATTCCCGATTTCATCGACGTCGAGCAATATGCTGATCGCCTCGTGGAGATCCTTCAATCGTCTACTTGCACCCCCAGGAAAAAGAAACATCGCCCTTGGTTCAACCACGACTGTCACGTTGCTCGAGCGACACAGAAGACCCTCCATTTGTTGTCAGAGCTGCAACCTGCCGTTAAGCCGCTTGCTGATGTTTTCCGAACGATCTGCCGGAAGACATACACTCAGCAGAAGAAACTATATCTCGAACAACAGGAGGCTATCCTCCTCACACACGCAGAACGAGCTCCATACAAGTGGCTTACACGCGGTGGGCAGACCTCCTGTCCTATTAGCTCTGTCACCCTCGTTGGACATTTCACCGAAATGTTTGCATCGAGTGACACGATCCCCCGCGAATCACCATTGTTCGCTGCTGTTTGGGACGAGGAAACGACAAGACATCAGAGCGAACTTGAGAAGGACTTCACGGTCATGGAAGTTCTGCAGGCTCTTCAAGGGCTGTGCAACAACAAAGCATCTGGACCGGACGGCGTTCGGAATGAGCACCTTAGAAGCTCGCTTGTACTCGCTTCGTGTTGGACAGCATTGTTCAACGAATGCCTCAAGACGAGGCTTCTCCCAACACAATGGAGAAATGCGACCTTACTGGTGATCCCAAAAGGCAAAGGTGACCCTACCCACCCCTCGGCCTGGAGAGGCATTGCAAAGAAGAGCGTGTGCTATAAACTGCTGTCGTGCTTGATCACGAAAAGACTAAGCGCCTTCTTGGAGGCCACGAACGTTATACCTGAAGAACAACATGGATTTCGGAAGGGGCGTTCTACGCAAACAGCGTGCAGAATTCTCCTGGATGACGTCAAAGAAACCCTCTCCCGACCAGGGCAGTCTCTGTACGCGGTATTCGTCGACTTCAAAGCCGCCTTTGACTCCGCTCCACGTGATCGTGTGCTCAACATTCTGGCAGAAGTCGGCGTTCCCTCGAAGATGCTGAACCTCATAAGAGAGATCTTACAGGAAAACCGGGTGACAATCGACGATGGAGTGTCGGAACTGCCGGCGTTTTCGCAAACAACCGGGTTTGCCCAGGGGGACAATCTGAGTCCACTTCTCTTTTCCGCCCTCTTGAAGGACCTGCCAAAACGAATTCGGGGGTGTAGAGATCTCGTTAAGGTTTTATTATACGCAGACGATTTAGCTATATATGGAAGTAGCCGTTTCTAGGTCCAACAGGCGCTGGCCAGACTCAACACAGCCGTTACAGAGTTGGGGTTAACAATTAATCTTCGTAAGACGGAGGCACTAAAGTTCCGTAGAGGGGGCAGGGTCGCGCGTGACGACTCTCTTCATATCGGTAGCTTCTCTCTCGCCTACGTCAATAAGTTCCCTTATCTAGGACTAATTATGCCGTCAAATGGGGTAGGGTTCTCGGCGCATGTTATGGAGAGATGCAGGAAAGCCCTTATAGCGGCATCTTCCATCAGGAGCCCGCACCGCCTGTCCCTCGTCACAGCCATTCGCCTCTTCGACCTGAAGATCGCCCCCGTGGCTTCATATGGAGTGGAGTTAATATGGGAGCACCTGACTCCCAGAAACCTCGACCAGCTGAATCAGATAAAAGCAGCTTTCCTGAAACGGACTCTGGGACTTCATACGTCAACGCGCAACCGCCTCGTCTTCTTATTAGCAGACTGTCCACTTTTTATAGAAGACCTAACGCGCCGTTATAACCTCCCGCAAACCACAGCCTTCATCGACTGCATTAGAAAATGGGAGGCGAAATTTTCTGAGCTCGATCCGGAATTTTTCAGTACCGGAGCGATGAGAAATGCAGAGTGGAAGGGGCCAGAGCGTAGCAACAGGCACGTGATAACACGATTTGCAGTACACGGCTTTCATCACATTTTATGTCAACGTGCTGAATTCCATGAACCATGTGAGACTTGTGTATGCCGCCGCTGCGGTGAACACTGCCGAAGATACCATGCCGCAAAATGCAATCTTGTGCAATCTTTAAATGAATTAGCCCGTCATTGTGGGGCCTTGTAGCTTATATATTGTATATATATATATATATAGATATATATGTATGCGTATGTATATGTTTATATATGTGTGTATATATGTGTATGTGCATGTATCCATACATATGCAGATCACCCGGTGATAGTCTTGACTCACTGTCCTTATAGTTGTTAAAGAGATGTATTTGTGATTATAATCGCTACTCAACCTGAGTGAATAAATATGAAATGTTATAATTGCTGGAAAAACGCTTTCCACCGAGACTATTCTTCAAATGTCCGAAGAGGAAATACTCAGAGGGGGCCAGTTCTGGAGAATAGGAGGGTTGTTCAATAAGTTCGAACCTCAGTTGGGCCAGTTTTGCCGATGCTTGCCGGGACTTGTGTGCAGGAGCATTGCCCTGGTGAAACGGGACAACCTTCTTCTGCAAAGCGGGCCGTTTCACGATGAGTTCTTGCTAACGGCAGTCCAACAGTCTTGCATAATATTCTCCTGTGATCGTTTTACAGCTCTCAAGGTAGTCGACCAGCATTATTCTACGTTGGTCTTAAAAAACTGTAGCCATCACCTTTTCGGTCAATGCCGTTGTCCGCACCCTCTTCGGAGGTCCTTCATCAGGTGCACACCATTGGCAAGATGCTTCTTGGGTCTCGGGAGTGTAGTGATGAACCCGGCTTTCATCGACGGTCATGAATCTGCACCAAAAATCCGACAGATTGTTCGACATCTTGGCCAAATTTTGCTGTAAAGCCAAAACAGGCGCGTCTTTTTGGCCTTGGTTGAGCAAATGCGGCAGCCATTTTGCTCTAAGCTCTTTCATCTTCAAGTTTTCGTGTAGGATAAAATGCACACTGCCTAAACTAATCCCTAATGCCTCCGCTATTTCCTTAATGTTCATTCGCTTATCTGTGCCAAGAATTTTTCGCACTTTCTCTACGTTTTCCTCATCAGTTGCCGTTTTTTGGCCACCTGGACGTAGTTCATCCTCGGTGCTCCTGCGACCTCTTTTTAACACATTAATCCAGTTGGAAACAGTGGCAAAACATGGCGCAGAGTCACTGTACGTCTCGTCTAACTCAATTTTTACTTGGGTCGCATTCCAACCTTTGAAATAAAAATGCTTGATAACCACTCGAAACTTTTTTTTCTCCATTTTTAAAAATCACGCCGATACGTTGCACGGGAAAAGCTATCAAACGAAATCGCAACGGCCAATCACCATAATATATTGAGTGCTAGCAGTCGAAAAGTTGCAGTTCCTATTAGCGGTGAAAGCGTGCCAAAATTCGAATTCTAAAAAGCTCATTCTAAGAACTTATTGAACTACCTGTATTGTAGAGGATAAGAAAAGGGCAATAATGACTCAGGCAATCCAGAGCGCGAGACCACGGTCGCGGTGGCAAAATAGCACGATTATAGGGTTTTAATTGCTGCCCCATCTACTCTAATCCCCGGATTTGGTCTTGTATGACATATTCTATTCCCAACGCTCAGCGTTACTGTGAATGAACTTTTAAACGCCTTAAAAAACCTTTAAAGGCTTTAAGACTTCCTACTTTTCTAAAGAGATAGGAATGTTGAAATACCACTGAACCGAGTATGCAGACCTCCATGTAGACTACGTCGAGAAATAGGATGAACAATCCGGGAATTCGTTCATTTTATTGTCGTTTGTGGCTATTTATTAAACAACCCATTTATTACACGCGCCGCTTGCCATTTGTATGGTTTTTCGAAGGCGCTCTCAATGGCTTTTTTTTGCAGTGAACTCAGCGATCCAGGAGACCATCCTAGGGTTCAGAGTAATCAGTAGCTCAGCAACATCGACGTAAGTCAGGGTAAAAGGAGAACGGTCGAAGTATCAGAGCGATTGATATATAAACGTACGTACTATTGTTTGTAATAATAACAGCTGCCATAGTATTAATATACATATAAGAAAATGCATTTTAAGCTCACATGCGCTGGGCCTTATCCGATGCCCAACTCAAAGCAATTGAAGATCTCCAAATTCTGACTTCGCCGGTTTCATAAACTTTTTTTCAATTTAAAACGTGGTTTATTCTACGGAAATGCATTTTGCAATGCTTAAGTTCTTTTTTTAAACTATTGTTTTTTTTAATTTAATTTATATACATATTGATAAATAAAAAAAGTTATGAAATTTACTTTTAACCATAACCATTGGTTAATACGAACGGTTGAAAAGATAAATCAAACAGCACAGCAGAAATCACACTCGACAAAAGTCAGGGAATGCTTTGTATAAGCACTTCACACGAATGGCAATCACAATGGGTATTCCTCATCACGAGAGTTTCTTTAATTCTAGAATTTGGTACGTTTGTTAGAACACCGAACAATAAATGGGGCAGCACACTCACAAATATTCAAGCAGGCAACGTAGTTCACTCATACAGCATCGTAATGGCACTTAACACATATTTAAAAACATGTGGATAAATATAACTATCCAATCTGAGTGGGCGTCCCTCTATACAAAACATAACAACCCTAGTTCAGGATATACCCAGATCAGAAGCTTGATTCCGACTTTGAAATTAAGCCATTTCAAAGTCTGAAATTTTATTTCGTGAGCAAAGAGGTGCTTTGTAGTGAAGCGTCTAATGTTTTTGGGAAGTGTGTGTAGGCTAGATTCTAAGGATACTGAGAGGACTGCGAAAGTTGTTGCACGCCTAGCTGATGTTCGACGGGAAGGAGCATCCAGCTATTGATGCTCGCAAGCAGGGCTTTCCAAAGTAATAAGAGCTGTGGAAAGGATTTACGGGACCCTCGGAACTGCACTAAACCCGTCGCAGAACAATTCACCATTTTTGCGAACTCTCCGCGGAACTACCAATAAACTGCAATATTAGGGAGAAAAACACCTCCTTACAGCAGCCACAAACAGCTGCTCGTTCTTCACCACGGGGCAGGTGCGTGAATACATCCGGAAAGCGTTATTCCGAGCATGGCTGATCGTCCAGACGAAAAGTACTGGTGACTTGAGCCCTATAGGATCCATCTTGAGACGGTTGGGAATAAAAATTGCCCTCAGGTGCAAAAAACAGCGTCGACTCGGACAACAGCTACGATCCCGCCAGTTCAAATACGGTACCAAGTCAGAAGCCGAAGGTGCTGTCCACGATGGCGCACAGGTGCATGGTTGTCAAAGGTAACTTCGAAAAGGCATTTAACTATCTCGCCACTTTCTTTTATTTATGTTCAATTCGTCTCGTATCGTTTCAGCTAAACTACGTCCAGAGAAAGTGGCTAGTGGAGTTAATCAAACCAGCAGAAGTGCGTTAGACATAAGCACCGCATGCAATTCACGCACGAAAATCAATAGAAATATAATGCAGTCAAAGAAAGGCAAAATTAATTAGATAAATGTAGTGGCCATGGAGCTTGTTTATGGAAGGCTTCGGGAATGCTTGATGCATATGCGTCACTTGCAGCCTGCGTAACTAGTGCGGGACTCGCAAACCCACTAAACCCGAATTCCTCCCTACCCTCCGACTCGGTATTACGTTGGCATTAGTTTAAAGCCGTGGGAGAGGCGTCTCTGCCGTTCTTTTTCACTCAGTTCTATCCCTGCTGGGACTGCCCCTAACGGCGGTTGATCCTGCATCCGTCGCTTTCCCGCTAAACTGGGGCTGCGTATAGCGCCGTCGATTCGGCCACCGAAGCCAGAGATTTTCTTTTCTCTTCAGCCACCCCAACGACTCTAGGCTTTATCCGCTCCAGGCTCAGGAAGACCCGTTAGGCCATTTCGACCATGTATTTCATGTGAGCCATTTCGGTCAGTTTCGTATCAAACATGACCCTAAGGTCCCCTAGGGACCCTAGGGACCCTAAGGAAAAAAACGCCTTCTTTCCGATTTCTATGGGGCGGCCCGCCATTAGGAGGTCAACGCCAGTTATCGTCCTTTTGTCTGTTAGGTACATCGCCTCCGTTTTGGGGCGAGCTTTATGTGACATAACTCCATCCAGTCGGACACTATTGGCAAGACCTGATTGACGGCGCTTTTCAGGGATTTCTCGCTCAGTGACGAAGTCTACTGCTGCTTCACCGGGTGCTCGGCCGTCAGAGCGGACCAGTAGCCCTTTTAGTGTAAACTTAATAGTTTTTCAGTGTTTGTTCAAAGGCCATTTTCGGCGCAGTAAAGTTTAAAATGTTTCAGGCTTCTATAATGCGACTGTACAATACAATGTCGTCCGCATAGGGAATTATGACAACAGCGAGCAAGTTTATAGTTGACGGGACGTCGCTTGGCTGGGCGGAAAGTGGAAGGGGTCTAAGAGCGACGATTGAGGCGCAGCGAGTTGTCATCAGATTTTTGACTGCGAAAAGTGTTCAACCGGCGATATACCTCACCAAGTGTGGACGACAGGTTGGTACCTGGTTTAGTAGAACGGGTTTGGAATGGCAGATAGGGGAAAAGGGTGTATATATCAAGACACCCGTGCTGCTGTTTGCTGACGATATGGTAGTGTTAGGGCGGGGTACTAGCGAAGTTGAACAAATGTTGAATGTATGTGGGGAAGCAGCGGAGGAACTGAGCATGGCGCTAAATGGAAAAAAGAGCGCAGTTTTAGTATTTAATGGGACTAGGGGGGCAAAGCAGCTTGTAGTACAGGGAAAAGACTTGGATTATAAAAGTCAGTACAAGTATCTTGGAGTGACAATGACTACAGGGGGTGATTATTTAGAGGACGAAGAGATAATAGGGAGGAAGAAGGCTAAAATAGGAAGAAATGCAGTAAGATGTAAGGGCCTCTGGGGGTTTAATAAATGTATAGTAACAAGGATATATGGAAGGCCATGTATGTGCCAGGATTGACCTTTGCTAATGCCTCTCTGGTCCACAGCGCAGGGTTGAGAAAGAAGTTAGAAACAATACAAAGAGAGGTGATAAAATTTGCATTGGGTTGCCGTTTTAATTGCGCCAGGAAATTTCTTAAGGGGGAAGGGGAAATGTCAAAATTTATACAAAGGGAAGTACCAAGTAAGCTTAGATTTAGTAGTAGGATTGAAAATGTCACATATAAAAGATGGGTTAAACAGATGCAGCTGGTAAAGACGGCACTTAGGATTAAAACGGAGTGGGATCGCAGAGTAGAGTTTGCACCTAGGGAGATTGGGTACAATTGTCAGCAATGGGCAAGGGCGAGAGTATCAAAGAAAATAGTGAAATTGAAGGTAAACAAGTCATATATGACAAATTATTGGTGATAGGCTCCAGATCAAGTTTGGCAACTATGTATGGAAAGGAAAAGCGGGCAAAGGGCGGGGTAGAATGGGTATACGAAAATTCAAGAGCGAGTGGGCTATTGGCAGATACCAGGGCAGGGATATACAAGGATACATAGAGCTAAGTATAAGAAGGAGCAAAGTACAGCATGTTGAGCATGTGGGCTAGAGAATGAGTCAATCGAACATATTATTAAATAATGTATAGCCTTAGGGGGGAGAAGGGATATAGAGCTGTCGGAGGCCCTAACTCTAGGAACAAATGTTAGAAATGACCTGGTCGATATTACAAAGAAGAGGTTGTCACAATGGAAAGCAAATACTCAGTAGGTATCGAAGTAGACATGGATTATATGGATGCGTAGGCAATATATATGCTGCCGCTCTAAACGCCCCTGATACAAAAGGGTGACATGTGTATTCAGGTATACATGCCAAGCGAACAATAAATCAATCAATCATCATGAAAACCCCGCTTTTTGAAGTGTGTCGTTACCAGTGACAAAAATTGGAGCCGTCACTTCAAGCCAGAGACAAAGCACGACAGCACGGAATGGAGGCAAACGTCTGAAAAGTTTAAAGGCGCTTTAACTCGGACGAGTGTCGTTTCGTACCTTTTCATTTGAATCCACCTTATCCCTGGCCTTTTTGCAGTCGCGCCCGTATTGCATCCAGAACTACTGCCCCCAGATTTTTGATGAAACCCAATGACTTTAGACTTTTTCTAGCATCGGTTGTCGTTGGCGAAAAGCAAGCAGATGGCGAGTGTTGTTGTTTTGCACACAAATCTACTGTTCACATTTACTTACACCTTATGTATAGGTTTATCCTAATTTAACTATTACACAATGCTAGCCTATCTATCAAAACAACTGTTGGTCTCAGTCGGAATAGCCAGCTGAGGCCGGACAGAAAAACTCTCACCCTTTGGGCTCGTGGTCGTCTCCTCGTTTGAGATGTACTCTAACTAGAAGCTGCGTTCAAAACACGAGCTGTGAGGTAGGTGCGGGCGCCCGACTCGCCGAAAACCAAAAATTAAGACAATACCAAGAATTAGCATGGCAAATTATAGTTCAGCCGATCGCCATAGAGACTTTTGGCCCGATTGGACCGGATTCTACGAAATTTATTAAGGAACTGGGCCGGAATGTCATCGCTACAACTCAGGACCCCCGCGTTAGCGAATACCTGTTGCAGCGCATATCAGTCGAGGTAGCTGTTTGCTAATAACAATAAATTCATACGTAAAAGTTTAAAACAATTATCTATTTGTTTACTGTGCTACAGATCGCGTAAATTTAATATGGGACTCTGGGACTAATGTATACTTTGTGTACTCGTTTTACTCTCGTTAGCTTCGTTTAACTTGCCGCCTTTCGTTTGTTAAGCGGATGTATGTCTATAACCATTTCGTTGGCCTGTCTTCAACCATAGAGCGAATTGGCGCCATTAGAAACGGCCGTTGTAGCCGAAAGCACCTCACGGCATTCGCAAATGATCATTTTGCCGAAACATAGAAACGCCTACATATCACAGCTGGGCCGGTCGCACCGCGGGTCGCCGAATTTCTTACACTGGAACTTGCGTTTTATCGTGCTTTCTCGTGCGTTTTGCGTGCATATGACCGCTCATATCGACACCGGAACCCTGAAGACACCCCCCACACGACAGTATAATGCCCACAAATAGCAATAACAGTAGATCACAGATGCGACACGTATATATGAGGGTGCGTGATCGTGAGGTACAGCAGCAACCACACACACACTAGCAAAGGTAGCACACAATCCTTGCACTGTCAGCAATACGAGGCACCACATTGGGGTAGAGCTACTGGGGTAGAACAGGCGGCTAATTTTTAACCTTAAATATACTACGTACACCACTTTTGTCCGCTCAGCCATCCAGGTTCAGTCAAAGTTAGAACGCTTACTGTAGGCATAATAATGCTGTCTTTTGCTGTTGACGCAAAGTGGTCGCATCGCTACCGTACCGTAGACTTCCTATGTCGATTTGCATTAATTTCCCTGTCCACGGCAGTGTAGGCTTCAAATGCCTCCGTCCTAACTGCTTCCTTTACTCGGCTTTCTATGTGGTTTCGTAAGCGCCACTCGGCTGCGACAATTCGACATTATAGTGATATCCAGGTTATATGTGCGTTTTCGATCAATCGTGGCCGATCAATCGTGACCACGAGAGTCATCTTTTTTTTTACACGACTAAGCATTCATATCTTGTGTAAGCCTTTCTGTGCCGCTTATTCGTTTTGCGTACGTTCTCCAGGACTTGAACTCACGACTTAATGCACACGACCGAATGCAAGGCGATAGCTCTTTCACTTAGCCACCCACACCCATATCGTTTGAATTTTGAGGAAGTGATGAATTATATATTATTTCCAAAAATATCTTATAGGGGCAATTTTTAAGTAGTATTCTACTTGAATTATTTGCTTCTGTTCCTATGCCTTTCATTTGGCATGACAATAAGAATGTCCTTGTTCCACGCCTCAGGCATGATGCTAGTTCCAGTATTTGCTTCAAGTTCAATTTTCCAGATTGTGTTCCGGACGGTTCACGTTCAAACGCCCTTCTAATCCTCCGCTCACACCGTCTTCCATTGTAATTGCACGAGCTGCTCATTCTCGTGTGTATTCTGTGTTTTTGTTCTAAGCCCCACAGTATAGTATTATTTATTTCTGGGTAGTGTCGGCTCCCCGCAGCACACTAGCAATGTGGTTAAACCGTCCAGTCTGTGCCTTTTTCTTTTCTGTTTTAGCTGCTTGAAATGTTGTTCCTCTAGTTTTTGCAGCAGCTCACACTTCATTTTCCAGTACCTGGAAGTTGTACGAATGATCGCGTTTCAGCTTTGACACACCGGCTGAGCCTCGTTCAAAAAGTCGGCGGCTACAATTTTTAACAGCGTCTATCCAGGCGGGCTACCTTGCATATATGTATATATATATATATATATATATAGTACTTGTAACGTGAGGTTCAAGGCTGTTGAATTAGCGTCAGCATTAACATCTGCTACGATGGAGACAGAAGGCTGCACCACTAATTGCACGTTGACAAGTGTATGCGGATCGGGTGCTCCGACCGGAGGGGCTTCTAGCGGTACAGATGTTGCTGACAAATCAGGTCGAGTGTGTAGAATCTGGTTGTCAATAAAAACGCAGCTTAAGCTTATAGATAAGACTCTTCGTAGCACACTAGTAATATGGTTAAATCGTTCAATCTGTGCCTTTTTCTTTTCTGCTTTAGCTGTTTGAAATGTTTGAAATGTTGCTCCTCTAGTTCTTGCAGCAGCTCACACTTCATTTTATAGTACCTGGAAGTTGTAGGAATGATCGCATGTCAGCTTTGACACACCGGCTGAGCCCCGCTCAAAAGACGGCAGATATATATATATATATATATATATAGATATATATATAGAGAGAGAATATTGTGATGAGTTATTAATCATTTACAATACGTTTGCACACTCGGCAGTGCTGGCCTTTATATATATATATATATATACGTGCTGCTTGACACCCTTGAAAACCTATTGCCGCGAAGTAGCAGCCTGCCCTGCATGCTTATACATGCGACTCTAGTATCAATATTTGGCTGACTCTCCTCCTATGAAATACCTCTCTTTTCTGTGGTTAGGGGTTTACGTTCCATCGAAGCAGCTGTGTTAGGAACTTCACTATTTTCAGATCACTATCCGAGGATTATCTCTGTCAATGACGCCAACTCGTTTTGGTTGCATCTGGAACCATCTGGACATAGTCATAGTGCATAGACGGCATGATTAGCGCAATATTGATGTTTTTCTTGACATGATACGGCGGGTATCCTGGATCAGCGTTAATGACGGTTTATGTAGATTCAGCTTTCGAAGCAATTCGGGCTACCGAATGCGAGATTTATGATGAAAAATATTCGCTAAGATTAATCTGGATGTTTCTAGTACTTTTCGTGACAGTTATGACCATAAAAATCGGTTTAATGACATTAAATCGGACTCGCGGCATTTGTGCAAATATATTAACGAAGCCTGTGGTAGAGAGCTCGCTAAGGCAGAGCTCTCATCAGTTTTAATTTCCAGCACGGGTTCGCACAATTAGCTAGCCCAAACCGATCGCCGACGAACTTAACCTTCATGTCGCTACGGTTGAATATAGAACTTTAAACTTGTTAATTCGTGTACTGGTGGACTCCGCTTTGACGAACTATGTTCAAAAGAGGCAACATTCGTTTCGTTGCCTCGGGTGCAGGTCTCTGATGTTAAGAGCGCGAAAAGAAACTTGAATGCTACCTCGCCTAGTGAAATCATGGGTGTTACAGCTAAACTGTTAAAGTTAGCCTTCTCCACAATTGCAGCTCCTTCGGTAAGGGTAATCAACTTATCTTTTAACACATGGCTACTTCCCCAGATGTCTGAAATTTACCAACGTAATCTCATTATACAAGGATAAAGAGGGTAGGTGTCTTGCGTCCACCTACCGCTCTATCTCAATTGTCGACTATATTTCTTGGTCTTTAAAAAGTTAGTAGTAAGAAGCTTAACTTGTTATTTAAAGAACATTCACGTTCTCTCGTCAAACCAATTTGGCTTTTATAAGAATTGATTGACAGACTTAGCCTTAGCACATCTGTGGCAGCATGTGGTTGACTCGGCCAAAATAGCCGGGTTTTGGCCTTGGGCCATCGGCCTTGTTGGGGCGTGTTTCTGGACGTGGCGCCTGCCTTCAGTTGCCTTGATCATGGATTGCTTACCTGAGTGTGATCAAGTTGACCCACAAGGGCTGCACGTTTTCTATAGTTAGTTGGTTTAGTTCCTATCTTAAGGATGAGTCTCAGTCGTGAAAGGTTGGATTTATTTCATCTACGTGGCAGTTTGTTGGCTTAAGGGCTCTACAGAGTCTTTGGTCCATTTATGTTTCTGATATTACTGAACGTTACACTTCCGAGAATTAGACACGATAACCTGGGAAATGCGATAGATTTTGCCAACGACACGGTATTTCGGCTTGACGCGGCTAACGTTTATAGTGGTATTAACACTTCACCTGAGTTGGTTGAAGAAGTTGTTGAGGTTTTCAATGAATGTGAATTGGTTGTGAATACAAGCACAACTAATATTTTAATGTTGTGACCCGCTGGAGGACTGCTTCAAATGCTGATTGTTTTTGACTGGGTACTAATACGGTAGATCGTTCTGAGGCGAAAACATGCCTTGGTTCGGTAGTTCATGAGCATTTATCCTGGCATTCTCACATAGATCAATTGATGCCAAAATGTTATGCCCTTACTGCAACTTTAGTTAGGGCAGATAGGGTTTTCAATTAAGGGACGTTTAACTGTCTCCAAAGCTTCTTTTATCATTTATTTTTATGGTATCCTGCTGTAGGGTGGTAGGTACAGAAGCATTCTATAAAGGGTTCAGATGCTTTAAAATTATGCAACTTCTGCCGACGGCGCCACTAGTTAGTTAGTGATCTGTTCACTGCCCATGCTCTTTTACCAGTCTCCAAAATTTATACTCATAGAGTGGCCACGCTTTCCTACAAAACCTCTCGTGATTTACTACCGGCGGATACCGGAATATAGTATTTCTCTTGGTGCCTAGACAAAGAAGGCGGGATTTAAAAACATAAATTGCTTCTGGCTGGTACAACATACCGATGAGAGTATTTGCGTTGCAAAATAGAGAGCTGTGAAGATGTTGATTGACCCATAAGTTGTAGGGGCCACCATACAAGGGGTCGGCAATACTGTAGTGCTAAGTGTATTTTCTTGCTAGAATACTGTATCATACTGAGGAGCTGGATCACCTTTTTTTCTGTGTATACACTTGTATATATGACCCTGTAACTCTTTAAATTCACTCTATTTTGAAAAATGTCAATCTGCAAAGGCTTGTTTAAGAGCTCAGGCCCCTGTGTGATAACCTTGATGGAAAGAAATATACTTGAGCTTGTGGGTGAACAGGCTGCTTATGATGGGTGGCCGAGATGAGGGCGCTCCGCAAGGGGCTATGGCCACCCAGCCCTCCGTAGGACGGCTCGACGCATCCCCTTGGGTATAAGCTGAGGACACGACGAGATCCATGAGAGCCCGAGGCTCCCCTCCCACGATCTCAAAGTAGTGCCACAAATTTTGAACTCTTGAGGGTGGGGATGATTGAGGTTTTTGGTGGGTAAAAGTCCCATACTAGGTGCTCTTGGTTGCCAGAACCCATAGTGCATTAGCGTTTCTAAATCTGTCACAAAAAAAAAACAAGCCGCTTATGATAGGACTTACTGTGTCAACGTCGAGGAAACATTGTGTATTTTTAAATCCGCAAGTAGAAACTTAAAGAAAGTGATTTTAAAAACGGAAAACGATAATGCCGAAACATTCGAACTTGGTTTTACCAAATTGGATATTACCTTAGCTCACAGTGAATCAAACGCCGCCGGCCCCGGCCCCTCTTCTCAAACCAAGATGGCACGAGATACAACAATAACTGTGACCAGTGCAACAGCAACAACACCAGGCGAACGAACCTACGATTTGCCGGTTGTTGCATAAAGGACCACAGTGGCTCTTGACACTGCAGCAGTAGCAACAATAACATCAAGCGAACCAAACTTCGGTTTGCTGGCTACTGCTCCGACAGCTAAGGGTGGTAAACAGGGCGAAGCAGCAGTGATTTCAATATCAGACACAAATCAAATCAAGAAGTTGCCGGCTGCCGCTACTCCCGCGCTGATTGACAGGAGCACAACAGCAATTGTATAACCTCCACATCCACAACCCTTACCCACCATCATCCCAGACTGCCCACTGTTTTAAAACAATTTAGACTAAATTGCTGCCCCAACGTCTCCGCCGAACAGTTGGCATCTCTTCCCCCCCCGCGTTCGATACAATTCGTGGTTACACTCAACCCGGCCGTTGCCCCGCCTCCATTGCCTCCGCGGATAACAACAAGTGAAATGTTCATATATTGAATGCACGCTCGATAAGTTAAGATTATCGTACACAACTTAGCTTAGCTATTACGCCGCCTTAAATTATATTGAGGCAGTATTTCTAACCAAAACCTAGTTAGCAGCAGGTGGTAAGCATGTAACTGATAGAGAACCGTCGTGTGATGATAGTTAGTATTCCGGTGTAACCGAAGAGGCGTATTGTTTAGTACTTGTACATTATTAAAAAATCACATGTGAATTAAAGATAGAGAGTGGCACTGAAGTTGTTGCTTTGAAAGCATATTTCAAATTTACTTACGTGATGGTTGCCTGTTATTATGAGACAAACGCCGGCGCCCTTGCTGAACGCAAGAAACGCATATTAATTATATGTGACTCATTTAACTTCAATTATGATACAGCTAGTCCAATTTTCATTTCCGGAGAATTTTATCTTTCAAAAATACACTCGAAAAAGTCACGTTTTTAGATTCATAAACCATGGTGTCTATTTTTGTTAAGGCCTGCATGACAAAGGGCTTGCACCAACAAATAGAGGAGGTCACTCTCCCTTGACTGTATTCCTATGGTATTAAGGCGATAGAAAAAATAACTTATTTGCCATTTTAGGTAAATATAAGCATCACGTTGGTATCCAATCTACTGACTTTAACATACAAAATAGGTTCGATTAAATTTCTAGTTTTACGAATGGTAAAAGTAACATTAGTACGGTTAGCCAATTTATTAGTAGACCTACCATGAATAGTATTGTCAATGAAGAACGAATATTAGATATATCGAGCGATGGCGACGACACTATAGGCTTCATTATTGATTTGACCCATCATGAGTTATATAATGATACGAGTTCAGTGTGCCTATCCCATCCGTCCACAGTGACATTTCGTTTTCTACTTTCTTTGATGCTGAATACTCTACGGTAGACGAGGGATGCTAGTCTCATGCTGACCGTCGTTGAGAACGGTGGTTCGTCGTCAAATCAGTAGCACAGGGAACCCAATGGTTTCCCTGCGCTACTTATTTGACGTTGACCTGGTAACCTAGTAACCTGGTGTCGCCACAATCTCCCGCGTCATTGCTACGTATGGGTATCCGTGCTTGTGGGCTTACGGCTGCTGTGCAGCGGGCGTGCACTCGAACGTGCCCTTCGACGTGCACTTCGGCTGCATCGCGCCTACGCGCACTTGGCGTACGTGCGCTTCGATGTGCACTGCGCCGACGTGCGAGGGACGTGTACTTCGACGTGCGGCAAAACGCGGCAGAGTGATCACTATGACATTTCTCTAACTACAACGGCCTGGAGACGACCGATTTTCATCGCTGTGACTGGTGCTGCTATCAGCATAGTTATATAACTTTGATATCGTTCTATATCAAGGTGAAGCTAGTGTGGCCATGGTCGATGACCCTTTCTGGCCATCGCGGAGGCTGAGGAAGACAACATTTCAGAGCAAGGCTGAGTTCGGCGCCTGCCGACTTCTACAAAGGACCAAGAAGGTCCTTGGATGCAACTGCAGGCGGGCGGCAGAACGAAGCGCGTTATGCCGAGTGCGGATGACGCGACCAACCGGATTCCACGTTAAACCGAAAACGCCCGGCGAAGACGTTCCCTTTTCTGGAGATTTCAATGCTGCTTCAACTACTTGGTGGTCTACCAACACTAACAAAAGAGGTACAGTGCTGCTAGAATTGCTAGCGGGGGGGACATGGTTGTCCTGGGCAAGGGCTCGGATCCTATATTCCACCGTCGTGGAATGGAATCGAACATAGACCTGACAATCTGCAAAAGCGAGCATGCTTTTAAAGTTTTAAACTGGACCGTACTGCTTGACAAAAAATATCTTTGCGACCAGTACTGTATAGAATATGACGTCGGTAAAACAACCACCGTAACACTCTCTCCGATTTTAACAAGGTGCGCCCATAACTTGGAAAAATACTGCAAGAGGTCTGTAGCGAGCCGTTCAAAGTCCGCAGACACTCTATGTGCTATCGGTCTGCCTGACTGAAATACTGGTGGGACGAGGAAATTGCGTTAGCCCGTAGACGCTGCATCTGGGCCAAAAGAAAAGCCACCAGAGCAAACTGCAGCAACATAGATGAGGCTTGTGTCGTACAGCTTTATTGTGATTTTTAACGCAAATACAAGTTGATACGTGGCGTACCAGAAATCAGAAAGAAGGAAAAGCTTCCCCCTGATGAACGTCTCTGAGTAATTAACAAGCTTTTCCCTCAACATTCTCCATTTGATTGGAGATTGTATCAAATAGTAACGCCCGAGGATTACATCCCAGAGGTAACCCCGGCAGAGGTACTCGCTGCGGGGGAAAGATTGAAGGCCGGTAAGGCACCGGGCCCTGATGGCATTCCGGTCTTGGCCACAAATGTACTCTTTAAGGAGTTCCCTGACGTGGTGGCTACTGCAGCCATACAAATACTCCGCAGCGGCCACCTTTCCAGGGCCTGGAAGAAAGCGGATCTGGTACTCATCCCGGAAGGGATTAACTCCTATAGGCCAATCTGCCTGGTTAGCACGATAGCCAAAGGCATAGAATCAATAATAGAGTCCCGCGTGCGGTGCTTTGCAGAAGAGCACGGTCTCCTCTCGCCAACACAATATGGATTCTGGAAGGGCCGATCAGTTCTATTTGGCATAGAGCAGGTGGTTACTAAGGCGTAAGCCCTGCGCCAATCCCCGTCTTGTACTAGAGGCTTGCTACTGGTTGTTTTGCTGGACGTTAAAAACGCATTCAACAGGCTGCCCTGGAAGGTAATTTTTGACCCACTACTCAAGAAGAGAGTCCCGCCCTACCTGAGCCGGGCAATTTTGTCCTACCTGAGCGAGAGGCGCATAGTGAGTGAGGGCTTCAAGTTCGACATGACGGCCGGGGTTCCCCAGGGCTCTATCCTAGAACCCCTTCTATGGAACCTGGCATACGATGACGTCTTACGTTCAGACGACCTTCCAGAAGGCACTGAACTGCTGGCATATACGGACAACCTCGCAGTGGTGGTCCAGGCCCGCTCACCTCAGCACCTAGAACTGAGAGCCAATGACGCCCTGTCGGAGATCGCTGGCTGAATGAGGGGGGTTGGCCTGACATTGGCGCCGAATAAAAGCGAGGGCATTCTCCTAGTCGGGCCAAGGAAGTGCACCTCATTGGAACTAATTCTAGACGATCAGGAGATCAAGGTTGTCAACACCGCCCGCTATCTTGGAATGTACCTAGACAGGGGACTACGGGGCACACCCCACATACGTCTTGTAGCAGAAAAGGCTACAAAGGTCTTACACAAGATAGCCCGACTGATGCCAAACAACTATATATTTATATTTACACACCCTTTAGCAGGGGGGCTTTATTGAGGATTATCAAAAATTCATAACAAGCGCGCCATCTGGCGATTTATATGTTTGGCTGTACATGATTGCACTTGCGGGCTGTGCGCCACGCGAACATTCTATTAACGATTTCTTTCCTGGCTACAGCTTTAGCTTGAATGTTCATACCAGATCGAGTTATCGTCGTCATGACTTCAAAGAACCTATTAAACCTATCAGGCTGCTTACATATGCTGGTAAACGTATATCTGTCAATCTTATCTAATATAACGGCAATGTCCATGCACTCAACATTATTTCTGCTAATGTTGCAGCGGTAGGCAACACGCCTTATGAACTTTTTATGAAGTTTAGCCAGAATCTTTTGATCACACACAAGTCCTAGATGCCATACAGGTGAGGCGTAAATTAGGACTGGGAGAACATATTGCTTGTACAGTCTAACATACAGGGAAGCGTCTTTAATCACAAACGAGCGCAATATCCAGTTTAGTCTTCTTGTAGCAGCCGTTACCACTTCAAATATATGAGGTGTATAGTTCAGGGTATCAGATGTCAGTATTCCCAAGTCTTTGATCGCCTTTTAACAGTTAATTCCTCAGAGCCTAGCGTGTATTTGTGTGCAGGATTATTGTGACCAAAGTGTAGCACAGCACATTTATTAACAGATAGTTTAAGATCGAGGCATTTACACCACTCCATAAATTTGTCTAGCGTTTCCTGAAAAATTACTATGTTGCTTCTATTATCTACGGGTATATACATTTTGACATCATCAGCATAATTTTTTACATGAACGATTTGAGGTATTACATGTTTCAATGAGTCAGTATACAGTATATACATTAAAGGGCCGAGAATGGTACCCTGCGGGCAGCCCGAGGTAACTTGAGCCGTAGATGACAGGCAGTCGTTGACTCTGACCCTAAAGAGTCTATCACTTAAGAAAGCCTTAATTCAATTAGCTATACGATCACCCACTCCATACTGTGGAAGAATATTAAGTAGCTTAGAGTGCGTGGTACTCTCAAAAGCAGATTTAAAATCAAAATACACGCAGTCAAACGGTCTTCCGTCATTTATAAAAAGGGCCCAATCATTTTGAGTCTCAAGTAACTGAAGAAGAGCAGAATGAGCGGGACGATATGCAAATTGTTCCCTCGAAATTAGACCTTGCGCATTTGCATTCCTGTAGATCTCCTCTGCTATGACCTTCTCAAAGAGCTTGCAAGGCACGGAGGTCAGCGAGACGGGCCTTTTATTATTAGGGTCGCTTTTATCGCCACGCTTATGCACAGGACATACGATGGCATATCTAAAGAGATTAGGTACGTTTTCCTCTTCGAGAGACCGGCGGAAAATAATTGAGAGTGGCACGCATACATCATAGCCACACTTCTTATAAACAATGGCCGGGATACCGTCAGGGGTGGCGCTACGCTTGTTGGCTAATCCGCGCAGATGCCGTTCGAGGTTCTCTGGTGAAGAGTCAACGTTATTCACCACCTGCACGCTGGAGGGCTCATTTAAGAGGAAAGCGGCGTTAGTGTTGCGCGATTGCATTGCGATGGTCCACGGGAGTCAAGAAGGCGCCTTAATATGTCGGTGCCTGAGTCCGTAGTTTTATTTGCAGCCCCAGTGTGGCCGTCAACCACACTGTCTTCAGCCAACAACAGGGCAACGCTACGCAAAGCCCAAAGAGTGGCTGCTCTGCGTATCGCGATGGCCTATAGAACAGTCATCACAGCGGCCGTCCTTATTTTGGCTTGAAAGCAAATGAACGACGCCGCTTATAGGAAGACCCGGGAAAGGACAAGGCGGAGAAAAGGAATATAACCCTTGAAATATAAAAAAACCCTTGACAAAAAACTACCGGACGCAAACATACCCGCGGCATCAGGATTGAGGTTGCAAGTCACCTCGTCCCCTAAAAAAAAGAAAACAAAATACCTAGATATTATCCTTGACACTAGGCTCTTGTGAAAAGCACATTTCAAATACATTTCTCAAAAGGTAATAAGGCTTAGGCAAAATCTAGCCAAGACATTTGGCAGGCCGAATGAGACGTCATTCAGGACGGAGCGCCCGGGTACCGGGTAAGGACTCTGATCCCGCATATTAGAACTTGGATGTACCGGCCAGGTGGCAAGTTGACGTTCTACATCACTCAGGTCCTTACAGGACACGGTGATTTTCAGTTCTACTTGTTCAGAATTGGGAGAAACACATCTCCATTCTGCAAGTACTGCCAAAGCAAATCAGAGGATACGCCTGAACATACAATTTTGTGGTGCCCGGAATGGGCCTCTTAGCGTGCGGGTCTACCTAGGGCTGCCGACGGCACCCTTAGAACGATCATACAGCTTATAATTGAGTCACGCGACGACTGGAACAGCATTGCTTGCACCATGGAAAACATCCTGCGCGCCAAGGAGAAGAAAAACGGTTACTGCACGTCCATGGTCACGAGCAAGTTTTCGCATGGGCCAGCATCCCAGATATTTTTCTAGTAGCATACTCATGTTAATTTTCTCCCAACAAAACGCTTGATGAATTCGATGTTTTTCTTGATAAGCTCGTGACATCGTTACACGGATACCCTGCTTACTCTTTTTTTGCTACGGAATATTTTAACTTTCATCAAACAGCTCTTATTTTTTCTCGTCTTTTTTGTGTACTTAACAATAGTTAGCGGCACCTATCTCAGCTTCACCGAAGACTGGGCAGTCAAAGAGCATGAGGAGACCCTCAGCTACCACCGTTATATCATCTCCTCAGTGATCCAACTGACCGTCTGCAAGACCCATCTGGCAGAGGAGGCTAGAGATACGTACGCTTTAGGAAACAGAAGTTTATGAGCTCTATAAGCAAAAAGGAGCTGTGCCCCTTCTCCAGTCGAAGACGTGGTGGCAGGCTCAGTCATAACTAGCCCGACGTCGACGCCAAGAATACCCGGAAGAGTCAAGACAGCAGATCTTAAAGACGACTAAAGCAAGCAGTAGTATGGAAGGACCTGACCCATAGAGTCCAAATTGACCCATAGGGTCCAAATTGACCCATAGGGTCCAAATTGACCCATAGGGCTTACTCTACAAGGCTGTAATGAGTAAATTACGGTGCCGCCCACCTCTGTATCCGGTCGCAAAAACGACTGAGCTTTACTGAGCTAGTGTCGAATCTATTACCCGCCTTTAAACATCGACCTGGCTGCACAATTGGACCAACCAGACGGAAAACCTTCAGAAGTAATCAAGTCTAGTCGAAATGGTGAATCAGGTATAGGCGCTCTCACGGATTCAGTTCGGATTTCGACGGGGCTGCTCGTCCCATAAGACGCGAGCGAACACCTCTCCCGATAAATCAACTCATGTATGGAAGGAAACCACCTGAGTCTGGCCCCGCATAAAACGGAGGCATTGTATCTTACCGGACGCAAACATACCCGCGGCATCAGGATTGAGGTTGCAAGTCACCTTGTTCCCTAAAAAAAAGAAAACAAAATACCTAGATATCATCCTTGACACTAGGCTCTTGTGAAACGCACATTTCAAATACATTTCTCAGAAGGTAATAAGGCTTAGGCAAAATCTAGCCAAGATACTTCCTCGAGAGGGAGGATCTTGCTTTTTTCGGGCCGATTCTTAGCCAAGATTTAACGTCCACGGGACTTCTTTTTACGTTGCTTCATAGACGGACCCCCACAAATACAAATGTGCAATGGTAAAGCTCGAACCCGCGCACCTATGTGTCTCCTCCGATCGCAAGGCGCAGACGAATGCCCCATGCCATCGGGCTCGACGACAGAGAAGGAGGATCTAGTGAAGCCCGACGCAACTTACTAGCCTCTGTCGCTGAATGAACTGCGCCTCCCCTGTAGGGGCCGACCTTTATCTTCCGGATAAATCGTAACCAGTGAACCCAGCGGTCTGACGTGGGATGGTAGCGTGGAAATCCGCATTTCACGCAAAGGTCTTCCAAATGGGCTAACTCCTTCCCTGACAATCAATAAAAAAATGAGAACTAACAGCGGAGATTGTCACCAGAATGGTGGCACCCTTCACCGACTCAATTCTAGAGGACGTCTGGTGGTCACGCTTTCGGTCAAGTCATCCTACCCTGGCAGTTAATCATGCCGTCCCACCCTCATTTTGCGAGGTTATCGTAAACTTGGGAAACGGTTAAAGCATGAGGGTCTCCTCTTCTAATATCAAGGTACTGTTATATAATTCTGAACTAGGAGGGGGTGGGGGTAGGTGGTTTTAGTGGGTATTTCACGTTTGGCAATGGATTGGGTCACATGCTCTCCGGCCAGGTCAAGTCCTACACTATCTGTCAACACCATCGACGGCTGTACGTAAAAGCAATTCCCATCTTTAAAAAAAGAAAAAACTGGGGAGGCTATAATTTCTGGAAGGCAGACTATAAATTGATCAGCTGTAAACCTGCTCATATAAACGGCAACTTCTTTTTGCTTCAGTTTATACTAGCAGGTTTTTTCCACACGATTTTGAATTTTGATACCGTCGACTCGATGTAGCATATTTTTGTATACCAGATCCATTCACTATATAAAGAACTTGTAACTAAATGACTAGTTAAAATAATGCAAAATTACGTAAATATATAAGCCCAATGTGTAGTATGAAAAAAAGTTGCGAAAAGCAACTAGAGCGTCGTAAAATGGAAGATGCTGGTCTTGCTTTCAAGAACACAGCGTCGTTTTTAGATATACTAACTAATTATGCAGAAAAGGCAGCTGAGAAGCTGTTATAAATATTTATAAAACCACAAAACACGCGCAGCGACTCTAGTAATTTGAGTTTTGCAAAGAGTCGGGTTCCAGACACGATGCACTGTTTTTCTCACTGACAGTTTGTTTCCTCGACATGGAGGGAAATGCTACGCAGTTTACACTGATTTTGTAAAGGCCTTCAATCGTGCCCCAAGAGTAAAGAGCTTCCAGAGACGATAGACACATAGTCAATTGTCAACAAAGTACGGAAAAGAGAAAGATCGAGAAGAGTAGACTCGACAACTCGATAGATGAACCCATGAAGGACTTCTTCTAGCAAGCCAGGCGCTGATATGGGCTATTGTAGACACCACATCGTGAGCAAGGTGTGAGGAAACGGTAAGCACAAGCATGTCGGAGTCACAACATACCCAAATTAGGTTTGGTCTTTCTGATCGGGCTGTGTATTGTTCTTTTGTACAATTTTACGAATTAAGTGCACAAGAGCATTTCGAAGACTTCGATCGACCATTGGGGATAAAGCGCAGCTCTTCAAGTGTGTTTATGGATTATATGGAAAAATTCGAACTGAATAGTTCCGTCAGTACTCCGTCGAACTCTGTGAAAGACGTCTGAAAACAGCAACGGGCGGCGAGGCTGTGATTGGCGTAAACTTGCTAGAGGAGATTTTTGGGCTTAAATGCCAAGTCTAATGCCCAAAAAACGACCCTTTCGGCTAGCCAAAAAACTGCCTGGACGAACCAAATCTTTCACTTTTCGCTTTGGCAGTACTTGCAGAATGGCGGTGTAGCTGTCACAATTCTTAATAGCTGAGTGATAAATAACCGTGCCCGGTCAACCTCTAAGTCAGATAGACCGTCAGCTCGCCACCTGGCCGGTCTACCAAGGCCTAGTCAGACTCCTTTCACGGTACCCGGGCGTTCCGTCCGAAATGAAGTTCCATTCGGCCTGCATATACTAAGGGTTCTATATGTTTCCCCTACTTTCTCATTTGCCGGGTCTTCCCACAAAACGTCGCTAATTGGCTCTAAAAACCCAGAAGACTCTACTAGCCAGAACGAGGACAGCCGGCGTGCTGACAATTGCATATGCCATTGTGATTCTCAGAGCGGCCATACGCTGAGCTTTGCGCAGCGTCGCCCTGTCACTGTCAGCAGACAGTGTGATTAGCGGCCACACCGGGTCCGCGAATAAAACTATGCACTTGGTCACCGACATAATAAGCGGCCGTCTTGACTCCTGTGAGCCGTAGTTGTTCGGCATCAACCGGGCTGTCTTGTACAAAACCTTACTAGCCTTTTAGATATCTAGAATTATTTTCAATAAAGGTTATTTCTTTAACCCAATTAGGAGGATGCCCTCACTATTATTCGCTGCCTGTGATAGACCAGTTCCCTCATTCAGCCAGAGATCTTTGCCAGGGCGTCGTTGGGCCTTTGTTTCAGTTGCTGGGGGAGCGGCCCTAGACAGATTTAGGCAAATTTCGGACTTTTCCCGTTGCCTTTCGGTACTGTTAAGAGGGCTACCTGACTTGGTGAGGCAGAGATAAACCCGATAGTCTAACGCGGGTAGATAACGTACCGTTCTATAACATAAGTAGGGGTAAGCAGAAATTGGGGAAACTAAGAGTTTTTTGGACAAGATGAGGGAGGGCAAGAGCGGGGAGGAATCCGGATTTAGTGGGTTTGTGAGCACCACACTAGTCACATAGGCTGCTAGTGACGCATGTGCATTTTGCGTTCCCAAAACTTTCCAGAAAAAGGACAAGATAGGGTTAGCATCACTGGCAAAAGACAGTAGCAGTTAAGTTTTCAAGATGTAGCCGATTGGCGAAAGTCGATGTTTTTCACGCTAGGGGTAATATCGTAAATTTCCTTAATATACGTATCTATTCATTTTACTATAACTACGGTCACTATATCGCCGATTTGTAGCAATTTCCGAAACTATATAGAAGGCGAGCGGGAAAAACTATTTGAGTGGCAGCAATTAGAAATCCACGAAACTTAGAATCCAACAATTAGAAAAGCCGTGTTCATATATACCATGCCCGCCCTTTATAAGACTGAAATGGAATATAAAAACTTATATGAAGAAATCATATATAAATAAATTTTGCATACTAAATCAATTGAACTGAATACCAGCATTCGGTAACAGTCGTATGGGGCAAACTATGATAGAGTTCGATTTTTCATCATGCATTTAGCTAATTCTGATAAAAATAGAATAATTCATATCCTAGAGGGGAAGACCCTAATTACACAGAAATAACAATCACGATGGGGTTTTCCTAGGATGTAGGACAGGCAAAATGAATGGATTTTAGGATTTTCAGATTTACGTCAATGCGACAGGTACCAAGCCGCAGCATTTGTCAGCACTTTCATTGACAGCCGGGCCAGAACGATGGAAGAAGGTCTAGTCATAATCAAGAAACATCAGCTGTATCTAATGTATATAATTTACCTAAATATTTAATAAGCCTTAATAAGTAGTAGATACCTATTATACTTGGCATAACTATTAGTTGACGGGGCGGTGTGACTCAGATAGCCTCTAGATATGAACACGAGTCGCAGATTCAATCCTGGCGAGACGCACGACGGATATATTGAGTATTTGTTCCTTGTGTGGCCTACAGATTTATAAAATTAAGCATACAGAAATATGCTTTGTATTTTGAGTAAGGATTTTTTAAATCCTAAAATGAAAAAAGCCTTTTACAAATAAATGTTCAGTAGCAAAAATGTATACTATAGGTAAATGTTCATTGGTGACAAACGTGTCAGCAATTGGGTTATATGACTTTTGTGCAACACCTTTGTTGGTGACTTCTGGCTAGCTTAATTTTAGCAAAGTTCCAAAAGATGCTGCTTCAAATTCAACCCGAAAGAGTTCTGAGGATGCCAGAGCGAAAATAGAAATTTATAGCTCCCGATTAGCTTAGATAAAAGAGGCATCAGTAAAAGGAACAATACAGGAAAGCGTTTTACGCAAAACTTATTTTTAACCATTCCGACCGCATTTTCTAATTAAATGAAACAATAACAATGTGCATCGTATTACGATCGTGCTGATGCCTTGATCGTTTCGTTTATGTTGACGAAGTCTCCTTTTGTAATTTTTTTGGTTTGGGAGTTTTTTTGACATAGTTTATGCACTAGCGGTGCCTGCAGCTGAGGCGTCACTGATTCAATATTTGGTATTGAGCAAACTGTTATTGAGCGATGTTCATTGAGAAAATATATGTATATATATATATATATATATATATATATATATATATATATATATATATAGTATATATATATATATATATAGTATATATATATATATATATATATATATATATATATATATATATATATATATGTATATATATATATATATATATATATATATATATATATATATATATATATATATATATATATATATATTGTTTATTTCGCAATAACATTGCATTTAAAGATGGTTCATAATTACAATACAATTGATTCATTTTATACAATCTGAACACTTCAGCGACCGTCCCACTGGGCAAAAAAGTGCAAAGACCGCCGATGCTTCTGGCAGCTCGCTGTGTGGTATTTAGCGCATATCTGCGAGCAGAACCGGCAACGACATTGATCGCCAACTTGGTGAAATCCTTGGGTCGAACATACCATGAGAACAAATGATAAAGGCGAGTCAGCAGCCAAGGAGACTTGGAGAAACCTTAGATATTTAGATATGCCTGGCACTCGGTGCATTAAAGATAGACCAGTGATATCAAGCCCGTAGGGGACGAAGGATTTTCTATAAATAAAAACTCCTCAGAAAACATTAATTCTAGGATCTCGGATTTGCAAGACGAAGTATGCCTGGGGGCTTTCAATCATCAAAGAAAGACATTACATAATTTGTTATATATTTATATATATATATATATATATATATATATATATATTTTCATTTCATTTCAATTTGAGGTTTATTCACGGAACCGCAATTTCACAATGCTTAAGTTCTCGTATATAAAAAATATTTAAAATGTGCATTACAAAAATGTGTGTAAAAAGTGTGCATGCAAAATGTATAACATTACTATTATCTATTTCATACTATAATATGTCTCACTCCATACGAAACTAGCAATTGAAGTTGCTAAACACTTCTCCCGTTCACACAATTTCAACCTATTGACGGGAAAACTAGTTTTGACTAGAGTTTTTGCTTGTTACCCATTTTTTCACCTCGCGTTTAAATGCTCCGACTGAGGTAAGTACACGAATTTCTTTGGGAAGTTCGGTCCAGATAGTCGGAAGGGTGTATGCAAAAGCATGACGGGTGGTCTGCTTTAGAGCTATTGGCCTCACAAATTCCGTTGCACGTCGAGTTGTGCGTCTAACAGCAGCTCTTATAGGAAAACCAGCATCATCCGGAATAACTCCCCTATACATCTTAAATGCAAGCGTGGCAATTTTTACCCTGTACATATCCCTAAGTGTTAAAAGCTTAAAGTCTTGAAAACACTTGCGAACCGAATCGATGCGGCGCAAGTTAAATACCGCCCTGAGGGCATCATTCTGAATGACTTCGGCCCTGTGAGTTATACCTTTATTATAAAATCCCCAAATTGAAATACCATAACAAAGAATTGGCACTAATAGAATTTTATACACCATAAGAAGACCCTCGACAGGCACTCCTAGTTCTCGTAGACGACGAATAGATGAAATTACCGCATAGCATTTAGGCGTAATAACGTCTAAGTGATCATGCCATCTAAGCGTCTCATGTAAAGTTAAGCCCAGACATTTGATAGTAGAGGAAAGTGTCACTTCCGTTCCATTGAGCTCTAGCGTTTGAACCTGCGTGACCCTTTTGGCAGGGCGAAACAACGTGAGTCCTGTTTTGGTTGCATTTATCACCAGACCGAATTTTTCAAACACACAAACAGCATACTCTACTACTTGCATAGCCTTCTGTACATCAGCCTGTATCGCAGATGGTTGAATACGAAAAAGTAAGGTCGTATCATCAGCATAGACGATGGGCGTACAGGACCCTTCTGACGCAATCTCTTCAATAATGAAATTAATCAAAATGATAAACATAAACGGTCCTAAGATTGACCCTTGCGGCGTCCCGATGTTTACTTCTTCTAAGGTCGATTCAAAACAACCTACCTTTACCGCTTGCTGCCTCTCCGCTAGGTATGACCTAAACCAAGACAAAACAGTGCTATCACAACCAAGTTTTTCGAGCATAAGTAAGAACAACGAATGATTTACACAGTTGAAGGCGGCAGAAACATCCAAAAAGACGCCAAGGCAAAGTTGGTTGTCTTGGAAAGAATTGGCGACCTCCTGATAAAGATGAGCGAGGGCAAGCTCCGTTGAGCGTGCCTTACGAAATCCAAACTGATTCCTCGAAAAGAACCCAATCGAACTAAGGTGCTCTTCGCATCTGGATTTAACTACCTTTTCAAATATCTTTGAGAGGTAATCCACTAAAGAAATTGGTCGGTAATTATTCGGATTTTTACGATCGCCCTTATTTTTAAATAAGGGAATAATTGTGGACACCTTTAGTCTAGCGGGGAAAACGCCAGTAGTCAGGGAACGGTTTATAATATGCGCCAATGGATGAGAAAGAGTGACGGAGGACAGCTTCAGCAATCGGTCTGGGATTCCTGCAGCCCCAACTCTCCAGGAAGCCTTTGTGGATTCTAAACTTCTCTGTACTTCCGGCGTACTTACTGGCAAAAAAGAGAATGACAAATCTCTCTTAAACCAGGTGGCCTCCAGAGCTGGTTGAACGTTTTCCTTGACTTGGAGAGCTTTTACTGTATTGGATCCCACCGTAGCAAAATGGTGATTTAGCTCCGTCACTATATCCGTTGGGTCAGTCACAAGCCCAGAACTGGCTTCCAGAGTAGTGGGAAGTTCCACTGACTTTCTGGCTCTGCCACACGAACCATTAATAAAGTTCCAAAGTTTGGAAGTGTCACCCTGGAGTTGCCTAAAGCACGTCTTATAAAAATTTGTCTTGGCGTTACGAAGTTCACGCTTGTAGCGCAGGAAGCTACGATAATACGAAGACTTTGATTCTTCCGACTGCGCTTTTATATGCCAACGATAAAGCTTGTTAACGCTTTGCCGCAAGCGCCTTAACTTTGCAGAAAAATTGAACTTTGGATGCTGTTTCAAATTACTCTGGCAGAAATTGTTAAAGCATCTATTATATTCATTGACTAACAAATTACTGAAAGCTTCAAACGCTTCTTCCGTGCCGTCAGTGTCATACACTTTTAACCAGCTTAAACGGGCAACTCGGTCAAGAAACAAAGTGACACTCTTCCGATCGTGTATCCTTAATAAGGCTGTCGGAGCAGGTACGGCTTCTGTAACCGGAGAATACTTTCCAGATAAGAACACTACCACAGGGTAGTGATCCGAAAATAGCCTGGTGCACCAAACGACCGGGCAGATTTCCAGGAAATCCTCACAATTTCTAACAGCAACGTGGTCAATACATGTACCGGAAGCGGGGCGAGTCACCTGCTTGACGACATGAAAAAAGCTTCTTTCCGAGAAAAATGATATATAGCTTTCCCTGTCTGTATTAGCCAGCAAATTAATATTCGAGTCACCCATTACTATACATGGGAGAGCTGAACCCATTGGAAGTACCTCTTCCAACAAATCCAGTAGGACTTTCTTATGCGTGACCCTACTGGAATACATACCGATAACAACTCCTTCAAAACCGCACTTCTTTAGATGTACCCTGAGAACCTGTACGTTACCATCATCACTACTTTTAGCAAGCTTAGAGAGTATAAGGCAGTTCGAGCGTATGTACATGCCAACCCCTCCTCCCTGTTTACTAGTTTCACGTCCTGAGCCAATCAAATTAAAACCGGGGATGCTATATGCGTTGTAGTCGCCTGATTTTAGCCATGTTTCGCTTATGACTACAACGTCTAGCCCAGAACCCTCTTGCATCAGTATGTCCCCCAGCGTTTCGAGTTGCCCTGATTTCTTGAGCCCTCCTGTTCCCGCATTAATGTGGATGGCTGCAAGAGTACTAAAAATTGGTGATTTTACACCGCTAAGAGTTACAACTTTAAATTCTGGCGGTCCCCACCATGTCTGGCACTGCCTTACATTTGTAGGGTTATGTGATATAATGTCATTTAAACTATCTAATGCCATGGTCATGTTATTACAAGGTATGTGTAAAAATCTAGTTATAATCCAATGTATTACAAGAAAGGGTAAGACTCTAGTTAAACTGCTTAAGTAACTCTAACAAAGGTGCAATTGCACTAAAAAGGCTCTTAAGACATCCCACTGCTTGTGGGCATATAGCATTTAAAATTCTCATGACGGGCTTAAACGCTGCAGCCACGCTTTTCTTTGTCCTGGGAGCCTGACGCATCCTTGGCTTCAGGAGCATCTTCGTTTTGCCGAACGTCGTTTTCTTCGTCGTAGAGGTAGGCTTAGCCAGCCGATTCATCGTTTGTTTCTGGGGGATCATTGTAATTCCCGGAAGATTGATTTTTACTTCTGGACCGGCAGCGGTTTCCACAACAACTGATCTCACAACTGATGCGTAAGAGCGACTGG
Source organism: Dermanyssus gallinae (assembly GCA_003439945.1). Lineage (NCBI taxonomy): Eukaryota > Metazoa > Arthropoda > Arachnida > Mesostigmata > Dermanyssidae > Dermanyssus > Dermanyssus gallinae. Next base: position 538,327 of record QVRM01005948.1, on the reverse strand, counting down.
AACCCTGCGTCGTGACAGGATGTCTAGCAGACAATTCCGGTGTTGATGAAGGAGCTTGATCAATCACTTTGATAGCCGTGGCGGGATGCTCTACACTGACTTGTTGCAGTAGTCTGCGCTCCATCCAAATCTTTCGCTTTTCAAGTTCGTATGCGCGTAACGGACATAATGACGAGGAAGATGCATGGCAACCCTTACAATTTACACATTTAGGTGCCTTTTTACATTCAGCTACAAGATGGCCAGTCTCACCACAATTTCTACAAGCTATCTCATTTTTACAATTCGCGGCTATGTGACCAAGTTTTTGACATTTGAAGCACGCTTTAGGTGCACCAGCGTACATAACAACTTTATGCTTTCTGCACGCCAGAAATACCTCTGTGGGTGGCACACGATTAAAGCGTAGAAGAACTCTGTCTGTAACGACCTCTGTAAGCTGATCACCCACGCGTCGCTTCCCAACTTCTCTCTTAACTGTCACCACGCCGTCCTGCTTCAGCGCTGCTAATATGTCCTCATCCGTGAAGCCGCGGTCAACTTGAGTAATCCGTGCCCAGTTGTTGTCCAGGTCTCTACAACTTGTAGTTACGCGGATTCCAAGAAGCTCTGTCAGCCCCAAAACCTTTTTGGTAACTTCAACTGCATTGGTCCAAACATGAATATAATTTGATTTCGATTCAGGTCTAGTGTCAGGGTAGAGCCGAAACAGCTCACTACAGAGAGCTAGCATGTTGCCCTGGAAAGGCCCGCTGCCGATATTTATTTCACCGTCACAGTCGTGCTCAATCCTCCGTGCAACTACAATACGGAAAACACCTTTGGAATTACGCACGGTGTTTGCCCTGATAGCCTCAATTTGTGACTGAAGTTTTCCAAGCCTCTTTGCCGTATCTTTATTTATCACCTGGGTCCATCCATTACCCGAAACATCCTTCCCAGTCTCTTCAGTATCCACAATCAGCTGAGTTGCCGGTAACTCAATACCATTGGCGATCTCTTCATTTCGAGAACCATCAGCTGTGACGTTGTTCACCACAGCTGATGCTACTGAGTGCACCGTTGGCAGGGTCGCCGCTTTGGAAACATTTACATCTTTTAAGCTACTGCTTGCTGCACACACTTTCAAATTCGCCTCTGCTTGCCCTGTTTCCCCCATCAGCTTCTCCTTCTTCCCCTTTGACTCTTCTTGCGGCTCTGCTTTACGTTTATTTACAGCGGTTGCTCCTCTCCTCTTCGTTTCTACCGGGGCTTTATTGTCCGTAGCTCCCATGATTTGCCGACTAAAACAGCAACGCACGTAGCAGACGACCGATGAAATCAGTTTTTGCTGCAGATTACACGTCCGCCGAATCCTCCTCTCATTGAATAGTCTGGCGTCTAGATGTAGAAATGTTGCCCAAAGCTGCACTCGTCGTAATGTCAACAGCCTGCTTCACCACACTGTAAAGTAGACAGCGCAGCTGTTTCTACCACGAATGCACCACAGTTGTATGTAGCCGTAAAGTCTCACCCAGCAAGATCCATACTGGCGCTGAAAGCTTGAGATACCAGTCTCACTTGTGAACACAACCACAACGACAGATGCACAGACTCACAAGAAATCACCTGTACACAACTCCGCCGAACAACATCATAGGCACTCAAAGCAGAAGAGAGTCGACAAGCATCAGACACTCCGCCGCGCTCCGAAGCACCGCATTCACAGCACTCAGTCAATGCCAACGATCGAAAACGTGAGAAGGTGGCGCACACAATTCACCGTGTCTCAGCATCGGGCCCCATTGGGACAGACGTGACAGAAGACTCGCCCCATGCTCAACACGATACAAGGCAAGAGACGGGTCACACAAAATCACCAATCTCACACGGAGACCTCTACACCCGATGCACTCCCGACGAAGGCCGGTTGCAGACTGTACACATCTGACATATATATATATCGGACATATATATATATACATGTGTATTTTGTAAATATCTTTTGAGGGAAATAATTTTTTTTATTTTTGTATTATTATTATGAATATTTATTTAATAAATTGTACTTCCGGACTGCGGTATACAGCAAGGAGATCTGCGCGACTCAGCTCGTCTCTGCCTGCCGCTTGGTCAGTTACTTTCCGCCAAAACGCATCAAATTTAAAGTCGTGGTTTTTACATGTGGCATGATTGGCTCTTGAGTCGCCCTTAATAATGTGCAAAAATGTATTAAATTCGATGCTACATCAGTAGTGCAGCTTAAGTGTGAGCTGTACGTTTTGTCATCCAACTCAACTTTTTATATTTTATATACCCGTGACCAATATTTGCTCTGGGCACAGGGCCTGCTTTGTGATATCAAGCTATGCATCGATGAAAATATCAAACTTCTTGGAGTTTCCCTCAAATTGGCCTCCGCATAGCTTGCTCTGGGAATCGTGCGCCAATGGCTTCAGGCCATCCCTTCACCGCAGCTTGACACGATACTGAGCAATGCAATAATTCGCATTATTGCTGGGCTGCGGTTAGGTATAGAATTTGATGTTAGCTGCGCTCTCGGTGATGTAGCAGCAACTGTTCTTAGCATTACATCTTCAAGAGGACAGTATCACTGACATAAGAGCCCTACTACAGTATGACGAGATATAATATGACCGCGCCTCTAAAGCATGCGTTGAACAAAATTATAGTGTTATTTTATTTTAATCGCGCGGCATTACATGTACAATAAGTTCCCCGTATGGAATGTCTAGATATTTGTTCTTCTCTTAGTACGCAATTTGAATTTGTATTTTTTGCATTATATAAGCATTCTATTCATTGTACTCTTATAGTGTACAAGAATCACTATTGGATCTCTACGTCTTTGTTACCAATCTTGATTCATCACCACAATGCCGCCTCAGGTAGTGAAGCCATGGAAAACCACAACTTTGGCTGTAATGGTTGGCACAGTGCTTGCTGCAAAAAGAAAGACAACATATATATTTCGTTATCTAGTCTTGCCGCCATATATCGCCTTGAATTGCACCGTGCATTGTCTTGTGGCACTCCTTTCTCACCAGGTTGAATCTTGACCATTATTCTACAGTACCAGGAATAGAACACACAAAACGGAAGGTTTTGTGTTCCGCCGTGTTCACAGCACCCGGTTGCCGTTGTAGTTCGAAGTACAAATGTCACAGTACCCCCTTTTTGGTCTTCTCACTCATTACTCGTTCAGTCAACGTTTATGTCATTTAAGTAGCTATATTTAAGCTAGGCTGGATGGCTGTATAGTCTGGAAAAAACTTCGTTGATCAAAAATTGAGGAAGTAATGGCCCTTAGTGACTTACTTACTGAGTGCCAATAAGTACTAATAACTTATGGATAACTGGAATTACAAGTAGAACGATGTAGGAAACATGGATGTTCGGCAAGGGGCGTGTGTTTGAAAGCAATAAACTGAACTGAACTGAAAAACAAACTAAGTTGCTTATCTAGTAAAAACAACTATATAATTTAGGATAACTTTAGTTTTGCGTTAAACAAGAAGCTAAATAGATCTAATACTGGGCGCAATTTATCCTACTTGATAAATATTCCGTTGACATTTTAAGTCCTCCTAAGTTCCGGAAGTTTCATAATGAGGTAACTATATATACATACACCCACATATATATATACATATATCACATTATTTATTAAGGATGCAAGTGGAGCGATACTTGTCTCCCGAAGCAACCAGATGTCGTGCAAATAGCTATCAAGTTGTACCTTTTCATTATATATCTGTTGGGGTTCGAGCCCCACCGTTGCACATTTGTATTTAAGGGGGTTTGTCTATGAAGCATTGCAAGAAGCAGATCCGTGGACATTGAATCGTGGCAGAGGTTTAGCCCAAAAAGTATTATATATCTGTATGATTTTGTCGTCGGCTACATATCGGCACGAGTAAGCATGTGTGTGTGTGTGTCTTCCTTTTCTCGTATATTAGCTATGCCTGTTGCGAGTAGATCGAGGTACTGACGCGTTACAGTAATCACATGTTACGTAGCAGTCGAGCGTAGTACTACCGTCACTGGATGCTGCCTCTTAAGCCTCAGCGGCGAGCAGACTCGAGCGGCTGCAGTGTGCTGGAACGCGGTGCCGCCTGGTTGACGATACGGGACACTGTTGCCACTGAGCTGGACACCACTCGTACTGGAGGGCCGTTCCTTGACCTATTATATAGAGAGGGCTAGAGGCTTGTCCTACTGCCCCAAAAACCGCGTCATCATATGCCGATAACGTTGCCCCCCCCCCCCAACGGTGGATTACGTTGCGTTGAGTTGAATGGCGTTACTATTAATCGCGACTACTATTTCTCCTCTCTCGAGGGGGAAATGTGTAGTTCTTACGTACATCTCAGATGAAACATCCTAGTGCATTATTTGACTCGAGCTTTTATTATACGTGGCATTAAGTTGTGTACTAAGCTATATGATGTTCCTATTGTACCAAACTGAGCGTGCGGTGTCGACGTTTGGATGTCTTGCTGCGATGAAAACTTTATTCATCAATCTTGTGCAGGTGAACGTGTTAAATTTCAGTCTAGAACAGCCTCGGTCCGCACCATTCGGCAAATGATCCCAAAATGAGATTGCGTTGCCCCGCTGGACGTATTGTTGAACAAGATCCTCATTACCACCATATGCAAACATCTAGTGAATACGGGAGCGACTACTGGCAGTACTGTTGACCGGTATCGCGTGAACTCGACGCGGGCCAGGTTAATGACACGCGTAGGGCCCACTAACCCACAAAGGCCATTCAACTTTTGGCCTTCAGTCCGGTAACACCCGGACTACCGTTGAGCCTAATGAGCTCGGGGGTAGTGCTGCTTGAATGATTGCCACAATGGAGTCGGCTGCTGATGTCTATGCTATATGCTTGTCTCTGACGAAACCAAAAATAACGCGTTGTTAGCACACATAGGGGCATACGACTTAGTGTCGAATACTGTGTTCTTCTCTGGGTAATTAGACTGTGTGTTGCTTCTCTGGGTAATTAGACTGTGTGTTGCTTCTCTGGGTAAATATGTTTAGTCCAATTTGCGTATCAGATTGGCCACAGAAGACCACAAACTCCCCATGCGAAAATTTAATACTACTTGAAGCAATTAAGTCGCGTGACGATAGACAGGTAAATTAATTCGATTAGCAATGGTATCCAGAAATCATAACAACCGCAAAACTACCGGCAAGAATAACGATTGTAGAGAAATCTAGATTGTTTTCTCTAAGGTGGATTTGTCTTTAGCACAGCTGGGTTACACGGACCTTCTCAGTAAATCTCAAAAAATGAAGAAGAATTTTTATAGCTTTGTTCGGAAATGTAGCATTTTTATTGGGGTTTTTAAACAAAAAAAATCCTTGTGACAGCGTGAAATGACGCAAGTGCGCCGCCGAAAGAACTACAAATTTTCTCTAGTGCGTTGCATATCGACTCCTATACGCAGTCGCTACTTAGGCCGCGTCGCTACCAATAACTTTGCCAGGTACGGCCTTGAGGAGCAAGTACAGTGGGAAACAATTTAAAACCAGGCAATGACTCGAAAAAAAGCAAGCCGATAAGTACGCATAGATGTACGAGACATTGCAGACTAAAGTCGCGGCTGAAACGAAGGGATTGCCGCCACAAGAGACGAGTTCCACCAAAGACTGCAATGGCCCCTCGATGGTCACCCCTTATCACATCGATGCCTAAAGACATCGCAGCAAATCGGGCGGTGAGTCTGTGGGCATAGCGAGGCTCGAGGCCGAGGCTAATACGCCACTCAATTAGCGGCGGAGCGCCGGGCAGGTCAACCGGGTAGTCACGATCCGGATGCTGAAGTGCCCGACGATGAGGTACCATTGAAGTTGCAGAGCTAGGGGGCTAGTGTGCTAGTCATGTTTGTCATCTAGCGGGGTGTCGCCGGTTCGATTCCGGCTGTCGGGATAAAATTTTGTTTAGACGACGCTCATTGAGAATAGATGATGTGCCATACAGCTAAAGGTCAGCGGCCATGCTGCCACAAAGGCTGTTGGGGAAGCCTAGGTCCGGCAGGATTGAAGATATGTCTCGGTGCATTGAACTTGTGGCATCACGGTGATTTCGAATCCAACGAGATAGATAATTTAGAATTAAAACCAATATCGTATTTTCTTCAGTTTTAGGGTCGCAAAACATGCTATGACGTCTGACTAACGAAACGGTTACGCGGGCGGGCCGGGTGGGCCAAGCAATGGCGAACGAACTAGCGAAGCTATCAATATGGAGGGACACCGGTTGTTGAGTAACCAGGGTTTGGCTACACGTTAACTAGGGCACTTCGACAGATACATTGCATGCCACCCACAAGTTCAAATATGGCGCAGGATCTATTTCGCTAGAAGTTAGAGCAACGCTCCACATTTAGTATTAGGCGGGCATGGCAGATGACAGAGACGCTTCCGCTCTTAGAGAAGGCGCGAGGCGCATCCTCGCAAGTGTAACTGAAGTAGAAGTGGCCAAGTCTTTTCGCGCGAGTATTGCTGTAAAATGGTGATGGCAAGCTGCTGTGGAATAACGGAGGGGACTTGTAGGATAGCAGTGTCCGTTAAGCAGCGCGGGCATAGACAGCGTCGGTTAGCGGCAATGCCGAAGCAAGCTAAATACATGGCGCCAATTAGAAGATGCCGCCACCCCACTAGCGAAGACGCGGGAAGCCACTAAATGCGCGGGCAATCTGTGAGTATATAAGGAGGCATGAGAATAAATGAGTTAGTCGTCGTTGGTGCGAGCCAGGCAGAGGACGTGTGCTGTTTGAGCGAGAGAGCTCGTAACGATCGCCGCCCAGCCATGCGGGTGGTGAACACTACAGGACTGAACCCCACGTTAAGTTCAATATGGAGAAACACTACCAGCAAGTGCGTGTGCTTATTTTGTAGGTACGCTAATGTTTCTCCAATAACCATAAGGTAGCCTGGTTAACCCGTTTTTATTACTCTAGGGGCGAAGGAATCCTATTGATACGAACATTTTTTGCAGGGGAGGGTTAAATGCTGTTACTTACTGGGTAGTTGCTGAGAGAAGGGACTAGGAAGAGTCTGACTCTCCATCTCGAGCAGGATTGGACTCGACCCTAGCGGATATATGTTAGCCCATTAAGACCTATATACACTAAACACACATATTTTAAGCTTTAATCTTGATTGATCTCCATAGAACTGAACTATGGGCAATCAGAAAAAGTGGCGAGTGCCATTGGGTTCACTTGGCCGTAGCCTGCTAGTAGCTGATCTGCTGGCACAGCATGCGGAAACCTGGCTATCACAAGCTTTATACTAACAACTATTTTGGGTTATATATATATATATATATATATATATATATATATATATAAGTCTTGCCGGTTAATTTTGAACTGAAGTTTACCGATTATGTTATTGCTGTCGTTGAACGCGACAATAAGCGACTTTTTTTTGTCGTGTACCGCTTCGTGTGCGCTTAGAATGAAAAGCGAGCAGTTTTTAGTTATATTTGTTCCTATTTCTTATTCGATATGCTCAGCAGGAAGTTTAATACATTTTCCCATCGAGAATTCAGAGCACTTATACGACGGAGTAGAATTCCGCGTCCTCAGACTGAAAATAGGCATTGACAGCAGCTTGAGCTCTTTATTGCTGGGAAAACACTTGTGTGCAGGAGCATTATTCTGGTGAAACAGGACGACAACAGCAACAACAACAACAACGACAGCATTAACGTCAACAACGACGACGAAGACGATGACTACAACGATAATACTAATGTCGATGCCGGTGAGCTTGAGGCGCAGGCTCAAGAGCGTATCCCTCCTCGAGAGGAGACGGCGTCTCCATAAAGAAAGGCCTAAGACGAAGATCATCTGGTTGAGTTTAGACACATGGCTGTTGTTGCTGCCATTGTTGTCATTTATATTGTTCTTCCGCACAGCTTGCCGTTTCTCGGTGAGTTCTTGCTGCGGGCGGTTCAATTGCAGTGTATAACATTCTCCTGTGATCGTCCACCGCGCTTAAGGTAGTCGTTCAGAATTATTCCACGTTAGTCCCAAAAACCGTAGCAATTACCTTTCCGGCCAATCCCGTTGTGCGCACCGACTTCGGAGGTCCTTCACTATTGACGAGATGCTTCTTGGGTCTCGGGAGTATAGTAATAAGACCAAATTTCATCGACGGTCACGAATTTGCGCCAAAATTCCAACAGATGTCTCGACATCTTGGCTAAATTTCGCTGGACCTTGATTGAGTAAACGCGACACCCATTTTATCTGAGCCTTTTCATCTTCAAATCATCGTGCAAGACATAATGTACATTACCAAATCTGATCCCCAAGGCTTCTGTTATCTCTCTAATGCTCACTCGTCTATATGCGGCAATAATTTTCCGTTTATTGGCGTCCTAAATGCGGCTTATCCATGATGCTCATGCGACTTTTTTAAACTCATTAATCCTGTTAGAAACAGTGGCAACACATGGTGCAGAAATACCGTGAACTTCATCTAACCCAGTTTTCACTTGAGTCTCACGCCAATATTTAAACGACGAATGCTAGATAACGGCGGCCTGAAACTTCTTCAATTTTCCGAATTAAAACCGATACGTTGCACACACAAGCGGCCAAACGAAAGTGAAAGGGTCAATCACTATAATATTTTGACTGCTAGCAGACGAATGTTTGCCGGAAGAGCGCGCCAAAATTCGATTTTTAAGTAGCTCATTTTAAGAACTTTTTGAACAACCATATACGAGGTGTGTCCAAAAAGTATCGCGACTTTTGAATTTTCGCGGGTTACGTATATTCGAATTTCGATTTTTTGTGGCGTTATGTTGGTACTCATGTCTCTCACTTATGCCGACAAGCTCGGCCATTTTGAATGTTCACTTAATTGTTGACAGCTGCTTTGCTTGCACGTGTTTTGGATCGTCTTCGATTTTTACCTATTCAAAAAAATGGATCAAAGAACCTGTATCAAATTTTGTGTGAAAAACGAAATTAAGTGCGCGGATGCATTCCGAATGTTGACTGTGGCATACGGAGAAGCTACCTTGGACCGAAGCAACGTTTATCGGTGGTACAAAATGTTCTCAGAAGGCCGAGAAGATGTGAACGACGAAGAGCGTGCCGGACGCCCGAGCACTTCAACAACAGACGAAAAAATTAATGAAGTGGAGAAAATGGTATTGGCCAATCGTCGAATCACCGTTAGAGAAGTTGCTGAGGACCTAAACATATCGATTGGCTCGTGCCATTCGATTTTTATCAATGATTTGGGCATGAGACGGGTCGCCGCGAAATTCGTACCAAAATTGCTCAATTGCGACCAAAAACAGCATCGCATGAACATTGCTAATTAGATGTTGGACTCTGTCCGCGACGACCCAAATTTGCTCCAGAGGGTCATAACTGGTGACGAATCGTGGGTTTATGGTTATGACGTGGAAACCAAAGCTCAATCATCTCAATGGAAGCTGCCGCACGAACCAAGACCGAAAAAAGCGCGCCAAGTTCGGTCGAATGTGAAAGTTTTGCTGACAGTTTTCTTCGATTGCAGGGGCGTGGTGCATCATGAGTTCTTGCCACAGGGTAGAACGGTCAATAAGGAATATTACCTGCAAGTTATGCGCAATTTGCGCGAAGCAATCCGCCAGAAACGCCCGGATTTGTGGAAGAACAAAAATTGGCTTTTGCACCACGATAACGCCCCTGCTCACACATCGTTGCTTGTGCGCGAGTTTTTGGCCAAAAACAACACACTAATGATGCCGCAGCCACCGTATTCCCCAGATCTGGCCCCCTGTGACTTTTTCTTGTTCCCTAAACTGAAGAGGCCCATGAAAGAACGACGTTACGCTACGCTTGACGAGATAAAGACGGCATCGAAGGAGGAGCTGAACAAGATAAAAAAAAATGGTTTTTTGAAGTGCTTCGAAGATTGGAAAAACCGTTGGCACAAGTGTATAATATCTCATGGGGATTACTTTGAAGGGGACAAAATAGATATTCATGAATAAATGAATAATTTTTGAAAAAACACAAACGTCGCGATACTTTTTGAACACACTATGTATATATACATATACTCAATGCGCTTTACTTAAAGAAATGTTTAGTGGGTTCACATCAAGCTTCCATGGGAATATATGGCTCAGAGTTAGTTTTGTCACTAAAACATTGGCAAAAAAATTCTCTCACGGTACGTAGTCGTAGGGATAACGTTGAACATATTTAACATCAGTTCAGTATGAAAATACTAACTCCTTTATCCGTTGGGAAATAAATGTATATATATATATATACATGTATATATATACATATATATATATATATATATATATATATATATATATACATGTATATATATACACATATACATGTATATATATGTATATATATATATATAGTTTCTAGCTATTTGTTAGGTGTTCCCTGTAATCTCAGTCTAGCCCTGCACATCTTCACCTCTTTGTTAATGATTGGAAAATCGTCGTTCTCATCATCATTATCGTCATATGTTAGCGCACTTTTGGCGGTACTCCGTTTTTCCCCCTGACTCTCTTTTTCTCTCTTTTCCTGTGGCGCGCTTTATCGTTATTACGTTTTCTCTGTATCTATCTACAGTGTGACGGCGGGAGCGACGGAGTGTCTCGTGATCCCTCCCTCTGGCTATGAGGAGCTCCAGCCGTCAGTTGGCCATTTCTTATTCTTATGCTGGTGCCGCCTATGCTTCTGCCACGTTGCCGTTGCTGTTGTTGTTGCTGTTGTTGCTGCTGCTGCTGTTGTTGTTGTTGTTGTTGTTGTTGGTGCGGTTACCACCGTTGCTTCCGCCGTGCTTGAGGTAGCGAGCCAATCCAGGACGACGGGAAAACTTGTCATGTTTGGCAAGCACACTGCTACAACAACTAACCATTAGCATTACGACTAGATTCAACGCCCTCATATCAACGTTATATTGTTGTTGTTGTTGTTGTTGTTGTTGTCGTTATTGTTGTTGTTGTTGCTGCTGTTGGTAAACAGAGAGGGCTGACGTTTGACGTGACGTTAACGTTCTCACTGGCGACGACAGCGACGACGACGGCATAGTATTCGTGATAGTACTCGCATGAACAGTAACAGTCGCAGACGCCGTCGGCGGCGGCGGCGACGGTAAGAGGGGCGACGCATCGGACGTGCGAGCGCGGCTAGACGAACGAGACGCACCGTTAGCGGTGCGTCGCTGCCAACGTCACCGTGCGTATGCCATTCTGCTGTTACGCAGCCGTCGGCGAGGAGGAACGAATGCGCTGTCAATAGGAGCAGCTTCAATCCGTAGATCCTTCTCGCCTGCGTCTCACTCTCTCTCCCTCCCTCTCGTTCTCACTATTTATCTATCTATCTCTGTGTGTGTGCAGTGTGCAGTGTGTTTAGTGTGCTGGTTAGTTAGCTCGTCACTTGGTTGGCCTATTCGATACAGCCAGCAAGCACGATACTGTTGACGCTGACGTTTGACGCTTCGACGTGCTTTGAGCTGACCAGCAGCTGTGCAGTGCTCTGCTCTGCTCGGCCCGGTACCGCCTATCATTATTGGTACTACAGTTGGTACTACTAGTGTTACAGTCGTTGTGAATGGCTGCTGGTAGAGCTGGTAGATGACGCACAGTATCAACGCTGTGACTCGCGGCGACAGCCGCAGCGATATCCCTTAGCACTGGAGGGAGAGCAATAACGGAAGAAACAGCAACGTCAAAAACACAACAACAACAGCGACGGCAACGATACCGGTACAATTCAGTGTGACAGTCGGCTAAACAAATCGAGACGTGCGATACGATCGATGTGGGTGTGTGCGCGCACCAACGCAATTAAAAACAAACAGGTACTCAAAGTAACTAAAATGTCGTTGAATTACCAGTTAACCAACAAGACTCTTAAATAGCTATTAGTGCAATTGGCAGTGTCGTCGTGTTTGGAGTTGTTTTTCTCATCGTTTCACTTGTTGTTGTCGTTGTTGCTGCAGCTATTCTTCTTTTTCTTCATCTTGCTGTTGCTGAGTTGGGCGACTGGTGTAGTTTCTGTTGGACGCGACATCGATAAAGACTGTATCAGCGTACAACTTTTTTGCCGACTAGTGACCAACTAGTGCACTCCGGGCGTTAAAGTCCTTAAAGTGTTCCCAAGTGGAGGACGACGACGACCAGGACCAGGACAACGGCAACAAGCCATCTCTTTGCGAGCGCCATCAGGGGGACTCACGTCGGCAACGTGATCTTTGCCGGCAAAGCCCGCGCGCATAACAGTAGCGACCGGCTGGGACGAGCCGGCCTAACAATGGCGCTCTCCGTACGGATGTGGAACGTAGTGGTGCTCGGGTTCTGTTTCATGTTTGTGTTTACCGCTTTTCAAACCGGCGGACTTATCCAGGTAAGAAGGCCGCCGACGTGCGTGATTACGGTGCCATATATATATATATATATATATATATATATATATATATATTTATTTATTTATTTATTATCCTTCAGTTGGGATTCCGAAGTTGCAAACCCCGCTTTTTTCACTTCTTTAAACCAAACTTAAACAATAAAACACCGTCACCGACTGCTGCGAAATATGGGCTGTGTGTAGCTGATAAATGGCGCTTCTAAGCAAAACAAACTGAACGTCCTTAGTGGTATCAGTCTGACGGCAAAGTTCCATCGTACTAGAACTCTCCGATCCGCCCTCGTATATATTTGTATGTATATTATCTGTGAAACAGAAAATGTTTGCCACCCTGTTTACTACAGAGACTACAGAGAACGTTTTATAGCAAGCCGACGCATATAGTTTCCACATGGAAGGCGTGGAATCCACACCAACAAAGCGCAGGGAGTTTCACTGAGTAGCTGCAATAGACGCTTTCTTTATTGTCACGTCCAGAGCTGGGCTAAGTTGGGTCGCCGTTACCTTTAAAGATTATTAGAAGGGCAGATTCCACCCACTGAGATGAAAGGAAACCTGCATAAAGAGATTTTTAAGCCGCTTTGCCCAATTTAAAAACAGAACGAGCGCGGTTCTCAAGTATCCTTTGTTTCTAATTAAATCGCGCCCAGCTGCCTTATTGAGTTACGGCCCCGGGCCAGGAGGACGTTTTAAATCGAGAGCTCGTCTGCCAGACTCTCTCTGTCTTGGTGGTATCGTCCTATGGACCTATTTCTAATGAAACATGTCTGGCCAATGTGTTGGTGCCAGGAGTCGGAATGCCTGGCCAAGTTGTTCGGTGCCAGGAGTCGGGACTGAAGAGGGGCGCTGAAGAAGCCAATTTAATTATTGTGGCTTATATTTGTCGCAAAAATATCGACCGGAGCGTTCGTCCTGATCAAGGAAGGCCGGTACAGCGACTGGATCGACGAGCAGATAATTAAAATCGGCTTACATTTCCTGAAGGACTAACACGCGATCGAATGGGGGCTGGTCTAACCAGGCGTTAAGTTCTCCATACACGATGAGCTCGTCGGCACCTCACGGAGCCCGTATGAAAATTGTTTGATAAGTGAAAGAGTGGAGTTCATATCTAGCGGACGAACTAAGTTGCTACGATACCTTTAGAACTTAGACCCATTTACATTGATGACACTATCCTCTACCAGGCATACGTGAATATACACTATTACTACTATACCTAGTAACAATTCTCAAGGTGCAATTTGATATGTTCGTATATACCAGCCTAACTACAGACAGACGGTGGTATTCAAATATTTCATATCCCTATATGTATGGCCAGGAAGGGCTGATCGGTGACAGATTCTACGCAACCAACTTACCGGCTACTTGGAATGTTGCCATTTCATGGCAAAGACTTCTTATTGTATGCCGATGTGATCCTAACGCACTTGTAAATGCATGTAATTATGTAAACGAGAGTGTGGTCAATCAAATGAAAATGCTGAATAACTATATAAGTAAACGTTTATGGGGATGCTTAACAATACTGGACTTGAAAGTATCACAATAGGAACGTCGCATAAATGAAAATGCTATTTTACCTCTGAATTATTTTCGATTTACACGTTAAAAGAATAATTGACCCTTTTTAGAAGATAATGTCATGATTATCCTTTAACTTAACTTCTTTTTTTACTTTAACTTAATAGGGGGTTGGATGCTAATGCACCATCTTTTTTTATTGAGACATCTTTGCTCCCCGTTTTTTTTCGACCATGGTCGATTTTTTTGTTTACTCCGGCATTTGTTTAAATTGGAAACCATGAAAACCAATTTAGGAGTGGCTGGTCTGGGTCTCGAACCCAGGCCCCTCGAATGCAAGGCAAAGGCTTTTGCCACTAAGCCATCTTGCTCGGTAGATTTTTTTTGTTTATTTTGACCTTTACTGTAGGTAACTGCTGTTAACACAGTAAGTAAGCATATGTATCAACAACGTCGCGACAATAGTAGGACCAAGAATAACTCAGAGCGTTTAGTTGGCATGAGGGTTTACTGAACGATTCCTTCCCTATTTTACCGGTACATGCAACAAGGCACAATCAAATCGCTTTATAACTTCGTAGATGCTTTGCACTGAAATTCCTCTAGACCTTAGCAACATCTGGAGTACAGTAAATATATATATATATATATATATAGCCTTTGATTGCGACTATTACCTATATTTTCAATACGATTATTTTTTAATATTTTTTCAATACGACAAACTAAGCTAAGCACGGACCGTTTCTACCACGCGCTACGGAGACCTTAATGATAATTATCCATCGATAGCGTCTTAAATCTAGATGTTGGTGGACGAATAACGTTGCAGTGCGTCGTAAACCACAACAGGGACCTCTGTACGCATGCGTACGTTTTAGGGCGATTACGGTTAGTCGGTAGCCTGCTAGAACAACTCGCGGCGTATGAACAGTTGATGCAAACAGTTTGCATTCCTAGCTGAATCGTTTCAAACATTCTGCTTTATTTTAACTTCTTTTAGAAGAACTAAGGATCGAATTTTATTGAAACTCCACGGAGAGAATCCACAGTTCCTTTACGCGAGACCCGGGGACTTCTTGTTCTAGCGTGTACAAAAACGTGTAAGTCTTGCAATTGCGGATTAAAGATTTGATGTACGTCGTTTAAGAAGCTGAAAAACGATTGGTATGAAGGCCAGAATCCGTCATTCTAAAATGGGGTCTTTAACAATATAAGATGAAGTAAACAACTGTCTCGACGATATCATAGATAAAGTAAGCCTTATTTGATTTTTATTGTGTGCGGCGACATCGTGTTGGCTTGAACGAATATTTTTCATTAGCAAGTGTAAAATACACGTATTTTGGCCAATCACGACAATATCACACTTTTATAGAGGACATCAGTCGGGCTTCTAAAATCGCAACGTTTGAGTTTGATAATTGCGTTAGGCGCAGTTCGTTGTAACATTCTAAAGAAAATATATTACATATATGAATCTCGAGATGCATACACCGTTGGCGAGCTCCGAGCAAGTAAACAGCCTTAAATCGTTTCTCTTCTCGGCCTCTGGAACCAGCGCCACTAAAGAATTTAGCAACTGAGTCGGTCCACCATGTTCCATGGCCTCGTTATCGACATTGGTATTATTCTGCCCATCGCATAACTAAGCGGCATCCGCCAACATCACTCTGGTTTGCCAGGTCTGTGTTGGGGCCATGCCCATTGCATTTTGTGAGGTGGTTGTTTTTAATTCCAGAGTATCCTCCGTCCCCTAGGGACGTGAAACTGCCGTAAGGCATACCTTTCATGCACCGAGGGCCGGACATTTTGAAATATCTAGGGTTTTCCCAACAGTCCCAACGGCAACATGGCCGCTGAATGAACATCGCTCAAGAAAAAGTCGATCAATAACAGGGATTAAACTGGTGACACTTGATGCACTAGCCCCCTAGACCACGCCGCCATGCGGGTTTGGCGATGTAGAGCCTCACATTGTTTTAGGAGAAGATATCGCTCTTCCTCATCATAAGACAGTGTCCTCTCTTTGAAGGGTGACAAATTCATAAAATTGCTGCTTGTAATTGAAAATGTTTGCTGTCAATTTTAATAGAATTCATATTGTAAAAACAGCTAATGAGATTTTACAAAGCTCTCGAAAATTCTACTGTTCGTTTGTGCTCACACAGCTATCTGTTTCGTAAACAATGCACACTTCTCAGAGGCGCAAAAGGCATTTTAAAATACATTTAGAGAGTTAATATACCTTTTATTCTTTAGGCTAGAACGGTGTAGAAATATATTTTTGCAGTTGCTATGTGTCATCAATTTATCTGTATTGATGGCACTGCTAGATGAGCAGTCAAATGCTATCTGTCTGATTATTCCCGTAGCAATATACGTGGGCAGTCACAGGAATCTGTCTGTGAATGCGAAAAGGAAACGTATGCGACAACCACTTGTATGTACGCGATTTGTGATTTTTACTTCGCTTGTCTCTGCACAGTTAGAACTACTTTACTTGCTAAACTTTGGCGTAGACCGACTTGCAAACACCGAACTGTGGAGTAAGAGTTATTGGTTTATTTTCATGTTTCGACCTCAAAACGGCTAAACACCATAATCTACAGATGCATTCATAGGCAGGTTGGTTACAGGCAAACGACGCCACTAATCACCACGCATAGCCTTCGCCACATAGTCTGTCAGTCAATTTGCACATCTTCGTGCTGACTGGATTTCATCGACAGCCGACTCACAAAGCGCCGAAGCAACTTTGTCATGGCTCTGGATCTATTCAAAATTTCATAAACGAGTTCACGTGGGTCAAAGCCCGGATAACACATTGTAGTCGTTTCCGCACGCACGGTCCACAACACTGTCTGTGCGCCTATGTATTTGTTCATGTTTACATTCATATACGAGTATATCCTTACGTGGGCTGTCGCGCGCCACGTGCCACGTGCACGACGGGACTGAAATCCAGCATTCTCGTTGGTTTCCGTAATTGTTCCTACGATTACCATACTAGCCTAGCGGACGCTCGTCTTTAGTTCGTTCCACTTCTGATGGCGACGAGGTTGACAACAACAACGTTGACAACAACTGCCAACCAGCCAGCGGCGGGTGGGTGCGGGGACACGAACCGTTTCATTGCCTAGGGCTGCAATGCGAATGCGAGAAGGAACATACACGTTCGTAACGGGCGGCAATTACAGCGGTCGTGCCTCGCCGTCTTTTACGCGTAAGCTTTGGTGGCATACATTTATATATGTATATAAGTCCCGTACTGCCTGTCTTCATACACGCAAGCGGGGCAAGGAAGCTACAGAAGAGCTCGGTGAACGCTATCTTGCTGGCTTGTGGCAACCCACAGCTAGCTTTGCGTGGCAATTCGAAAGAAGCTGCGGCACCCCCAATTAATAAAAATAGACCGCAATTACGACACCATTAGACCAAGGACTCAGTGACGCCCCTAACAGATTGGGCCCAAGGATCAGAGCATCTCCATGCGTGCGTCAAGCACAAGCATTTAGACTTTGCAAGAGAATGTAAAAAAATAGCAAAATGCATACAATGGCGCTCACGGGATATCACCGTTGTCCTGTGAAACTGCGGACGACATGACGTGTTAGAACTGTTACGAGCGGAAACTCTCAGAAAAGTGGACACTATAATTTTTACAGAATGGCTGTGGAATATATGACTTTGAAGGAAATCTACAAATATCACGCACCAGCAAATAAAGTTGAAGGACGGGACAGATCAACTAGGGAGATTCAGTGTCTACAAGAAGAGAAATTGAAGCAATGAGAATCGGGATAACAGCGGATAACCTAGTAGCAATACTGTCAAGGCGGTTCAAATGGTGGCAGCTTGTGTAAAACCGGCTGGTGGATGTTCCACTAAAATCATGACACAACGTGTTATGCTTGGGGTCAAAGCGGTTGCCGAGAAATGAACCAATGATTCTAGCGGGGGATTTAAATTCGAGCTTGGACAAGGGTAGCTCGGAAAGACCTAAAACGTTATTGGACATTATAACGGCCATTATAATAACCTATCGATAAATAAGCGCACCAGGCTTAAACGTCTTTAAATAAAGCATTAAATATAAATATATTTATTATTGTAATGCTATATCTCCAAATATAGCATTCAATATAAATATATTTATTATTGTAATGCTATATCTCCAAATATAGCATTCAATATAAATATATTTATTATTCTAATGTTATATTTTTAAATATAGCATTAAATATAAATATTTTTATTACTGCTATATTTGAAGATGTTTAAGCCTGGTGCGTTTACTTGTCAATAGGATATTATAATTGTATAAATTGCCTACCTGGGCCTTACGCTCTACCTACAAAGACGAAAAGCAAAAGTACTGCGAAAACCGGCAGGGTTAGTGGCGACTGATTAAGCACTTTAATAGCGCCTAATCAGCGGGGAATGCCTAATCAGTGCTTAGTCAGGGGAGTCAACATTAATCCGAATGAGTAATAGTATACAATATGCCCTGGGACAAAGATACTGAATCTACACGGAAATTGGAAGGTCGCGCAGTCACAACTGAAGACATTGTGAGGTTAATTGAAAGGGCCGGAAAAGCAAAGCGACTGAAAACAATATGGTACGAAATTATCATTTAAAGCAAACACTGACACTTGCACAATGCTGAAAAGTATTTTTCGACGAATGCCTAAAATCCGGGGAAAGTACCAAAATCGTGGTATGAAGAATTACAATCGTAGCTAGAAGATCAAAAACGACTCGTCACGGCCCTTCGCTTATTGCCAGCAGAGATCGAGAAAACTCTGCAAAACTAAGAAGTCCGTTTTATTGATCTTGATGTGTTTATTGATTTAAAAGCTGCGTTTGACCTAGCTCTGAGAAGCAGATTTATAGAGAAGTCAGCCATATAGTGGGTTCCTTATTGACTGTTAAAATTTCTGGAGACTACTTTTAAAAAAGTACGCATCGACAATAGTATGGGATTGTGGCATCATAGGAAAAGTAGCACAGACTACAGAAGTAGGCCAAAGAACGGACTCAGCCCGTTGCGTTTCTTGATACCTTGGGAGGGCTACCTGATCGGGTGAAACAGGAATGGACCCGAGAGTGGAAAATTTAGCGTACGCAGATGACATTGCGATCTACGGCTAAAGCATACTCGGGGTTAAACAGGGATTTGAGATACTAGTCTGAACGATATGGGGCTTAGCGTTAACTGGCAAAAACAGTAGCAGTTCGAAATCGGGTCAATGTGGTCCGACAGCAGCAATAGAAACCCGCAAGTCCTGTTAAAACATACCGCGTTGGCCCTCTTCAAGATTAAAGTAGGGTCAATAGCACTTAGATATATCACTCATTCGGAGGAAATAAGGGAAGGCATACCTACCGTTATTAGATAGAGCTAGGTTTGGGGTTGGTTAATTCTTGTAGAAATAGAATAATGCATATTTTGGATGAGGTAATTTTAATGATTTAACGACTTTGATCATACATGTAGTAGGGTGGTCAAACGGTCTCGTGCTAGGGTTCATCTAGAACGAGAGCTTTTCAGACCTACACTCTGAGTCTCCCCCCTCAATGAAACCCCATCGTCTCTGTTTTATTTAAATTGATCCCCAGGGAGTTGCGGTCGTACAGCTGCAATGTGGCCAGCAATTTTTTGAAGAGGGAAACGACTATAAAAGCGGAATACTGGGCCGTATGTATGCATGAGCGTGTGAACCTGTGGTTACCAAGCTCGGTTGATCGCGCACTAATACTGAGAATAGGAGCAGGCTTGAGTTATCGCTCTGACCGGCGTCTGTTGTTTGCACGATAGGGCCATGCTCCGTAGCCCCGTCATCGAGAATGACCTTTCCACCTTTGAGTATTATGGATTGTTGTCGATGAGAAGTGCGAAGTGGTGAATAGCCGGATATATGAATAGACATCTAATTACGGCATCACGTTTATGCAACGCGGCATGATTCTACAATCCTCATAAATATTGTAGGGCGTAAGGTGCTTAGGCCAGTGCGACAGTTACCATGCGACAATAGCTAGCAAGACGTATGAAGACCACAGTGCTGTGAAAGAAATACTAGTTGTGTGTAATATATATGTTTATAATTTACTTAAACAGGGTGATAATAAACCATATATATACCGGGTTTATCATAACCGTATGTGCTTATTCTAAGGTTTGGTAGAACTCGACCAAAAAATAAATTTTTCCGATGAAAGGAAGGAGCGAAACCGTCTTGTTTAGGAGTGAGTAAGGGAAAATTAGTTATGGCGCAAGATAGCAAAAGGCCAATAGCCGGATAAGAAAAATAATAAAAAGTTGATATGTTGTTATGTCTTTCGTTAAAGCTTCCACGTGTAGAACTGCAAAAATTGCCAATACGATAAAAAAATTAAAGCCCAAAAGACTATTGTCAGGCAATAGCAAATTTAATGACCATCATGTTCGTACCAAAGTGCTGCGTTATGTAGTTGCCGAGTAATTAAGCTTTTTCGATAGCCACAGTTGTTATGTTTTACATTAAAGCTTTCACGTGCAGACTCGTAAAATGTTGCCAAGATGTTTCCGTCCCCTCGTTTAATTGGGAAAGGATATTTTCTTGCCGAGTTCTACCAAACCTCAAAGTATGTACCTAACTTTCTCATACACCTTTGATAAAGCAGACCAAAATGCTTTTCGCTTTTGATATGGCTGTCGAAAGAGCTTAGTTATTCGGCAACGTAGCGCAACACTATCACTTTGGTGCGAAAATTATGAGCAATAAAAGGGCACACAAAGATTCTGCACAACCATGTAGGATAAAAAGGGCAGAATAACTACTTATATAAATTTCATCCTCACTCCAAAGCAACCCGTTTTCCTCTTTCCATTGGGGATTTTTTTTAATTGCCGAGTTCTGCCAAACCTTAAAATAAGTGCATACGGTTACGGTATGGCCTATATATATATATATATATATATATATATATATATATATATATATATATATATATATACATACATATCCAAGCCGACACAGTAATCCACTATCTGTGGATTTCTCATTGTGTCGGCCTGGTTAGCTTCTGGATGTAAAACTAGCTTACTGCTTAAAAGCGCTGGTCTGTTTAACAACACAAGCAATGGTTTGCCGACTCAAGCCGCTTTCCCGTAGCCATCGTTGACAGCAGCAACAACAACAACAACAACAGCTGCTGCCATGAGTGTAATAACGACAATGAAATAATGCTTGCACGGGCCTTACATCCATCAACCATTGGACGAATGAGCCCATCGACGACCGACAATGCTTGGCTTTTCAATCGGGAGGGCGCCGTCATCGTTGTCAAGTGAGCCTTGGGGGCCCAGCTAGTTTCCCGAACTAGCGCCCCCCTATGATTAATTCGTTCAGTCGCACGATTTTTACTTTATATATATATATATATATATATATATATATATATATATATATATATATATATATATATATATATATATACATATACATATACATACAGATATGATGTTTTTCGCTGGCATTCTTAAGACGTGCATATGTCTGACCGAGCTTGGCTGAACACCAGGAGTGACGGGGCTGAAGTGGCGCTGAAAATTAGGATAATTGGTATGGTTATGGTGGTCATAATGATGATGGTTATTATAATCATGATGGTGGTGCTTATGTTGATAAGAACGACGGCAACGATGATGATTATGACTATTGACGTTTTGACGTTCTTTCGTAATGAGTGATGACGTGTGTGCTTTGACAGCTCCGTGTTAAGCGAACTCGTAACTGCGATACGCGTTAGATTATTCCTCATTAACATACGTTAATATATATATATATATATTCGCTTGTATACAAATGCAAATTTTGTATAGGGGTAGCGCCAGATATCTAGGGTTTCTCCAACAGTCCTCGTGAGAGCAGGGTCTTTACGAACGCTATATACTTATTTTAGGAAATCGTAGAATACCTTAAACATACTTTAATTTTCCAATGGAATTGAAGTGCAAATGTCTCAATTTGGAGTGACAATGGCCAGATACATTTTTAGACAAGACGCAAACGCGAGAGAACAAGTTGTTCAATGAGGAAATTTACCAGCGTATTTGGAAGAGAATTCCGCTTCGCCTGGAGGGCATCTGACGTTGGCTAGCAAAAAACAGTTTTCGCAACTCGAAATTCTGCATCCAATCAAGTAGAATGTTAGCATTACGCTTATAAAAAAAAACTTATTCAAGAGGGGCGACATTAGCGGCTAGTGCACAATCCGAATCTTTTTCTGGCCCTCAATCTACCGGAGAAGCGAACTTTTGACAAGTTGTAGACTTTCTAAAATAAGTACGTAGCGCACTTATTTTAGAAGCGGGGACATTCACGCGCTAATAAAAAGTTAGTCATATGTGTAAACTCCCGATAGTAACATTTCCGAGGTTCTTTTTGTGGGCATGGGAGGCAAGGCATACGATATAGATTATGTGGAAACGAATACATATTGTCATATTGTCGTGGCCCATTTGAGGGCTGTTAAGGCCATTTCCGATTACGGCGAAGGTGAACTGCGCACTAGAACCGGGCCGATCGGTTAATGCCCCAAGCCTAGTCATCCCGGTGGTACCGATTTGGGATGCCTGCTGGCTTGGCTTAATAGGCATAATGAGATGGGAGTACGTCACATGAAAACAGGCCTCCCGGCGAGAGAGCCATCTGTGCTCGCTGCTGGCTTTCGCAGCGGTGAGTACACCCCGCTCTGGAGTGGGCCGAGCCACCCTTTGGGGGGGGGGGGGATGAGTATATTCTGAGGTGTAACGCGGACTCGCGAGGTGATCGCGTTCGATCGTCGGGTTGGAGTAGTGTGGCACCCCCCTTCTGAACCTCGATAGGGGAGAGGAAGGGGAATCTGCTAGCCTGTCAATTCGGGCTGGCGGCGCTCCTGCCAGATGCCAACGCGTAACCTCCGTTGGCGGCGGGAGTGTAAGTATCTCTCTATTTTGGTATTCATGGAACGTGCTATATATAGGACTACATTTAAGGTGCAAGGCATTGAATACGTTCAAGCCGCGATTAGCGTAGCCTCTTCGACTTCAGTTTCCCACTCTTCTGAAATAAAAGATTCATGGGGTACTGTGCGCGACGTCCTCAGCCTTTCTCGGTCCATTTCAGTAGACACATACGGACTCTGACATGTGATACACAAAGCACCTCCCACATGTACAATAAAAAAACCTCTAAAGCATGGTGGAAATTTGCCTGCGTGAGATTGTTTAAAGGTTTTCAGAACAAGCGCGCAGATGTGAAGATTTTTTAAAGTAATTTTTGGCAATTGTATATATATATATATATATATATATATATATATATATATATATACTGAATAAGCACACCGACGTATATACTAAATGAATCAACACTAATGTTTGTAGCAGCACCGGTCTAGAATTTCAAAATGCTTACAACGATTCCAGTGCCCCAGAGAGACGTTCTTCGGAAGTAACTAAAATAAGAATCCTGTGGATTGGTTTTAAATATCGTTTGTAGCAGATCGCGCAACTGTAATATGTCAGACTTTCCAGTAAAACGTTATTCTTGATGACTTAACTGCAACGAAAATGCAAGATGCAATTTACGGAAGTAATGTAACCGGCATACAGCCATAATACCAACATAGATTGCCTCATTTAAACGAGGTAGTATAGGCAGCTAAAAGTTATTTTACTCGTGATGACCGGCCGCCGATTGAAGTTGAACGAAATAACGGAAGAGAAGAGCGTTAGTTATGACTCAGGACATTAAATATTGCATCACCATTTATGCTTGAAAAAAGTAAGAGAAATGACTACAGCGCGAGTTTGCGTGAGATGAAAAATTGACACGCGTACTAATTTCGGAGAGCAATTTGGAACCTTTAAGACGAAATCCGCAGGATTTTCGAAGTCGAAGCGTAACGACCGACAAATCCCGATCCACCAATTCGTTCAAGAACAGGATGATGCCACCAAGGAGTGAACCGCACGCGGCGAAAGGCCTTCCTTGGTAAAAAGGCGAGTCCCTCCCGGGAATGTTTTAGCGACAGTTTTCTAGGATGCAAAAGGCATTCTATAAATTGACTGCCTTTGCACAGAAAGATCGATAACTGGAAAGAAGTACGCAACTCTTTTGAATCAGCTGAAGAAAAGTTTCATAGTACTACGGCGCGCGATGCAGAAGAAAGCTGTGCTCTTATACTACGACAATTGGCAATTGAAAAGATATCAGAGAAGATGAGATATGCGCTGTAGACGAGAATTTGGTTCTAAAAATTTGAAATATTTTGATTATAGCATAAAGGCTATTAAGGATATTAGGACTGATTGCGTTGAGCCTCGTAAGGACTACACTAACACAATAAGAAGCACGTGGTCTTTGTCTGTCTATGTTTGTACTCCATGTTACAGACATTTCTAAAAAATATATATGTATATATATATATATATATATATATATATATATATATAGTGGTCTGAAGTCTGCCGGTATGATTACATGGCGGGAACGGAGTTTCAAATTATGATGGGAGCTGTCGAGCCCGGCGGCGTGGTGCATTTGACTGCGCCTCGCGACACATAGCAGGTGCGCGGATTCGAGCCCTACCGTTACACATTTGTATTAATGGGGGTCCGTCTATGAAGCAATCCGAAAAGCAGTGCCGTGGACGTTAAATCTTGGTTGGGGGTCAGCCCAAAAAGTATTTTTTAAAAAATCATGATGGGGGCTGCAGCGCCAAGAATAGTGACGTCACTTGACGTTAACTTTTTGAAGGCGAGTTGAAACACCTTTCGTGTTATCCCCGATTGGTTTGGTAATCAAAGGGCCACCGTTGATTGAAGAATGATGTTGAACCGGTTTCACCAAGGTTTGCCGGTCCCAGCCAGTCTGCGCTAACTGAGCAAAATATGTGTGTGGGTTGGTGATAGATAGATTCGGGAAATGTTATCACCAACGAGAAACAATATAATACGTCAGCATCAGGCCTTTTTCATCATCGACATCATGCGTTCTACTATTCGTCGCGGTAGTCGAAAGTGATCACGTATCGAAGAGAAATAAATTGCGTAGTCATTTTAATAAAAATACAGCGCTGTGGTCGGTGCGAAGTGTGTTTAATGCTGTTCTAGAATTAGTGATCGGTGACAACTGTGTGCGTGACACACAACGGCCGTGTGAATTAGAGAAAAGGTGAAAAATCCTGTTACATAGGTCAACTTACGCCTTCGTGAAGCTTTAGGTTGAAGACTAAATAGGTGTCTAGAGTTCGAAATGTATAGAAAAAGCACGCATTCTAATATGCTAGGGAGACTTTGTATTTGTAGAACGGCCACGGATCTTGGCGTGGTGCCTATCCCACCTCCTTAGTCTGCTATGCTGTGTCATTTAATACATTTGTTATCTGGCGAAATCACTTGTTAATCAACATGCCGAACTCGGAAGTACAAATAAACCCTATTGGTAAATGCGACGATTACGAGCCAACTTGACCCTGGCCCTCTGAGAGAGCACGTGAAACAACATACGATCGATGCTTTTAAAGTGTGAAATCGACAACGAATACCATGAATGACCTTATATCAATAAAAGAACCTGCCGAAAAGAACAAAACAAAAATAGAGTTTTTTTAATGGGTATGACATTAAGCCCTGCCCCCTGTCAGCTTGGCATTGTTCTATCTCCTTCCGCATTGTGTCGGCTAATAGGATAGGTGCCCCTTTCTGCGCGCCGTTATTATGTACGTTATATTGTTAAGGAGTCGATTCTAACGATCTACACACGTTAAGCTGCCTGCTAAAAGCTCATAGCACACGTGGAGCTAATGGATTCGATAAAACAGCACTAAGAAGAGCAGGAATGCCATCCTCACTCATGGTCCGCATTAAAGAAATGAGTCACGAAAGTTTTTGACGAATATCGCAAAATGTACACAAGCTGCTCGGTCGACCGACGCAGAGCGACGTTTCTGAGACTGATGATGTCATTGGCTGTTTGAAGAAGGACCGCGGCTTCTTTTATGGGTGCCAAGGGCTGACACAGAATGAACTGATAACTAAATGAACAGCATAGCGGTTGCAATGCAATTGAGCACGTGTCATAGCCTGAAGAAATGACAGCTTCAGTAGTTGACCAGTAGCTAATACAAAGTGACCCGAAGCGGCGGGACCGGTATCAGACCTTGCCACGATCTGTTTGTTACCTTCAAGGCGATGACGTTCAGTGGCGCCCGCACGGCTGCGCCATCACAGCCCTCGGCTGGATCGGGATCGAAAGAGTCCCAATGTCGTTCGAGAAATCCATCATGCACAATCCTAACTGGACTACAAGCATTAGCCATGCATTGGCGCACGCACGGCGTATATATTGTGTCTACGTAAAAATGTAATATCCGTACCACGTATACACAGGGTTTCGTGACACTGCTCGATCACCATAAGCAGTTTGTAACACTTACACCTCATTAGAACGTATAATTTGGTTTTTAACACAGAACTTGATGCAGATTTATTGCTAGTTAATTTTCAGCTTCTCAAAATCGCTGAACCTCGTTATCTTCACTTTTTGAACCAAACTCAATCAATAAACGCCGCCACCGATTGGCCGAAATTTGGCCTGAATGTAGCTGATGGCTTATAAGCAATACAAACTGGAAGAGCTTGGAGGTTTCGGCTCAATTTTAAAAATTCGAAGTATTAGAACTTGCCGATCTGCTCTCATAAATTTTATATAAGCTAGTCACCATGATTAATTTTTTAAATTATATATATATATATATATTTATATCCATGACTAAACCATACTACTCGGAGTCTGCTCAAATGTTCTTATCGTGAATACCCGTATGTAATAAATTATAGAAGTTATTTTGTTCATGATTTTACTGATTTTAATTGTGATTACCACCATCGCTAGTTCCATAGAATCATAGCTTCCGGGAGGTTGTGGTCAATTTCTCTATTCGTACCTATGTGCATACGTGTTAGCATTAGCATGCATTAACGATTCATGCACATGTGCGTGATTGGTCAATAAAAATATGACTATGAGTAGCCACTACAACGCGTTGTTCATAACGGTGTGTGTCAATAGACAGTGGTTAGACAGTGAACTATCGAGGCACTTAAAAGCGTCATAAGCTCTATTGAAATGCCAATTGGTATATTTACCAATACTACTGTCAGGAACAACAACTGCAGGGAACATGACCGATGAAGTACATTCGGTTATCATGGTATCACACAATTTTACGCGCAGAATTTAGGCAATCGTAGAACTCGTTTTAGAATAAGCATTTTGTCAGAACTTAGAAGGAATGTTAGGGAGGATGTTACGGGCAAGTGACGCATAATTTATAATTCGTTTGCATAATAATACATGTAACAAACGTATATTACATGTCAATTTTGGAACAACACATTTGAACACACAACATTGTAGTCATTATTATATACTATTAGGAAAAGGGCAACCGCGAACTACTCTACATATTGTGTAGCGGTCTCAAAGATTTTGTCGCACGCGTTCAAATACGTTAGGCATAGTCCAAATGGTTCTGGCGGCAACGGCAAAATAGGCACAACTAAAAATTCAAGAGAGTAGGATCTCTCGTTCTGTGAGCATAAATGATGTGTCCACAGCTGCTGGTGTAGGTCGCCGTGTAGTGCGCAATGCACTAATCTACTACGTGACACAGTTTACAATGAGCAAGACAAATGCGTAGTTCCCTGTCCTTAAAATTTGCTATAGAATTGTTTGTTGTATTTTTGGTGAGAGGCCAATAAGAACTCGCACATAATTTGCTCGCATGCACGCAAGGATTGCTTCTCCGAATGTGCGGGGTCGCATGAAGCACTACTACCTTATAGATCCTATTTCTAACATACTCGACAGAATTCAGCAAAATCTCTACGATGGATACCGACTGTGTATAATGACTGTTCTGTCACTCCTTGTAGCATAAAATAGGGTTAATATGTACATAATAACACTTATAACCTCTCTTAATTCGAGGCTGTTCCCTTCAGAAAGTCTCCTGGCCGTCTTGCTGGACTTCTGCGATACTCTCTTTATGTCATTTTGGCATCATTAGTGTGCTTTATGGTCAGACCTTCTAATTCAGAGACACTTTCTAGGAAAGCTTTTATCATAGGGGTCTAACCTGTAGGCTGCCGCTTTTCCCACTTTCTTATGACCCACCTATTCGGGCTTCTTTAGAGCGTCATAAGACATTCACTCGCCCCCCCCCCCCCCCCCGGTATATATATATATATATATATATACATATATACATACATCGATGTTCCCAAATATTTGCTCATAAAATGAGCAAACTGATCTTGTCATGTCCCTATATGTTAGGCCCTTGCTTAAAGACTTATGGCGCTCATCATCACAGAAGCAAGTCACACGGCGCCCACAGCAGCCATTCAAGGCCTCTCGAGACAAATTCCGAGGTAATTAAGAAAAAAAGGCTGGCTTCGAGATGCCCCTTAATCAACCCCCGGACGAAGGGACTAACGAGCAGTAGAACAGATACCTTAAGCAAATAAAACCAGCACATTTGAACACACAACATTGTAGTCATTATTATATACTATTAGGAAAAGGGCAACCGCGAACTACTCTACATGTTGTGTAGCGGTCTCAAAGATATTGTCGCACGCGTTCAAATACGTTAGGCATAGTCCAAACGGTTCTGGCGGCAACGGCAAAATAGGCACAACTAAAAATTCAAGAGAATAGAATCTCTCGTTCTGTGAGCATAAATGATGTGTCCACATCTGCTGGTGTAGGTCGCCGTGTAGTGCGCAATGCACTAATCTACTACGTGACACTGTTTACAATGAGCAAGACAAATGTGGAGTTCCCTGTCCTTGAAATTTGGTATAGAATTCTTTGTTGTATTTTTGGTGAGAGGCCAATAAGAACTCGCATATAATTTGCTCGCATGCACGCAATGATTGCTTCTCCGAATGTGCGGGGTCGCATGGGGCACTACTACCTTATAGATTCTATTTCTAACATACTCGACAGAATTCAGCAAAATTTCTACGATAGATACCGACTGTGTATAATGACTGTTCTGTTCTTTTGAGCACTCCTTGTAACATAAAACAGGGTTAATATGTACATAATAACACGATAACCTGTCTTAATTCGAGACTGTTCCCTTCAGAAAGTCTCCTGGCCGTCTTGCTGTCTTTATGGTCAGACCTTCTAATTCGGAGACACTTTCTAGGAAAGCTTTTATCATAGGGGTCTAACCTGTAGGCTGCCGCTTTTCCCACTTTCTTATGACCCACTTATTCGGGCTTCTTTAGAGCGTCATAAGACATTCACTCGCCCCCCCCCCCCCCCCCCCCCGGTATATATATATATATATATATACATACATCGAAGTTCCCAAATATTTGCTCATTAGATAAAATGAGCAAAGTGATCTTGTCATGTCCCTATATGTTAGGCACTTGCTTAAAGACTTATGACGCTCATCATCACAGAAGCAAGTCACACGGCGCCCACAGCAGCCATTCAAGGCCTCTCGAGACAAATTCCGAGGTAATTAAGAAAAAAAGACTGGCTTCGAGATGCCCCTTAATCAACCCCCGGACGAAGGGACTACTGAGCAGTAGAACAGATACCTTAAGCAAATAAAACCAGCACAGATCCCAGGAGCAAATGGAATTTAGTGGGTTAGGGCGACCCGGGCGCACCGGGTCTAAAGCCCGACCTCGTAATAACAACACCTCTTGAGGTCTGGGTTTTAGATGCCGAGGTTTGCGGCCCAAACAGGAACCTGGCAAAGGCGCGACAGGGCAAGATCACAAAATATGACGTCGAGTTCATAAAAGCGGCGCTCTCTGACCCGCAAAAACCTCGCAGATTCGGATCCATCACTATCTTTATGAGTAGTGTATGGGACTCCGAATCTGCGAGTATGCCCTTGGGGCTCAGCGTCACGAAGAGGAATCTGATAAATCTTACCGTCTAAGCGTTGCAAGGGACTTTGAAGATATACCGATCGCACCGAGTCTATAAGAGCGGGGACGGCCATCAATTAAGGACACGGACAGCTGATTATTAACTTCACGACAACTTTTTACTACAATTTTTATTAAGGCGAGCACTGCTGAATGTGCAAACGTATTGAATATGATTAATAAATCATTAAAATATTATATATATATATATATATATATATATATATACGAGGTGTGTTTAAAAAGTATCGCGACGTTTGCATTTTCGCGGGTTACGTATATTCGAATTTAGATTTTTTGTGGCGTTATGTTGGTACTCATGTCTCTCACTTATGCCGACAAGCTCGGCCATTTTGAATGTTCACTTAATTGTTGACAGCTGCTTTGCTTGCACGTGTTTTGGATCGTCTTCGATTTTTACCTATTCAAAAAAAATGGATCAAAGAACCTGTATCAAATTTTGTGTGAAAAACGAAATTAAGTGCGCGGATGCATTCCGAATGTTGACTGTGGCATACGGAGAAGCTACCTTGGACCGAAGCAACGTTTATCGGTGGTACAAAATGTTCTCAGAAGGCCGAGAAGATGTGAACGACGAAGAGCGTGCCGGACGCCCGAGCACTTCAACAACAGACGAAAAAATTAATGAAGTGGAGAAAATGGTATTGGCCAATCGTCGAATCACCGTTAGAGAAGTTGCTGAGGACCTAAACATATCGATTGGCTCGTGCCATTCGATTTTTATCAATGATTTGGGCATGAGACGGGTCGCCGCGAAATTCGTACCAGAATTGCTCAATTGCGACCAAAAACAGCATCGCATGAACATTGCTAATGAGATGTTGGACTCTGTCCGCGACGACCCAAATTTGCTCCAGAAGGTCATAACTGGTGACGAATCGTGGGTTTATGGTTATGACGTGGAAACCAAAGCTCAATCATCTCAATGGAAGCCGCACGAACCAAGACCGAAAAAAGCGCGCCAAGTTCGGTCGAATGTGAAAGTTTTGCTGACAGTTTTCTTCGATTGCAGGGGCGTGGTGCATCATGAGTTCTTGCCACAGGGTAGAACGGTCAATAAGGAATATTACCTGCAAGTTATGCGCAATTTGCGCGAAGCAATCCGCCAGAAACGCCCGGATTTGTGGAAGAACAAAAATTGGCTTTTGCACCACGATAACGCCCCTGCTCACACATCGTTGCTTGTGCGCGAGTTTTTGGCCAAAAACAACACACTAATGATGCCGCAGCCACCGTATTCCTCAGATCTGGCCCCCTGTGACTTTTTCTTGTTCCCTAAACTGAAGAGGCCCATGAAAGGACGACGTTACGCTACGCTTGACGAGATAAAGACGGCATCGAAGGAGGAACTGAACAAGATAAAAAAAAATGGTTTTTTGAAGTGCTTCGAAGATTGGAAAAATCGTTGGCACAAGTGTATAATATCTCATGGGGATTACTTTGAAGGGGACAAAATAGATATTCATGAATAAATTAATAATTTTTGAAAAAACACAAAAGTCGCGATACTTTTTGAACACACCTCGTATATATATATATATATATATTTCTATATATATCCTGCTTACGCATACAACAAGGACAAGGATGCTGTCCCCCTCAAGCAGTACGCGTACTCCTAAAGAACCATCCAAAGGTATTCAAACGCATGATTGACACAATTCTCATCAACGGAGAATACCCAAAGCCTTGGAAAACGGCACGCCTAACCCTTATCCCGAAACCCGGGAAGCCACAAGGAGACCCCTCAGCATACCGCCCTATAAGCATGCTCTCCTGCCTATCCAAGGCAGCTGAGCACATTATCAACGGGCGACTAGTTACAGAATTAAAAGACAAGAAGGCGCTGTCAGAAAACCTGGATGGTTTTCGCGCCGGGCACTCCACACACTCGGCTATCAGCAAAGTTCTAAACATAGCTGAAACACAAACAAATTCACCTATCGCAAACCGGGCGCACTGCCTGGCCGTCCTTATTGATGTCAAAAACGCGTTTAATACGCTCTCGTGGGTCGCCATAAATCAAGCACTTGGAAATAAAGGCGTGTCTCCCTACCTACGACGTATCCTAGCGTCGTATCTAAAAGACCGAGCATCTACATACGATGGAGTGAACTACGCCGTCACTGCCGGGGTTCCCCAAGGATCTGTACTGGGATCAACCCTGTAGAACGTAACCTATGATGGAGTACTAAGACTGCCGCATCCCCCGGGAGTTTTTCTATCGCCTACGCAGACGATCTGGCACTGATCGTTACCGCCAGTGACGAGGCTTTGCTCGAAGGTACAGCCAACGGAGCCTTGGATGATATCCGACAACACCTCCGCACGCGTGGCCTCGAACTGGCTCCACAAAAAACGGAAGCAATCCTTCTAAACGGTCTGAAGCGCCCTCCACGCAACTTAAATTTACACCTGGAAGACCATCCAATAACACCCACGCCCGTGGTCAAGTACCTGGGCGTGATCCTGGATAGAGCTCTCACAGGAACACCTCATGTGCGCTATGCAGCTAAAAAAACAGCTAAAGCCTCAGCAGAGTTACGGAAAATCCTCCCACGGACCAGAGAAGCAAGCGACTCTCGGCGCCGACTCTTAGCATCAGTAATAGACAGCATCATGTTATACGCCGCACCCTTATGGGAACGCACGGCTACAAGAGCTACAACACGTCGCCTCCTCAACAAGACCCCAAGACCTATGGTGCTTAACATAACACAAGCAAGTCGCACAGCTTCCACAGCAGCCGAACAGGTCCTCTCCAGACAAATTCCCTGGACTTAGGAGTAAAAGAATTGGCAAGAAACCCTGTAACCAACGTTCTGACGGAGGGCACACTAGTCAGCCGAACCGACACACTAAGCGAATGGAGCCAGCAATGGGAAGCAATCCAGCCGGACCATCCTGGATATTGGACGAGATCAATACTTCCTGATCTTAAAATTGGTACAGCCTCAAACATGGTTCGCTTACCTACCCACTCGCGCAACTGTTAACAGGCCATGGTGCCTGTTTTCAGCAGTACCTACACAGAATCGGTAAAACTGACGACTGGATTTTAGTGGGTGCGAGCCCCGCACTACCGAGGCTTTAACAACGTCGCCCGGTGTGCATAACGCATTTTACCAGTTACCTCTATAAAAAAAAAAAAAATATATATATATATATATATCCTGCTTACCGCAGGATGACAAGCATTGGAACATTGGTAGGAAGCCGACAAATAGAGCCGCATGGAAGATGTGAAGTCCACACTAGCAAAGCGCAGGGAAACCTCACCTAACCGAAACAAACCCAAAGTGACGTATCGATTGAGCTTCGAGGTATATAAAGCTAAACAGTGAGCATATCAGGCGTAGTTACAGACTTGTGTGCAGACCGCTGTGACGTTCCCCATTGTAGTTTGCACAATGTGTGTGTGTAATATTACTTTCACAATATAATGTCCCCGTAATTGTTAATAAAATAACTGCTACTGATTGTGCGTTGCAGAAAAATGTTATCGACTCGATCCGCAACGAAACTGGCGGAGCGTATCAGGGAGACGGCTATGTGTCGCTGTCCGTTGTCTACGGAGTGTTCGCGCTATGCAATTGGATTGCGCCTTCGATCATCGCTCTCATATCGCCACGGGCCTCAATGTTCATTGGCGCCATCACCTACAAGTTTGTTTTCATCACCTGCTAATAAGCTAATTATATTAATCAACCACTTTAGCCAAACAATCGAGCAAATGTCCATCTTCTCTCTTTATCCCATTGTGTCATGCCAATTTCGGCTTTTTCGCCATCTCTAGCAACTTCTGTTGGTAGATAGGTTTTCAAACTTTTTGCGAGAAACTCGGATGTTTTTCTCTATCTTTTTCGCCGCGGTACGAACTGCATACATATATATATATATATATATATATATATATATATATACTTTTCTGCTATAGAGGACATGTACAACGTGCTTTTATACAGTGATGCATTTCTACTTACATCTTACTACAATTCTACTACATATTACCACGGCTGCTATCTATATATATTGATATATATAGATTTATATATATTATATATATATATATATATATATATATATATATATATATATATATATATATATATAAATATATATATATATATATATATATATATATATATAAATATATATATATATATATATATATATAGATAAGCGTTTTCACCATTTGTTTCTGTGTGGTATTGCAGCATCTTCATATCGCAGTTTCTCTATCCCACTACGGCTGGACTCTACATTGCCTCAGCACTTGTGGGACTCGGAGCCGCTGGTGGGTCAATTATTTTGTTGACAACAAGGCATCCCTCACTAGGTTTATGACACTGGTTTATAATTATAACGCCACGTGCGTGTGTTTCAACTTTTTGTTGAGTAATGAAAGATCTTACTCGTTTCTATATTCGGCGTCAATCATGGATTCCTAAAGATTAGTGACGTTCTGCCGTACAGTGAGCCACCGGTGCAGCGTGGCCGTATTTAGTACGACAGTGGCCATTTCACGGCAAGATTGGCTTGGTAGAAGACCACTATGTGCCATTACCTCATCTCTACCTATACGCCATACGATGCTCAGGCCATACGAAGCTCATTTTTGATTTTATTCGTTTTTCTCCAGCATACAAATGTGGCGGCAGCAAAACAACACTCAAGCTGGATTCAATCGTCCACAATGTGTGGATACAACGACTAGTGCTACTTCTTTTAGGTGTATAACAATCTATTGGTCTTTGTCGGCCTGACGTGTGCTCCGGGAATATAGGTATTGCGCATTTACTCGAGTGAAGAGCTAGGTGCTGTTTGTTCCCGACTCCCGTGGTGATCTTTAATAGGAGTATTATTCTCGCAAGTGTCGCCAACAATGATGAGATCGTCAGCAAAAACCCGTCTTGGTATCCATATGTTGAATAGTTCATGCGTTGTTTTTACAGAGTGTGTGATTCGAGTGTGTCTTGCATTTCCCCGAAAATATTATTCTCCTCAATTGTGTTTAAAGTTTTACATTTAATTATATTAGCAATGTGTACATGACTGTAGATATAGGTATAACTTGGAAAATAGTTGGATGTTCCTTTTTTCAACAACGCAAATAGGGTGGTCTATTAGGTTTCGTCGGAGGGTTGCGTTAAACAGCACTACGAAGTAGGTTCGCTGGTATTGCGCCTAGATTCGCTGCATTTTTGTTGAAGATGTTTTCTAGATCCAGGAACCAACTGGCCTAGACTTCCAGTATTCCCATTTTGCACTATTCTGTATTGTTTAGTATTCAGTTGTTGCCCGTACTTGGGATTTTGTTGAAGCTCCTATTGTATCCAGCTTTAATATAGCTATTCATATTCAACGGCAATCTTAAATTATATGAACAGAAGTTGAGATATGAAAGCTGAGCAACCATTAAAATCAATGGTAATCAATAAATATAAATTTGGTGATCAATAGATACCCGGACAAAATGTAAATATTAACTATTTTTAGTAGCACAAATGTGCTTTAAGCACATTCACTATTTGCATTAAAATCATATTATCTACATACATCGTAAGTGTGTATATGAACACTTCTTGCAGTTATCTGGACCGGACAGGGAACATTTCTCACTCAAAATTCGACGAAGGAGACAATGTCGCGGAACTCCGGCATCTTCTGGGCCATGATGCAACTTTCTCTCATTTGGGGAAACATTTTTGTTTTCTTCAAGTTAGTATGTTATATACATATATACATATCCGACTGAGTAAAAAAAAATATTATCTTTTTGTATTTAATATCCCGTTTAAATAAGTAATCGCTGTAGCAACCACAGTGGCAACCATAGCTTCAAGACGGCTCGTAAGTGGTGCGATGGCAGCAAAAGTTTCACCATCCGTCTTATACGCGAATATTATTTTCAGCTTTAACGACAAGAACACAATCGATGCGCCAACCCGGAACGTGGTATATGGTGCACTGACTGTCGTCGGAGTGCTCGGCAATGCCCTTATGCTTCTGTTCCGCAAACCCTCCAGAGACGAATCAACCACCAAGTGAGCGGTATATATATATATATATATATATATATATATATATATATATATATATATATATATACAACGTACATATGTTTCAGTACTTTTTATGCAATCTCTGTTATTTTTTAAATACGTAGGCGCATGCGACCTTCTTTATGGTAGACATGCTGTATAGGTAGGGTAGAAGTAGAGTACATAGTGTTCTAAAGATAAATAAAAATAAGAGAGTGGCAGTGCGAATTTAGGAAAGGAAATATGATAGGTAATCTTATTTTTTATTAGGTTAGTGTAATGTATATATAAAATGAATAGCGCGAAAGGTAGCACAGTATTACGATGGCAGATAGGGGGAAAGAATGTATATAGCAATACACTAATGTCGCTGTTTGCTAACGTTATACTAGTGTTAGAACGGGGTACTAATAATAGTCCAGCAAAAGTATCTTGGGCTGCCGATGACTACAGGGAATGATTACTTAGAGGAAAAAATATATTTCTGACGAGGAAAGCTGCAAGAGGAGCAAATGCAGTAACAGTCTATGGGGGTTTAATAGGTATATAATAACAAGGAATATATGGAAAGCCATGTATGTACCAGGATTTATATTCGCAAGTGCTGCTCTGGTCTGCAGCGCGGAGTTTGGAGGGAAGTTAGCATCAATATAAAAAGACGTGATAAGATTTGCATTGGGTTGCTTTGCGCCAGAGAGTTTGTTCAAGGGACAGAAAGGATATGAGAATTTGTACAGACGGAACTGCAAAGAAAGGTAAAATGGTG
Source organism: Dermanyssus gallinae (assembly GCA_003439945.1). Classification (NCBI taxonomy): domain Eukaryota; kingdom Metazoa; phylum Arthropoda; class Arachnida; order Mesostigmata; family Dermanyssidae; genus Dermanyssus; species Dermanyssus gallinae. The sequence goes on along the minus strand of QVRM01005948.1, from coordinate 501,541 downwards.
GTTCACATTAGGCTTGACATATTTAAAAATATTATACATATTTGGGGATCTGTAATATAAACCTGTCAGAGACCCTATGTTTAGGACCAAATGATAGAAAACACCACCTCGATATTACAAAGAAGAGCCCTAATGGAAAGCAATTATTCAGTGGGTATTGGAGGAGGATACGTTGGTGATATGAACGCGCGGTAATAAATACACTAACGCTCTAAGCGCCAGATATAAATAGGTTATATATATATATATATATATATATATATATATATATATATATATATATATATCAAGCGAACAAAATAATTGTTAATAATATACACAACAAGAAAATACGTAATTACGTTTAATCTTATCGAAATAACCCGATATCGGCGCTGCGCTATCAGATCGCTTGTGTCAACAAACCGTTTGTATCCTAATATGGCAATGCTAACCGCTAATGCAATAATGCTTCCAGCGAAAACGAGGACGATGAGAAACCACCGTTTATCAAAGGAGTTGGTTCGTATTTGAGCTTTGGTTCACTCAGAAATATATTAGTCAAATGTAGTTCACTCATTATATATACAGAGATTACAGCGTAAAACATTTCATAACAAGTGGATACAATTTTTCATATGTAGATAATCGTATAGAATACTATCAATAAGCTGTTAAAGACCACGTCCTTTTTATTGTTCACTATAGTCTTTCCAAAGATCAACACATCTAGTGCAACGATCCTCAATAGCCTTCTACCACTAGCACACTATTCAGGATATTTAGACCCATAATACTCGTCTACGGTATACGTCACATCATTGTTACACTGATATTCCTTTCCGTAGAGATACTTCTTCAGGATTTCAGTCGGATAATAGTACAGCCTGATCCGGAGAATATGGGAAATGTTTGAAAATTTGCAACTTTTGTTTGCGTATATTGTCTATGGCAAAAAGAGACGTGTGAGCGGGCGCATTGTTGCAGTGAAATAGCGTAGTCCTCTTCTCTATCGCGAGCCGAAGTGCTATCATGCATTTGTTCAGCTGGTCCAAAAGTAGTATTGCGCTGACTTCCTCAGTTATCGCTTATCCTCTAGAAAGGTAGCCAATCGATAGAGTGCATTTTGTACCCCAGAAAACGGTCGCCACTACCTTTCTTCGTTTCCCCGTGTTCTGAAGTAAAACGGGAAAGACGAGACCTGGATCCACAATTCATAGATTGTAGATTCAGGTCTCGTCGGCGGCTACGAAGCACTAAAGCCTCAAAATCTTGTGGATTCCATCTCTGAACTTTCAAATTGCTCTTTGAAATTGGCACGCGTATCAGCTTTTGCTCAATTGTTAGCTCGCGCGGTAGCCGCTTAGCGTTATTTTTTTCGTTCATGCATAAATACGGATGCATAAATGTCTGATGTACTACGCCATAGCTAATACCTTTCTTTCCCGCTACTTCCGCTTCAATCGGCGGTTAGTCATCACGAGTTTGTAGGCTTCTCGTTCTCTCTCTCATTCGAGTCTGCCTTCGGGCGTCCAAAACTTGGTGGTGGCATCCTCGGTGCCCATAATACCTGGTTTAAATGAGGCTGTCCAATTAGTAATGATTATTACTGTATGCCCAGGCATGATTTCCGTAAGCCGACATGTTACAGTTAAACGACTTGCTACAAACGCAATTCAAAACCAGTCTTACTTCCGAAGAACGTCTCTCTCCTCTATAGTCAGTATGTGCTTCTAAAACTGTAGACAGGCGATGCTACAAACCTTTTGATCTCCCCCTCTCTCTCTCTCTCTCTATATATATATATATATATATATATATATATAGTTACCCGGTAATGCAAAAAGAACGTAACATATATACGTTCTACAAAACGTAATTTTTTTTATTTAGCACCTGTAACAATGACGCGTGTACGAAAGACAAAACCGTGCCTATTCACAGGTAGAGAGAGTTCTGAAAAATATCAATGAAGCACCTTACTGACAGGTGCGTTATTATTTTTCAGCGGACTCATTTCGCCTTTTGAAGACTCCAAACATGCTACTGCTTTCTGTCGCGTTCATCTATACAGGTCTAGAACTATCATTCTTCAGGTATGTACTCTAAGTTCTAAACCTTGGAGATATATATATATATATATATATATATTTCCCCTGATCCTGATCAAATCTTGCTCAGTCATATGCTTAGCACTTTATTGAGTTAATGACCAACTTTCATTGACATGACTACTGAAAAATGTTTGTGTGTTTTCAGTGGTGTCTACAGCGCGTGTATTGGCTTTACGAAGGCTTTTGGCCATGATAGCCAAAAGTACGTTCCCATCAGTGGTATCGTGATCGGAGTTGGTGAAGTCCTCTGTAAGTATATCTATACAATACTGAAAATAACGATATATACAAATATACTGAGTTAGTTCAGTTTTTTTTTAATATTTAGACAATCTGCAGCGCTTTCCACGAACTGTCCACGATACAAGAGTTAAAAAGAACAATTCAAGTCCATGTGAAATTAATTTATTGGTGAGGTAAAATCCTTGGTTCAAAGAACTGTGGGTTTGGGTTGTTTAAAAAGCACGACTCGTGGACCAATCTGTATGGATATCAATTCCGATAAATCCACTGCAAGACTAGGTCACTTGATCAGCATAGAATACATGAATTATGCTTTTTGGATAAAAAATATTGGGACGAATACTTAACTTCATAAAAATCTAGCTATGGGTCACAGAAGGATCTATGCCATACGATCTGCAGTGCAGTATGCGGTCTTCACGTAAAAATGGGATACTCCCTTATGCACATGTTTCCCCAACAATCATTGTCGCAAACGCTAAACGGCATGATTTATCATCTATTTGCAATAAGCATCGCTCAAGGAAAACGCAACTAACCACAGGGATCGAACCGGCGACATCCAAATAATGATAACAATGACTTGCGTCACGGCGAGGCAGTTCTTCATACCAAGACATCCGTTGCGTGATGAATTTCAGCTGGTCTCGCGTTCAGCATTTTCGATAAGTACACGAAGCGAATCGGCCGTGCCCGAATTGTGTCTCTGGGCCTCGTTGCGCACATAATCGCGTTTAGCCTCGCGTTCCTGAATCTGCCTGATGACTCACCCTTCACTGAAACAACGGCGCCCGCCCGAATCTCCAGCAGGTGCATGAAACGGCAATACTGGCCAACCCTTGGTTATACGTACCTATGATAAGATTTATATACAATTCATGCACTGTCTAAACGAAAAAAAAACCAAATATATATATATATAAAATTTGTATCGATTATACCTAACCCGAATCGGCAAGTGTTGAGAGAGTGCGCTTTAAAAGGGTGTGTGTTATGTCTGGCCGTCTCCACCATACCGTGCCGTGGACACGCAAATTAGGCTTTGCATCATACATTTTTAACAGAAGAATATACGTATATATGTATATGACGAGATGTAACGTGTTCACGTATGTGAAATATTGTGCGAATGAACGCTAATAGTGACTCTGTTGTGAATTTTCAGCATTGGCTTGGCACTTCTGGGCTCATTTCTGCTTGGTTTTGGAGACGGTTGTTTTAACACTCAGGTAAGGCACTTCGCATAATGTAAGTTACTGTATTCTGACTATTTTTTTTTTATTTCAAACATTATTATATGGTAGAAACTGGTAGAAATAGTTATTTTAAATATTCTATTCGACTTTGAGTATTATACTGAACGCTCTTCGGCGCTCTCTCTCTCTATAGAGCGGATGACAAATCTGATATGATTCCGCCCATTGTGATTTGAATGCCGCAACATACATGTCAAGTAACTTGCTTAGGCCGCTGAGTCCTGGCTGTTCATTTGGGTACTAGTGCCTTTGTTAGAGCAAATGCTCTCTACAGGTGTGTGGATATTGTTGTTGTTGATATATCTGAATCAATCGTATTCGAATTGTGTTTGTTACTAACCGCTAAAATCCGTCGTTATTATTATTGTTGCTGCTACTGTTGGCCAGGTCTACTCGATCATCGGTGCGATGTATTCCGATAACAGCGCACCAGCCTTCGGTCTCTTCAAGTTTATGCAGTCGATCGCCGCGGCTGCCGCCTTCTACAGCTCAATTCACCTCTACCTGCCTGCCCAGGTAGTTACTGCTCCGGCTTATTAAATGGCGGCGTGAACTAGGGGATTAGCGCGCCGCCACTCATAGTTGTTATCTAACGGGGTGTCGCCGGTTTGATTCCCGTTGCTGGTCGAATTTTCTTAAGCGATGCTCAGGGTGCATAGACGGCAGCATGACCTCTGAGAGGCATGGCCTGTTGGGGAAACGCCAGGTACTTCAGCATGCCCGGCTCCTCGGTGCATTGGAGTTATGCTACACGACGATTCCAAGCCCGTAGGGGAGGGAGGATAGTCTAAACTTAAAAACAATATCCTTATAAAGTGTTTTTTTTGTGTTAGGTGTAATATCATAGATTAGAAAAGCAGCGCCTTTATTTTGAAATTAAAACCTATAACAACATGTTTGGGGCACACACACTTACATGTGTGCTCATAAACCTTGTCCCAAGGTATACACTTGGTAAAAGCCATTCCGTTTTAGCCGCCGCTGATGTAGTCGTCTACTCATTATAGACATTGCTGTAGACATTTTGCTTAGACGTTCCGTCAGAAAAAAATATTCTCGTTTAAACGTTAATTTATTACCTTTCTAGGTTGCTCGAGAGCGCTACTATTATTAGTAGTAGTACCGCTGATTAATCAAAAAGGTCGAGTTCCCAACTATGCATATGCGCCGTACTGTCTACTATGTACTAAGGCTGTCACAACGTCGATCATTGTGACTCCTGAATAATCATAATCATACTAGTTATTACTAGCATCATATAGGAAACTATCGTGATGAGGCTTCCGTTATCGTTGAGGCCGCAATTGTTGTCACTCGCGCTACTGTGGTTAGAACTGCAGTCGCCTCGGTACGGTGAGCCTCGAATTTACGTGCTTTGTTTTCACCTAATGCTTATTTGTGTACGTATGTGTGTTCATGTGCTTTTCCCTAGCTGGGTATTCTGGCCGTATTTGCTGGAGCCGGGACCGCGTGTTTTGTGGTCGTAGCCCGGAGGGTATCCGTCTACACAAAGGGTTTGTATTGTTTTTCATATCAAGTATCATGTTGCCTATTCTGCGTAATTGGTTACATACCCGCTTAACAGATCCATTTATGGGTTTAGACGTCCTAGTAATCAGATTAATACTACACGTGGCGCCCAAATAGTAGCACTCGGGCATAGATCATCTCATAAAGCAATATTAATAATAATAATAATCATCTTCATCATCATCGAGGAATGCAAGTGTATGAATGGTCTATCACATTGACACATTAAGGCAAACATGAGGAAAGATGCCACTATTTTGAACGATATTGGTCACCAATAATTATTATGTCACCAATTAAATGTAGAACTAATACAGTGGTGTAGATTCAATGTTTTATTTAAAGTGAAAGATGAATAATGTTTCAAATTGCGACGCTACGGTAAGAAAATGTGCTCTCAAAAACCGTCGGATTATGCAAAAAAGAGAAGAGAACAACATGTGTGGAGTATGTATGTGCCTGTGATGTGAATAAAAAGTTGGTCAGAGCTCTATACTAGAGCAGCAAAATTTAGGGTATAGACACTTAATTTGAGATGCTAAGGGTTGTATGTTACCAACGTCAATGAAAATGAGTTGGTGCATATATTAAGTTACTACGGTGGTGAAAACAATATATATATATATATATATGAATTTACTTAGTTTTATTATCCAATGGTTTGCATATTACGCGTGGAGTGAAAAACACACATATGTATATATATATATATATATATATATATATATTCGATGCTTGGTAATTCCGCGCCGTCACAAGGATTTGTTGTTAAAAAACTCCGGCTCTATGGCCTTCCGATGTTTTTATCTATTATGCAGTTTCGGGGGGAGGGTCACACTCACCGGGAAGTGTCTGACTGTGGCTGGTTAGAAAGGATTTGTGATCCCATACTAGTAATCCAGCGTTCGCCGCCACTTTCAGGCCAGTCATCATTTTCACTGGTAACGCTCTATCGTTAAGTATTTTATCAACTTCTCTATAGATATGTGAGATGTGCTCGGGTAGGGTTACTGTATGAATGCATTGGGCCTACGTTTTCGCTGATAATGAAAGGCGCGTTTCCCGCGTACACTGCAAGTTACAGTTGTTTCAGATGTTCACCCTCGCATTTATTGTTCTCCCATGGCTTCTCCTATTAGTTTTTCCAGTTTACGTGGGATTATTATTGTGCAATTACTCACAGGTTTACTCACAAGCGTTTCATTGCAGCCGCTATAAAATGGCATCGGTTTGAGATCTCCAGATATGTGTTCTTTGTTTTAGCATATAGGTGGGCTGTGACCCAAATGTTTGTTTAACAGAGTTAAGCGCAGTAGTCGTTGTTCCATTTTACGTGAATGTAAAAGTGGTGTACGATGCTTCGCTCTGACTGGGCACCCTCGGATTGTGTGTTTCGGGGTGTCCCATAGTCCATCCAAGTCCACTGAGTAGGTACGTACCTGGGCTGGAGGTCTAGAAACAGCGGCGAAATCAGACTAGTTAGCTTCTTAGTAGACGCTCGCTATGTCAACACACTAAGGACATTATTAGTGTGGCTACAGTAAGCAACCTAGATTTGGCAGGGCCTATGCAGTTGACCGGACATAGGCTGACGGATAAAAACCGCTATAAAGGGCAGACAGTACCGCCAATGTCCATATAAGGTGAGGCAGTATTCGAACATGAGGCATAGCGTAGTAGCCAGACCTCGGTGTAGTACCGCATAGTGCCAGTGTGTGTATTTTGGTCTGGCGTGTGATTGGTGCTGTAGCGTTTACTACCACAAGAACAACTTAAATGCCATATCATCATCCATGTTTGCCAAGTCACTATCGTCTTTCTACACTCAGCTCCGAAATTACCACCAAATTTGGTGCGCTTTCTGCATTAATATGACATCTGTTGCTTTGCGTTGAGATAGGCTCTACTAAGCCTGCCACTTTACGCAAGCTCGAATCCTCCCAGAGATTCTTCGCGGATGCTTTTGATCAACCGTTTTATTTAGAAAAAAAGCAATACTCTTCTACGAAATAACACTGCAATTGGGCCAGTTTTTGTGAGAAATAAACACCTTCTGCAGGGAGATTTTTTTAAAGAAAAGAAAATGCTTTTACGCACGCCCGTTGGTATTAATGGCGGGCAGTGTGGGGCTCAACACTGGCGGAGAGTATATGACTCAATCCTGTCCGCGTGTAATACCCACTCTAAACCACCTCCCCCAACCCCCTCCCGGCTCGGATTTGTAAAGCAGTACTTCGAAACCAGGAAAGGGGAGTCTTGTGCTCAACCCTCACCTGTGTTCAGGTACTGAGCCCGGGAGAGATGGGACTAATCCCCGTTTCAGTCTGGGCCTCCGGACCTCTTTCTGTCGCGTCTACTCCCTCATGACAGAGTCGAGATATTCTGCAGGGAGATCTGCTCATACTTAAATGGCAGTCCCTTTCTAACTGGTGCCTCTCTAAGCAACTCTAACAGCAACTTAGTGCAAGTGCCTTCTTAAGGTAATTCGTAAAGGAACAGGAGTTCCATCGGGACGGGGAGAAAATGAGACTTCCCGAGTGGCAGCCTATATCATTTAGAAGCTCTGTCTACAAACTACTTTGAAGCATACTTACGAGGCGTCTCACTCATTTCCTTACAGAAATTCCCAGATAATGTTATTTGTTACCACATTTTTTTACTAAGTTTTTGGATGTGTGTTTGATCGATAATGCCGTTGCCTTTTTGTTGTGATATGAAAATTAAGATCACGTTAACTCAGCGGTTGTGTGACTATTAATACCTTACAGTGAGGTCAAGAACTCCTTCGGCGGTTGGCATTTATGACCAGACAGCCAATGCCGGCGCTATTCACCGTTAGTAAGCACCATTGCCACTACTATTACCTATCTCTTTTTGTCTTTGCTCTATGCACCTCTTCTTAGTGATTTTCGAGTGTCAATTGCACGGTCTTAAAGCGCTATTCTATTGCACTCATTCAACTTCTGCTGATTGTATTCGCCCGAACGAATTCGTGAAGCCCGTTTGCCATGTTCTCGAGACGTGGCATAACTGAATGTGGCCATACGAGACGCATCCAACGTACATACGATTCAACATCAGACTTGCTGATGTTGTTCTAATTGTGGAGCTTTTCATTGACATCTCGCAATGAAAATGTCCCGCATGTCTGAAGCTTGGCTACAAAGCGCCTCGCTTTAGCGTCTCTGCACGCATTTCGCATGAGAATGCAAAACTTCTTTTCATTCTTTGCTTCATTTGCTCGTACGAGAAACGCTTGCACTATGCTCGCTGGTGATTAGCCACGGCGTTGTAGCTTGCTAATTACGTTTTTGTCTTTTTCTGTGTTTTCTTCATTGCAGAGAACGTGACCGTTGACTAGTCAAAGTTTGCCTTTCTAGGCTAATACCTTAGCGTCACGCTAAGTAAGTGCCAAGCGCTCGTCCCAGGTGCTCTTTTATATTACACATGTCTGTATGGCTACATAAATGTATATATGCATGTCTATACATATATATAAAGCATAGATCACCTTCAAAATTTTCTTGCGTACGTTGTCACTTGGTGCTTGTTAATGGCACAATGAGGTATTGTTGAAGCACTGACCAATTCGTTTGTAAGGGATCAATAAAGTCTATTTGTGTACCATAATCGAAAAATTGTTTGTGACTTTTTTAGGCTGCGGACACTAATTAAAGAGCGGTGCAGGATCGAATAACCGTACAGCCACGCAGGTACTAGTTTATGTAGCAGCCTTAATTGCCCATGGCCAAGGAATTATCATTACCTTAAAAAAGAAAAATAGGTACATCGAACCTAGTGGTTATGTAGATTTAAAAGCGGAAGAGGTAAATTGGCAAGGGCACCACATCAGCACTTGCAATATGAAATAGCTTTCTGACAGAAGCGGGAGCGGTCTACTACACCTATAGTGATAGACATTATCCGATATTATCTAAACATGGGCATTATCCGCACAAGCCCTTCTATCCTGTGCTGTGCCAAGTACTGCACATGCCACTTAAGTCGATCTGAGCTGTTAAGGTATGTGTTGATGGCCAAAGGTACGTAAGGTATGAATCGCTGGGTCTCGTTACTTATATCCCATATTATGGGTCAGTAGCAGGCGTTGGGTAAATGGTGCACATTAGACACAGGTCGTTTTTCTTGCACATCACTAAATCTTCTGTCGACTTGCGAGCTCGGCTACCGACTGAACTGCAGGCGACATACTGGCGCGTGGCATGTCGCATTGCCCTAAGCACCTCATGCATCTACAACACTCCGGAAAATCGTAGAATCCTTCCGTGCTGCACAACACGTGATGAAAAAAGCCCATTGGGCTGCAAACGCCGCCGTTAGATGCCTATACTTGGTTCCAACTACTCGCCGGTTGTACTTTTTATCGCTACCGTAGTGTATATTCGTATGTCAATTTTCTTTCTTTTCCGTCCACTGTCTAGTGACTTAAACACAATAAGACCCACGTTTAATATATTTTTTGTGTTACAGTTGGCCGCCGCTAGGGTACAGAAACTAATATTTGCAATAAAATTAAACTTTCTATTAAATGAGAAACCGCTGCTTGTAATGTCTCAGCAATGCTGAACTAAACGTTTTTATATTCTAGTGCTAATCAAGTCTTTACGGTCACCTATTTAACGTTTTTATTAGGTGGTTTAAAATGTGAATTTCCTTCGCGACGATCTAGGAATATAATTATAGCCTTATACATTAAGTTGGTAATCTTAATCCTTTATTTAACGGTGACGATCAACTGCGCTTCGATATTTATTCACGCACGCTTCAACACCTTTCATCGTAATCAAAACGACCAGAAGCCCTAGAGGGCAGCAAAATCCCCGTTGTCTAAGCAGCATTGAAGCGGACATAATAGTCCTTTGCGGGGTGCTCTCTTTGCAGTGTCGACATTTTGGCTCTGCACACTTTATTTTAAGTTAATAATACCTTAATTATCGCATAAATGGGGGGGGGGTGTTGTACAATGATTTTGATTAAGTGTTGCAATAGAGCACCTTTTTACTCATTTTTAGTATTACAGGGATACGTGATGAATGCAAAACTACGAGGTTTCGTTCACTGGTGAACAATCTACTTGTAGTTGCAGCTAATTTTATATCGAACTCAATATATGGTCTTAATATTAGAAGCCGTAGATCATAATGAAATATTTGACATAATGGTAAAGTCTCCCTACGCTATTTTAGATTGTTGAAATTTTCTCACGGCATAGTCTCGTACAGGATTGGATTTTGCCTCACTGCGAGTCAATCCCAACTAGACTTATAAAAACATATTTAACAACTTTTTAAATGTAATGCACACGTGCGTATGCACGAAGAAGTCGTCTGCTGCTCGTGACGTTCCAAAAAATGTGTTTAATTTATATAATTTTATAATAATGGAGAAACTTTCAGCTGTAAGTATTTAAGTTTTATTTGAGTCTGATATTTGAACAAAATCTCAAATGGAAATTACATGTTGGAGGCTTTTGGAGAAGTTGCAATGAGCACGCGTTTTAACTATGTATGATTTATTTCGCAATAAGTTTGCATTTGAACGTTACACTCTGCTGCCGGCTTCTCCTCTTCTCAGCTTCTTCCCGCTGATATATCCAACTGCTGCTGCGGTTTCTAGACTTGATGTTTTTCTGCCCCTGGCACTGTTGTTGATTTTGTTTACCCACAGTACGATGACGGTAGACGTCTTTGAGACCAAATATGAGCTTGGCGGGAACTCTTGAGCTCCCGCCAGTGTCCTGTGCCATTCCTGTGTTGTGCCACCTGCCTTTTCGTCTCATTTTTCACTCCCGTTGCCTTCAGATGCCATGGAATCGTCCCGGCCGAAGCTCCGTACAGAACGGCTGACCCGGCCGCGGACATAATAATCCGTTTTTCACTACCGTGGCCCATAGGCATTGGTCATAAGACGTGCAATGTAATTAGCTGCCTTTGGTGCCTTTTCCGTCACCCGCCGCACGTGTTCAGTATCACGAAGACCCTGCCAAGGGTTAACCCACCCGACTTACCTTATGTTCATAAGTGCAATCTTCTGGTCTTCTGGGCGGAAATTAATCTATGAAAAAAAACAGGAGTATCGCCCCCGCTCTTGAAAAGGGCGAGATCCGAGCAAGTCCGCTAGCAATCCATCGGGCAACGTCTGTGAGTGCTCGTTCGCATAGCTCTGTAAGCAAGTCCGGTTAGGACGAGGCCGTCAGCGTATGCGGAAGGTTAACCTCCGGGGGAGGTCTCTCAGACCGCGGCACGTCGTTATGGTTATAATCAATAGCAGAGGGCCAAGTATGGAGCTCTGTAGCACCCCAGCAGTCATGTTGAGAACCGTTCGGTGGGGACTGGATTGTCCTGACTGTGTATTGACGGCTCCAGAGTTCACTATATATAAAAATACCTTTGTAGCACATCTTAGACGGTGCCCAAAGCATCAATATACGTTAGATATATTCAACCGAGCCTGTGTGCTTTAGTGCGGCTATTTGAGCTTATAAGTTTTGCATTGTAATAATATACAATAATAATAATAGTTATACTAAATAATAATTTTACAATATACATATACATAATATAGGACAGTTTATTTATTTTAGATAATATGGAAATTTAATATATCATGTGAATGTTTAAATCCACGGCGCCGAATGGCTTCACTCCTCATCTATCACTCGTGTCCGAGTGGGAGTCTTGCCCGATCCTGGACGCGGAAGACGCGGGGCCATCCAGTCCTTTCATAGTTCCGAGCACCGAAATCGCGTTACCCTCTCTGAATCTTAGGGAAAGCCTGTGGCAGAAGCAAGTGCCCGCCCTCCTGTCTGTCCATCGTAGCCTGCTGTAAAGCGTTCGCCAACCTGGGAAATTAGCGTCGTTTGTTGAGGGGCCCAGGGCCCACCCAGCGTCTCCGAATGCGAAAGGATGAAAAGTGGTACGCCCGGCCTAAGTTCGCATACTTTCTTATCTTGATGTCTCGGCGCCGGGAAGCGCAGTTCCTGGGCGAAAGCGCCGGGACCGACAAGGGAGGGGTAGTCAGAGATGTCGGTCAGTCGTCGCATCCCGACACCAGGGAACGACCCTTGTAGAAAGGTATCAAAGTCAAGCCGTCGGGCCGCTTGCCATCGTCTCTAGAAAGACCAGGCGGTTCCAGGACGCAAGGGATTTCGGCCTTTCGCAACGACCTTGCAAGAATGTCATTCAGAGCGGTATGACGTGGGCGCCGGCCCGCCGAGTGAGCGCAAGACAGGCCGTGTCTGGCCAGGCGTCCGACAGGCTCGCCACAAGTGCATCTGTGTGGCTCTTCCAAATCAGCTCTCAGTCTCAGGCCAACGCAGATCCGGGTGGACTGGTCGTCAAGGCAAGTACCCAATGAGTCAGCGGGGAGTGCGTGTAGCCAATCGCTCGCTCCTGGGCGAGCGACGGCAAGAAGGCGCGCCCTATCCTGGTCGTCACCGCATTCTTCAAGCAACTCAGTAAGCGAAGATTCGTGTACCTTCTCGGCCCAGGCCCTCTGGCACGCAAGTCTATTCATATCAGTCGGTGAAGCTTGGAGTCCAGCCGCTATAGCGTCGCGAGTTGTCTGAAACAATGCCCAAGCCCCCGGCGGGAGCAGGCGTTGGACATACCCTGACGTAGCGTGCATCGAAGCGGCCATGGCAGGGCCTGCCAAGAAGCAGGCCGAGGGAAGACCAAGACCGTCCATGGAGGTAGGGAGAGCCGTCTGGCGCACCTCTCGTGGTGGTAAGTTCAGACCTAAAACCGTCTCGGGGGCCTCCACCACCTGGTCGTCGAATGGTTGGAGAAGCTGGTTGAATGTACCCGAACAGTCCATGGATCGTATGATATGTACGATGCGACACGCGGAGAACGACGAGCGGAGTAGGTAAAGCCCTTGATGGGCTCCGACCAGGGGCAGACGTTCTTGCATCGCTTACAATCTGTCCATCATGGGGTCGAGTAAACTCGACAGTGCAGATGGTAGGAGCGGTGCGCCAAGGAGCGTAACTTCGTGTTCAGACACGACTCTACACCCCAGTAGTAACGCAAGTAAGGCACTCAATGTGGGGTCGTCCGGGTCTGTCCCCGGCGCGAACACCTCATTTGGCCGTGTTTAACACCAGGCCACTGACTGCCTCAAAGGCAAGAATTCTGCGCACTTCCTCGAGTAAGCCCTCCATCGGTCCACCGAGTGTGCCATCGTCAAGGTACCAGGCGTTGAAAGGCACTTGTATTGAGTTGACCAGCTCACGTATACCCAGGCTGAATAGAGCCGGCCCCAAGAGGGCTTCCTGCTGTTGCCTTGCAGCAACGGGGCTAGGGCGAGCAGGGGACGCAATGCCTCGAAGAGTGTCACCTAGTTTCTTTCTAGCATATATAAATATATGCAAAAGAATCAGCTCTAGCATTCAATCGTTAAGTATAGTCAGGCAAAAGGTAAGCCTCGTAGTGCGAATGCACGGCGGGCAACGTGATCTTAGGACAGGCGACAATGCAAAATCTTATGCCAATGACACATATATTGCCATTAGATCGTTATAATGTCTGTCTTTGTTTTTTTGCGACAACAAACGTTGGCTCTGCGTAAACGAACGTTGCAAAAACAGTCACACTGCATAGAGCGCTTGGCGCTACTATATACATGTGGTCGTCTAAATCAAAGGGCAGTTTGGAAGTTTGCAGCGCTATTCTGAAATATGTTTTCATACATAGCGGCGATGATGTCCGAACGTTGTCGTAACATTTATCGGCGTGGCTTCATAAACTGTTAAAACGGCGTAGGGGGTGTCTCTACCCTAACAAGTCTCAGTACATCATCAGCGCCAGTGGCGGAACGTTCCGGCGAACGCCTTAGATATCGAAGGATTTGCACGAGATCTATCATATGCCTGCAGGAATCCATTTATCAGCGGTCGTGTCAGGCTTTACGTTTTGACTGCTGAAATGTGAAGAAAGGCAAATGAAAAGAAGAAGAAGAAGATGCTAAATGATTGACGGACGGTGAGCGGATATCGATCGACCAGATGAATAGAAACCTAGAACTAGATAACCAGCCATTCTGAGTTGGATCACTGACCAGCCGACGGACCAACAACTGACGCCTGAAGGTGGCTTGATGACATCGCGAGGTTCGCGGTGGCGGAATCGGGAGAATGACGAGTTCGAGTAACAATAGACAGATAACTGATCCTTTCTTTGCTGTTCGCCGGAAACGGTTCAGTTCTTGGGCGTTCATTATCTGCTGCTCCTGCTGCCTTATTGCGACTCTGTGGGGTCTCATAGTTCACTGTCCTGCTGGGAAGTGTTCGACAAAAGCGACGTTCGGACTGAAGTCGAACGGAGACGAAATACGGCCTCCCCGATCGGTAGCCTGGAGTTTGGCACATTAACACCTGATCGGACTGACCATGACATTCCAAAGCCACTAGTAAAAATGCATCCACAGTAGCATCGATGAGCATAACAACAGCTGTTGTTTTTGCTTTTAGTCGTTGGTTTTGATTTGTGAAAACTACGTATCAGATTTTGTTAGCGTTCATATGTGTACCCATACGACCGTACTTAGGCGAACGGCAATAGAGCTGACAAACACAGTGTCGTCGATGAGTTTACCTTGTAGGCACGTTTACGTGACACTTGTGTTAGTATGGCCTTTTTGCCTGTAATCGGTGTACCTTCTGTAGGTGTACTTACTGTGTAATACGGGCAAATTGTACAAACGCTCGTCGACTTAAACTAATAGCTATAGCAATGGGATGCGTATGAAGTTATATATATATACATATATAAATATATATATATATATACATATATATATATATATATATATATATATATATATATATATATATATATATTAGGATTTATATATATATATATTATATAGTAGGATTAAAGAGCAAGATACCTCCCTACTACATGTATTACTATACATGTACGTAACTGTATGAGCCTATACGAACGGCATTTCGATTTAAAACGATCGACGCAAATATGTCGCGGCGTTACGGTGGGCTCGTATCTGCAGGAGAACTGTGCTCGACTTAATCGGACTGGCCAGCCGGCCGGTGACTGCTGGACTCTGCAGTGGAGACCGAGTGTGAAGGTAGAGGCGACTGCGACTCTGATCGGACAGTGTCTTCGCAGTGTTGAGCGTGTCCGATCAGGAGGAGGTTGAAAGCTGCCGTCGACAACGTCATTAGAACAGCGTCCACAAACATGACGACGACGTCGATGATGATGATGATGATGACCAAAATATTATCAGCGATGTGCGACAAGATCCTCCATCTCGTCCGGCCGAACGCTAGGTGATGATTCGCTTTAGATGATGATAATAATGATGATGATGATGATGCTGACGATGACGGCGACGACGACGATGATGATGATGATGATGACGACGGCGATGGTGATAGTGAGGATAATGATGATGCCGATGCCGACGACGATAACGTTGACGGCCGACTTCTGAGGGGAGTGATTGACCATTGAGCCGTTCTGTAATCAACTCCCTGCTACCGCTTGCCGATCCGCGCTCCGATCTGCATTCATTCTTTTCCAATGGCCCAACAGACCCATTTCTGACCCCGTCGTGCCCCCTTCTTCTTTTTTTCTTCTTCTTCTTCTTCTTCTTCTGCTGCCTCTTCTTCTGCTTCTGCTTCTTACGCCTCACGACATATCCTCACTGCCCAGCCCTCTGCCCTTCCTTATAGCTACATAGCCGAGAGCCATAACCCTCTGCCCTTCCTTAGAGCTGCCCTAAGCGAGAGCCGTGCTCCCTGTCGGCATCGACGTAGCGCGGCGCCGTTTTTCGGTCGAAGGTCGTTTGCGCCCCCGTTTTTCTTGGTCGTCATCACCGACCGCAGCGACCAAAACGGAAACCGAACGAAATTACAGAAGCTACGAAAGATATCCGCGCGTTTTGAGAAACGACCTAGTTCCCGCCAGTCGTTCGGTTGCAACGGCCGAAGTACGCCAAGCCAATGACGCGTAACACTTGTTGTTCGTGGTGATCGTCACTAGCGCCGATTTAACGTACCGTTATCGAACATTTAGCAGAGATAGCGGACACGTGTCGGTATCGAGCATTCGAAGATGATATTGATGATGGTGATAGTGATGATGATGATGATGATGATGATTGTGGTAGTCTTGGTGGTGTGCTGGTAGTAAAAACGAACGATAAACGATTGTGGACTAAAACCACTCTGCTGTATATGGGCTATATGTACGGTGCAGGGGATGGGCTGCAGAAACAAAGTGACAAGCAAACTGATATGATGATGGCGTCGTGTCGCTGTTATTTAGTTGTCATTCTGCAAGCTTTCGGGCGTAGCATTTCAAGATGGTACATAATTACAATACAATTCATTCATTTCATACAATTGTAGGCATGGGGCTCGCTTTCTGCTCGTTCATTTCATACAATTTGAACACTTCAGCGACCGTCCCACCGGGCGAAAAAGTGCAAAGACCGCCGATACTTCTGGCAGCTCGCTGCATGATATCCGAATATTATTAGCCGCAGCTAGGCGATGGTACCCTAACGGCGGATCTTGAAAGTAGGAATCACGAATTTGGGGGGGGGGGGTTAAACATCTCAGCCAAAATACGAGTTCCTGGCATCAGAAGCCGCTACGTTAGGAGAAATCGTGTCGGTGCTGGTGATGACATACAATAATTTGTTTTATTTGGCTTAAGCATTCATATAATGCGTTCGCGTTCGTTCTTCAATGTAACGCGCGTGTAATTTGCGATAATTCGTTCGTGGCAATATCAACTCGCCGATGAAGTGCGGGCGGGGATGGTCTCAATCTCAATAAGCAAAGATAAGTAAATTTGTCTGCTAGAACAAAATGAGAGCTAATTGGACGAAAGCAGGGTCTCGTTTAACCGTTGAGACTAGAACTAAGCGTGGTGGGCTTGCTAGAAGCACATTAGACGCATGTCTCAGGTGATTCGTCTGCATACAGCGGCGGAAGCAGCGAGCAACGAGGCAAAGGAGCTGCCTAACAATCGGTGTATGAGTAGCAGATGGTGGAGTCTTGATACAGCGTTTTCCAATTGAATTAAGGCAGGATAATGCCCCTTACTTCTAAGTCTGTGTCTGCATACAAACAGATAGCTGAACGACATATTTTGCGCGTATATTTTCTACAGACGTGTTCATTCAACGTAGTCTCAGTTCGCTCGGATCACCGCTTCGATTTGAGGCTTAACCCGATCGATGCTTGAGTCTTGCTGTCTCTTTGATATTTGTTAGGCTCTCCTCCAACCTTACCTCAAACATAGTAATTTATCCGCCTTCGATCTCTTCGATCTTCTAGCGATAAAACGATCCATATAGGCCACAAATCCTTAACAACAAAGTGTTTCTTTTTGTTGTATGTGTGTTTTTTGTTGTGTGTTTTGTGTTTTTTTTTGTTGTCCTTTGCAACGGATGTGCTTGTTTTTGGATCCACAATTGCACCATAGACATAATATTTAATACCTGCACATAAACCGGATTTTGTTGTTGTTGTTGATGTTGTTGTTGTTGAGGTCTTCAGTTAGTGTGGGTTTTTGTTATATATGAAACGAGTTTTCGTTTGCCGCCAAGCATAGTAAATGCACGGATACCTGATACGACGGGCAGGCCGCCAAAAACGGCCTCAATTTAAGTGTAAAACCGGAATGCTCTTAGGCATCCTACCCCACTCCCCTCCGTCGAAGTCCATCGCAGACTACGATATAGTGTTTACATATACAATATTGTCTTCAGCATCATCACCGTCATTTAAAATTAGTATCTGATGCGTAAATACATATATGCTTTCGTCGTGTTCAGTTATGTTCGCGCTGCTATTTCTTAGTGGATTGTGTGAACAAATGTCCCTACATCTGAACACTACTGTTATAAGCAGGTCGTCGTTTATGCTGTGATTGCTTTTTATGAATTCACAAATAAAGAGTTTGCTCGTCGATGATAAAAAGAAAAAACCCTGTCGCTATAAATTAGATCCATCCTTTATGACAATATATATGTACTTAGCGATTATACATTTTAATCACTCAACACACAACGTCGATGCTCCGCTCACCTTATACAACGCACTAAAGCAATAAGTGGGTTTTGTAACAGCAGACCATACGACTATTTTTTTTCGCTCATGTCAGCTGGCCGCAGTAGAAAGTCGCCTAGCTTCTCTGTGCATATATATATATATATATATATATATATATAAGTCCGAGGTATACCTGAGGCTTTATATTGGTAGTAATGCAAGCTAATAATAATTTTCGTTAATGCGTGTATTAGGGAGGATGAGCCAATCACCAGGCTTGATAAAATGTGATAGCGATAAATGTTGCTTGCTGCATAGAACTTACTGTCACCCTTCAAGCATATGTAATGGCAACAGCCATGCCAGCCGATCTTGCACACTATTGAATTTTTTTTGTGTGTGGATATATATATATATATATATATTTATATATATATATATCGGTGTTTGACGCCAAGGAATACGAACGTGTGTATACGGAGCTCCGAGTCGTTACGCTTTTTTGTGTGAATGCAAGAAAGAAAACGCAGAGAGTGGCGTAAGAAGAAAGAGGGATAAGGAGTTGGGCCGCAGTAAAGTTTAGTTAAGTCCATTACAGCAGGGGCTAGCAAAACGAAACCACCCACGCAGGCGTCTAGAGTCTACGAACGGTCCGGCGCGCATTCAAATTCAAACTATAACGGCTGCTCAGCTAAAGTGAGTTAACACAGTGTTTAGGCGTCTTTAGGTGAGTGCACAAACTTTAAACGTGATGCCGGATAATCGCCAGGTGGGATAGGGTCAACGAACCCAAAGGATTCAACTATGAATCTCCCAGGCCAAACGCGCAGTGGCAGCTGAAGATACGTGCCGGCCAGTTCATTGTCAGTATGCAATTGTGAAGGAGTATTAGAAAAGAGAAAGGTTACTGAGCGCAGTCCTCCATATACAGGCTGCGCCGCCTGTGAAATGAAACCGCGACTGACAGCGGAGATGGAGCTGGCGAAGAAGAGCTTTAAGACATGGTGCGATATAGCACAAGCTATACAGGATCGCTGGCAAAGCATTATAACAGATGTCCAGCAGAGGCTAAAATGAATCGAAGAGAGAGAGGCTCAAGTTGAGGAGAAAGAGAAGCGCGCAATGGTCTTACAGCAAAAACTGGCTGTAATGATCGAAGACATAAAGCAAAATGTGAACGCAAATGAAAAGCAACGGCATATCAGCGACATCAATGAAATAGTGGTTGAACTGAGAGAAAGGCTGGCTGCTGTTGAGGAGACAACGTCAATAGTAGCGGCAAATGTTAAAGAAATGGAAAAATTGATCTGGGAAAAGAATGAAGACGGGAGGCCCGCCGTTGAAGAGGAGACAGTAGTGTTAGACTTGAGCCACAGTGGCGAAGAGGAAGAAGAAAGAGATGACGAAGAGGACGGTGCGATGGAGGCGCAAGGATGCAGGAGACGATAACAACAGAGAAACAGAAACGAGATCGCCAGAGGGGATGCGCGGACGCGCGTGGAGAAGAGAGAGGAGGAGGCGAGTCAGCGGAAGGAACAAGAAAAGGTGCTAGCGGTCGAGAAACAGCAGCAGCAACATCAAACGCTACAACAACAAGAGCAGATATATCGGATAAGTTCAACCGATCGAACAGGGAAGGCGGTGGCTATTATACCAATGGGAAAACGGGTGGTAGTTGCCGGAGATTCAAACGTATGCAGAATAAAGGAACAGGTTAATCGGGTGGCTACTAATACAGGGGGGCGGGTTATTTTATCTCTATGAGGGGCCAAGGAGTAAGGGATATTGTGGCAGCAACTAAGCTAATTATTAAAATGTACAATAATGTAGAACATAGGCTGGTGTTTCATGGGGGACTGGTAGATGTTTTTCAGGCCCGGGATATGGACAGTGCTGTGAATACGATTAACACACAGGTACAAGACCTAATAGAATTTTGCAAACGGCAAAACGTAGTGTTGACAGTGTGCTCGCTTCCAATGGTGGTGGATGCTATAGAAGGACGGGACTATCGGGGTACATGCAGGGCAGTGAATAGGAAGATAATGCAGTTCAGGGCAGCAAATTACGAATACTTGTCTCTTGAATACATTTAAGACAATCCTCGGATGGAGTGCACTACGGGGAGGTAGGTGCTGTACTAGCGGCACGGCCAATTGGCAAGAAGGCGTGCGATTGGCACAATGTTAGGCCTATAATAATAAACGTAATCAATGCGCAAGTAGGACATACGTTAACGGAATACGGTAAGGGGACGCAGACGTGGGATCAACAAAATCGGGGCAGCGCAAATTTTTCAGGCACGCGGTATGGGCATTTAAACGAGAGGGAACGGTAGGGTACAGACACAGACACACAGGATGGGACAACAGATCCAGGGACAAAAGAGAGAGGAGGGGACAATATGGATACAGGGAAGATTGGTACAGTAGGTACAGGGGGAATCACGACAACGGGAGTTACTTCCCGATGGAGGGGGAACACATAGGAGCAGTGGAGATTAAGGAGGCATTGGAGGTCATCCGTGGCATACAGAGGAGGAAATAAAAGTTGACGTAAGATCCAAAAGAAAAAGCAGGGCAAAATGAAACGTGCAAGGAAGTTGAGATTGCTAAAATGAAAGCAGGAAAAGGGGCGGGGTAGAATGGGTATACGATAATTCAAGAGCGAGTGGGCTATTAGCAGATGCCAGGGCAGGGATGTTGAATACAATGATTCATAGAGCTAAATATAAGGAGAAGCAAAGTACAGAATGTCGAGCATGTGGGCCAGATAATAAGTCAATCGAACGTATTAATAAAGAATTTATAGCCTTAGGGGGGGGGGGCAGAGATATAGATCTGTCGGAGGCCCTAGCTCAAGGACCAAATGTTAGAAATGACCTGGTCGATATTACAGCGAAGAGGTTGTCACAATGGAAAGCAAATACTAAGTAGGTATTGAAGTAGACATAGATTATATGGATGCGTAAGTAATATATATGCTGCCGCTCTAAGCGCCCGTGATATAAAATGGTGACATGTGTATTTAGGTATACATGCCAAGCGAACAATAAATCAATCAATCAATTATATATATATATAATGTTTTTTATAAATTCAACCTAAATCTGCACATCTGACTTTCCCGCTTCGTCCCGCTGACGTATACATATGTACAATATGCAGAACAATCCACGGTCGCGATGACCTTTTAATCAAAACCATTTCTTTGTTACAAGCCTTACCTAAGCCCTGTGGCACTCCCGCGGTCAAAAGATGTTCACCTTTTTCCTAGTGTAGTGTCCGTTCGCTTAGATAGTTAGCGACAACTTACCGAAGGCACCCTTGGCTCCCGGTGCCTGTCGTATTACTTCCCATCTCACAGAGTTAAACCCCCTTTGTCGCTTCTTGTCTGCGACCTCCAATATTGTCTGAATTGCCAAAGGTATAAATCACCCCTTACAGAAACGTCATAGGTGATCTGCAAATCAGCCGCATCCCTCTCTAGCTCCAAATCAGACGGTGGGCTATTATCGCCTCAAACATTTTTACAATTATGCTTATTAGGCACAGTAGCGGGTATGACGAGGGGTTTCCAGTTTTTTTTTTAATAGCAGAACCTTGGCTTTCTTGCCGGCTACTGAGAAGCATCCCTACAGGAACAATCTATCCGCCGTTTTCCAATTTAGACCTAAGCTTTCTTTTGCAAGGACTTTAATAGCCTCGAATGTATACCGTCCCGTTTTAGCGCTTTTTTGTTTGCCACTTTTGGGGCACGCTACACTTATCACCTTCATTTCAACAACTGGCGTTAGTCGTAACAAGGATAGGCCGTGCTGCCCCACCGGTATGACTTGAGTTCCTACCGTTAGTTCTCTTTCTTATACGTACTGGCCGTCTAAGTTGACAACAGACCGACTATAGCAAGTTCGAGTTTCGGCTTTGCTGGTTGTTTGTTTTGGAAGTAATTATCTTTGTCCTGGTACTACTTTCATTTGTTGGAGAAGGCAGGACTGCTGAAGGACGAGACCTAGTCGTGCAGTAGGCTACGACTACTACCATTATTTGATTGCAGTGTTCCTCTTGTACTAGTTATCGAGGATGGACACGGGTATTTTTCTCTACCTCAGGCAATTCATAGTCAGCTAACATCAGCTGCACCGAACCACTTTAGGAAAAGGCGCAGAGTACAACATGTAGGCGGGAGTCGCCCAGAGGATCCTCGTTCCTGTGGAACTTTTCGTACAATGCAGTGCTTGAAATGGCAGGGATGCCGAAACATACGAGGACCATGGCATGCGTAGGCAACTTAGCGTTGATTGTCAAAGCAAATTATTAGGGAAGAGGCCGGCAAGTCATTCAGACCTAAGGAGCTAGTTATAAAGGCGGACGGCTCTTGGCGAGTGAAGACGAGTTTGTGCGAGGGCATGTGAGGCACCAAAATAAAGGCCAAGCAACTGACCACGACAGCTGACTTCAGATGTCTTGGTATAGATGAGCTCACGGAATGCTCGGACACTACCAGGACTGAGGTGCTTTACTGACACTTGGATACTTTCAGGCAATGGATAGGGAAGGTAAGGTGCTATGCCACCACACCTTCCCTATCCATTGCCGGCGCCACCAGATTTAACTGGAATATGCGAAGTTGACCAATTTCCCGCCCACAAACAATAAACACTGAACCCCCTAATCAAACCCCGATCGTTCTTAAACCCGTTCCCAACTAAAATTAATTTGTGACGTCTGTAGAAAATTTGTAAGGTCGCTCCGCTGACTACATATATATTTAATCCGTGTTCACGGAGGACCAACCCACACACTTTCCGTTGACCGGCCACCCGATTACTCCGCTCCAGATATTCCGACCCAGGCCCAGATAGAACCAGTCGAGATTATTCTTGACAACGATCCAAAAATGTTTACCGTCTCCTAGCTACGTTATGCCGATGGAGATACATCCTAGGCTAAACTACATCGTACGCACGTCACCTACAGGTTAACACTGTAATAATTTGCAAACATTTGACGAGGTGACAAAGGAGATACTGGGTGAAGTCCTAAACGTGGCCCTTACTGGCAGATCCTGGGACAGGGTCACACTTCCACTCAGCGAAAGAAGGTTGGGACTAAGGTGCGTAGCAGAGCTTGCTTCGTTGTGCTACACTGCCTCGTTCATAATTTATTATTAATCAGCAAGCGAATTAAAGTATTTCTTAAAGATTTAAGTAAGCGAAATCAGGAGGTCACGAGCGACCGATGAGAAGGTCAACTCTTGAGGCAAGCCTTTGGCCGTTTGCAGAAGGAACGCGGTATCTATTTTAGGCGCCATGGGGTAAAGTAATTATTTAAATTATTTGCATTAATACGTTCATACCTCACAACTGTAACATTGTATAACATGTAATAAAACATAATAATAACTTTTTTTTGGAAAACAAGGGTTTATTATTCTTATAATTATGCACATGTATCGCAATTACTAATTTATGAATTATATAACATTTACAATATTGCTTATATTACTAGCGCTCAAGTGCCGCTGCACACTCAACATCGTCTTGGCGTTGCCTCTCTGAAGCTCCAATAATAATAATAATAATAACGAAAATAGTAGTAGAAATACTTCCGCTGCACATGCCGCTGCAGCGGAGACCTGTCTAATGGATGTAGGTAGAGTATGTTGCAGATGGGGGAAAGGCGGTGTCCATATACCTATAACAAACGATGATGCTGTCTGGTCGTTATCCACTATTCATTTAGGTTGGCTGGTCTCTGCAGTCGGCGGCAGCGGGCTCGTGCACTCTGTTTGTGTGACGTATGACGGGCCAAAGCTGCCGAACGGCTGGGCCCGCCAGTTCTCGGAAACAGACGGATGACGCCTATGTTGACGTCTCTATGACAGTCTCGGCGCTAGCGGATAATCATCTTCCTCCTACGCGCGCGCGGGCATTGATAGCACAGCGTAACGAGGATTCGATTGGCTGGATCACAGACAAGCCCAATAGATCAAAATACATATCGGAGCAAGCAACATACTCGGCATAGTTTGGCCTCGTAAAGTCGTCACGTGCGTTACGTTATGGGAGTGTAGATAGGCGCGCTCCAGTCTCCATACGGCCGTCGAACGATGCCTTACATACATACATATTTGTATATATATATGTATATATATATATATATATATATATATATATACATTAATTGGATTTTATGACTGACTAATCAACGCCGGATTGCGTAGGATAAGAGGTCACGTACCCACTAATGTCACGTCTGAATGGAATGGAGAAATCCGGAACAAATCTCGTTGCATCGCGAATCTTTTGATTTAAAACAAACCGTTGTTCCGTTTGGAGCCGATGCACTGACTAATGCCAGGCGGTCATCTACCGATATATCAGTTTGAGACTAAAATGCAAAGTCATGCAAAGCTTTAGATTACATGAAATTAATTATGTGTACAGTATGCATTATTATCTAAATATATGGTGTAGTTGGAGTTTGAACTGAAACCACAAAGTTGAACAAGGACAAACGTTTCGTTAACTTTTTGACAACAGAAGAACACACATGGCCGAATTTCACGCGAATGGACACTCACAGGCGCCCTTTTTGTTTCGCTAACAAAACACACAACCAGGTCAACTTAAAGCACGTTTAGCAAGAATGAACTCGCTTACTTCTGAATACTACAACAAAAGCAGCAGCAGACGACCCTTCTCGACAACACGCTTGCCTCAAAACGCTCAAAATGTTTTCTTTCCCGGCAATTCTGAAGTGAGCGGAGCAGAGACAGTATAAAGCGGCATTATCAAGATCATACGATAGGCAAAGTTAAACATCCCTTGCATTATTTAGCACCTTCGGTACGTCACCACAGATGTATGCGGCCGAGCGTTGTCATGGTGGAATACGACAACTCCACAACGATTGCACAAACCGGGACGCTTTTCGATGATGGCTTGCTTCAAGCGGTCACGCACTACTGGCAGTACCTCCTGCTGTTAATCGTTTCGCTGCTGGAAAAACTGGTAAATTGCAAGACGCGCACCGGGCACATCGTTGTTAAAGCCATGCCAGTGTGAAACTCGCAAATTCACCAAAATCAAGTCGTCCTCTTTGCCCTTTCTCGGAGGTGGCCGCAATAATGCCTTCTAGAGGTTAGTTCACCTGGCCACTTGATATTGCAATTAAGGCTGCTTGACTTTGTGTAGCGGTTATTTTCGCCTCGAAGACAAATTCTGCGAATCTTCTTACTATAAACCAGAGTTCATGATCCTTGAGGCCATGTTACTACATGTTGTCCGTTGATAACGCGCTTAGCTTCTTTGGATCGACAGGAAAGCATAGTTATTGTATAGTGAATGTTATATCACTGAAAGTTACGCGCTCAGTGAAGATAAACAACACATTCTCGCGGAGAGTTCCACAAAGTCAGCAAAATCCACAGGCCTGATGTTTGTAATAATTATATTCGGATGTATTTTTGTTTGTTGACAAAAAGCAATGTATGCTCAGGCATATATGACCCTTGAATAAAGGTGTTTTTGACTTGACTCGACTTGATTTGTAGGGGGTCTTTCTGCGGTTTATCGGGTTGCGGGTTGTATAAGGGTCAAACGTGGCGTTTTCCGTAACATAGTCGACGCTAGTGAGCATTTTATCACTATGTACCCTTTGCCCCAAGCGTTTTTTAAACCTTCTCAAGCCATGAGTCCTTGTGGTTTATTTTACTAGTCTTAATTGCCGTATCTCTTCCCATAGATAGAAAACTCAAGCCTGTGTTTTGCTACCTTGTACCTTGCGCTTTACGGCGCGTGCACACTTGTCGCAAGCGGTGACAGGTCTTTCGCTTTTCAGTATCTGGCTATTACACCAAATGGGACGAGGGCGATTGACTGTCTTAGGATGCAGGCGGGAGCTGGATTTCAATGTTCAGTTTTTCAATTTAAAACGTGGTTTGATCACAGAACTGCATTTCATAACGCTCAAGTTTTCGATAAATGAAAATGGCTGAAACAAGACGAGTTAAGCAATGAAGCAGGAAATCAATCTCAACAAAATTAAAGGAGTGCTTTGTATAAGCACTTTACACAAACGGTAATCACGGTAGTTATTGATCGTCACAAAAACTTCAAAACAGCATTTGGTGCGTTTGTGAGAACGCCGAACAATATATGAGACAACACATTTTCAAATTTACACTCAAACGATTTAGTCCACTAGCACGGCATCTTCACAATTCACAGCAACTATAGGTAAACACACGTGGATACATGCTACTACTTAATCTGAGCGTGCGTACCCGTATAAAAAGCACAACCGTCCCGTGTACTATCACCTCATCACTCATCGATCCCGGTGCAATCATACCCTGATTACAAGCATAACTCCGACTGTGAAAAAAGGAATTGCAATCTACGTAAGAACGATACCTCACAAAAGGTTGTATGCAAACATTGAAATATTACAGCGTGTAAATGTTTTCCACTGTGTGTATTTTAAAACGACTAAGCACGCGAACAAGATTAGCGGCAGGCTTCCTCTAGAAGTGTAAAATTTTCCACTGCCGAACACTGAATGAAATGAGGTACTTTCATTTTTAACGCTTTCTGTAGGCGGGTAAAATTTATCTTGGGAATGCCTTACCGTTGTGTAGGAGGAAAGGACCGAACGAAGCTAAAATTACATATTAGGTTACCTAGAGATAGTCGGATAAGATTTCTTGCTTCCCTTGGATTCTCCAATCGGTTATTCGGTTAGTCATTCCTTCTGATGCAAACGTTAAATGTTGATGGTCTTCTGGGGATAATCTTGTTCACAGATATTTTGTTGGTAGCGTGAAATCTAGTTGTGTTATAGAGGTATCAACGAGTAGCGGGACTTCTATGTATTTTTTATTGGAAATTGAGACGTCAAGCGGTTTATTTACAGTGTTAAATTTAAAAATTATTTTGCTTGCGGTTTTCTTGGAGGGCACTGCGTTTTAGTGGCATAGTGTTCATCAATCTAATTAGCAATCAATAAGTAGTCGCCTGAGCCGGTTTTCTTTAGAGGGTCTAGGGCAGAGTGAACGCCGTTTTCAATGCGCCTTCCTTACTAAGTCCATTCAGAATGTCCTTTAGCCCGATAAACTCCTCTAGGCCACGGATTATGACAACCTTGATCTGTGAGACCACTTGCGTTGTCGCTTCCAAAAATGTTGAAGGAATTTGCTAGAAGCATCGGGAGTATAAATAAATATGATCAAAGGTGTGCCATAGAGATTTTAAAAGAGACTCCACAAAAGATATGACATCAAAGCGAACGACATTGTATTACCGCCCTTAATGGAGTTCGAGTTCGTTAAAGCAAATATTTTTTTCAATGAAACATGGTCTTTGAGAAGTCTTGTTTCAGAATGAGAGTGCTATTCCTAAAATCCGCGACACTGGTGTTGTTGTCCGACATAGGACCATAAACTGTGCTATTGCGAGAAAACCAGTCCTCTTATACTAAAGTACGTAAGAAAATTCTGCTTTCTCCGAAGAATATACAACGCCGGCCAGAATATGCGACATTCGGAGAATTCGCCAAAAATGAAGTTTTTCATTAGCCTCCACGCCGAATACCTTAAAACCATAACCCCGCGGCCATTTACAGCGCTCAAAGCTAACACATTCAGTCATGCGCCTCATTTCATGACGATCATTTGGTACCAAATATTAGGCAATGCGAGGCGTAATTGCGGAGTAATCGACATTGAGTGCGTGCATAACTGACCTACTCCATCAGATAAATCACTCTAAGTCATTTAGGCATGTACTCAATCTCGACATGGCCGCCGAAAAATCGAATTTTCACAAACACGTCAATGTCAGTATAGGAAGATGGCTGCTGTCTTGCACTTGCACATTTTGTGATCCTATGTCGGGATGCTATGACACACCAGTGTCACGGATATTAGTAACGTTACTCTCACCCCGAAACAGGAATTCTCCGACCTAGACCATGTTCTATTGTGAAAAATGTTCGAGCTATAACGAGCTCTACAATTCCTTATATCGCTGTTTAATTCCTTCTGAGAGGGAGACCCTGTATATCAAACAATGTCGCTGTCTGGTCGCTAACTACTATGACTGGCTTATGGCCATTTATGGCTGGTTCGTGTATGTCATGGTCGGTCGTGCAGTCGGCGACAGCGGGCGCGTGCACTCTGTTTGTGTGACGCATGACGGGTCGAAGCGAACCGCCGGACCCGCCAGTCCTCGGGGACAGACGGATGACGCCTCTGTTGACGTCTCTATGACAGTCTCGGCGCTAGCGGATGGATAATCATCTTCCACCTACGCGCGCGCGCGCGGGCATCCATAGCATAGCGTAACGGAGATTCGATTGGCTGGAACTCAGACCAGCCGGATAGATCAAAATACATAATGGAACAACAACATACTCGACATAGTTTGGCCTCGTAACCTCGTCTAGCGCGTTATGTTACGGGAGCGTAGATGGGGGCGCGCTCCACGTTCCCTTTCTGCAGCCGTACGATGAACGTGTATCTAAGTACAATATATAGGATTTAATTAAATGTATATATATATATATATATATATATATATATTTAATACAAATTCGTCTTTGTTGAAAGAGAGTTGTTGAAATCTATATATATATATATATATATATATATATATATATATATATATTCAATACAAATTCTCCTTTGTTGAAAGAGAGTTGTTGAAATCACTTGTAGTCGTTACACACATGGGTGCGTCGCGAAACTCTTCATGTAAACGCATTATTTACCACTTCGACATTAGCAACTTCCGGTGGAGTAATTGGCGCCCCACCACGACAATTAGTTGGACGTACTACGGGAGAAGGTCCTAACGTGATTAGTCCAGATTAGTTGTTTAAAAGGTCGTACCTTAACTCGCAACTGGTACTCGCTCAAGTTTGGGAGTTTAAGGCTTTCACGTCTCACATTGCAACGCCATGCGACTCGTGTGACAGATTCATCCTGCGCTCGCTAAGCAGTTCTACATTTTTGTTTTATAGAAAGATGCCCACACGTGTGAGCAGTACGCCTACTTTGGTGTGGCAAGCGTGCTATACAATTTTATGTACATTGCTGGGTCATGCCCGATAAACGCTCTAATAATGAGATTGCACAAGCGAAACGCACGTTTTACAACTTCGGCGATATTAGTTGATTACTTCATTTGACAATCAAATGCAACATCTAGGTCATTGTACTGACACTTCAGGTATACCATGACATTTCCTAAAATATGCAGTGTCGTCCTTGACAGTTTTCAGCACAGCACATTTGAAAGTGGATATTTTCATTCTATGCAAGTGGGCCCGTCGTCCCGCACGGAATCAATTGCTTCCTGTAACTCTTTTTTGTCTTTGTCGTCTTCGACATCCACGCATACCTTTGAGTCGTCGGCATAGAGCTTGTAGATCACATCGAGTTTGAACAAGTTTAAGGTCGTCTTGAGCAAAAATTGCATACAGGCGCGGCCCCACGCAGAAAAGCTGCGGGACTCCAGAGGGCCATGAAGCACTTTTTACCTTGAACTTAAAGCTTCTGTCAGTGAGATAACCTTGGCAATGGATTCACACAAGCCGGTGCGAACTTTCGCCATCTTTGAAGGAACAAGTAGAAATTATTGCCAACGGCTCCGCTGGAAACTCGGCCAGTTCATTGAATACAATGAGTGATTTCCTAACAAGCGTATAGGTGCATTTGCGTTACAGACTTTGAAGTGTTTCGAGCATGGTAAAGGGATGGAGTTCAATGTCGTTGTGTGTGTGAGCCGTTAGCTTGATTCTCCCGGCGAAGACTGAGGCTGTATGACGGACACTTTTGAATAGCTCAGCAGAACCGCAGCCTTATGTACATCTTTGACTGCGGTGCCTTTTTCATGTATAAACGGTGCAACCCCAGACTGTAGTTTAAGACGTCGACCTGTTTATCGGAAAAAGTCCGAAGTAAACGAGGTGCAAGAAACGAAACTATACGTTGACGGTTCGGTTTTTCTGTCTTAATGATCGTCTATCATTTCCCGAACAGAATATGGAGTGTTGCCATGACCTCCGTTTACTTCCAAAGTAAAGGCGTTTTCTATTCTACACTAAAACGATTGTGTCCAAGTAATATCACGGAATTGTTTTTAACATTGAACGATACACGTGAGTTCAATATTTCTGTTACTTCATATTATAAATTACTTTAGAAGTAAAGAGGTAGTCTCCTAGAAGCACGCGGTGCTTGTATCCGTCTCAAAGCGTAACTTCTTTACTTCCGCGCGCTGTTTCTGATTCTGTAGGATTTTATTGTACATAACGACATTAAAATTTATATATTGTTTAAAATAGGGACGAGGTCGTGATCTACACCTTTCCACTCAAACAATGATCTAGAGAGTTTAAGAAGTTAAGGCAAAAAGTTGATCTAAGCCAAATTTAGATAGGAGGACACCTCTGATGTGCCATATAATATTAAAAATGAGACATTGTAAGTCCGCCAATGGAGCATATCCTTGTATATCAGCCACCGTAATTGAATTTCAGCGTGGCCAGAATTTCATGGCATTCTCGGTGAAAACATCTACAGTACTGAGATCGCAGGTAACGCAATACGCTAATAATTCTTAGTTAGAGCGTGCAACGTCGATCTTTATTCCAAACAGAATATGGAGTGTCGCCAAACCCTCCTTTACTCCCAAAATAAAGGAGTTTTCTATTCTCAACTAAAACGATTGTGTCCGCGTAGTAACGCAAGATTGTTTTTGATATGAACGATATAAGTGAAGTCGACATTTATGTTACTTTTATATAATGTACTTTAGGACATTGGTAACTATGACAGATATATTCTGAATGTGGTAAACAGCCTATATATAACTAGCGTTGCATGGAACTGCGTTGACTCAAAATGAGCGACAAGCATTGATAAGTACAAGGTACACAATAGCGAGCATCCCAATGATAACCTGAGGACAACTTCACATGACGCTCACCCTATAGTGTCGTCTGCTAGAAGCACGCGGAGCGTGCAGCTGTTTCATCTTTATTATCTGCTTTTTTCTGAGATTCTGGGCTTTTATTGTACATTATATTATTAAAACTGTTGTATTATTGTTTAACAAAGGTTCGACAAGTTAACGCAACTGACTGGTCTAAGGCAAATTTAGATAGAAAAACATCACTGAAGTAGTACATAAGATAGAAGACAAGACACTTTAAGTGTCCCAGTGGGGCATACGCTTCTTAGGTAAACTTTCCAACGTCTCTAGCGTTGCTACCGTAGGCAGCGTTGGCGTCTAACGCTTTGCAAAGGATGTGATGATAAACAGCCGACGCTAAAACTCTTTGCGCCGACCCTCAGCCAAGGTTTACCGTCCACGAGGATACATTTTGCATTGCTTCAAATACTAACCCCCATAAATACAAATGTGCAACGGGGGGGGGGGGGCTTAAACTCGCGCACTTATTTGTCTTCCCCGGTTGCAAGACGCAGGCGAATTTAGCACGCCACCAGGCTTGCTTGTTGACGACTGCAACATTCTGGTCTTCTAGGCGGAGGTGTGCCGCAGCACATTGTCATGTGTTATGTCTTATAGAAGTGAACCGAGTTGGGAGCTCTATGGTGCCTCTGCAGTCATGTTAAAACTGGTTCCGTGGGACAGTATTGTTCTGTCCTATTGGTAGTTTGGTATGAGCTACCGTAGATAGAACCTTCTTCATGTAAAGGATTTTCAGGATTACTCTCGACGGTAGGCCGTTGAAAGCGTTTCGAACGTCCAGTAGGATAGCGAGATAGAGGTCTTGTTTTATTGGGTGGGACTCGTAAAGGAGATTGGCCTGGATCTAGATCCGCCTTATGGCACTAATAGTTAAGTGGCTCTTAGAAAACTCCTGCTGGGCATCTGACAGCAGGTCGTTGCTCTCCGCGATGGACTCAAATGCTTTAGCCAGAGAGAGCCAAGTAGGCAAATAGGAGGATAGGAGCCAGAGCCCTTAGTTATTAAAACCAGGCTTACGGCCCTCCATGCACCAAAGAGCAAGCCTAACTGGAGCATCCCTGTCGTCGCTGTCGCTACGCATCCGGGGACTGTCTGGGCCCGGCGCCTTGCCCGATTTGAGGGTTGCCGTAGCATCCTGCATCTCCTGCAAATTAATTTGCGGGGGCCCTTTTCATCCTGCCCTGGAGCCTATAGATTAAAGCCGCGGTCGAAAAGTATGGAAAGAGAACTTCGATTGTTTCCCGCGCCTCTTCTGAGCTATCTCGAGCATGCGCTTAAAAGGGGCAAACTCCCTAACCATCTTGTATAATCGACCCCAGGGACCATCTTCTAGCTCTTCAAGACAGGCCCTCCAGAAGCGTTGTTTGCGTTATTTTCTGGCGCGGGAGGGTCTACATACTCTTGTACTCAGCTCCGTAGTTTCGGGCGGCCTTCCCCCAGGCGCAGACCGCCGTAGTTGCCGAGATTCTGTCGTAGTTGTCCAAGCGTGGCAGCCCTTTAGTATCTTGGCGTGACGCGGGAGCCCGGGTGCGTGCTACGAGTCATGAAGGTCTCGCACGCATCTGTAGAGTCTCTGGAGGCTCGCCGCTGTAGTTGGCCGGCATTCTGGTTCTATAAGGGTCCTGTAAGGTTCTGAACCGGGTGGCCTTGAAAAGGAAAACCGGCGGATACCAACCCATAGCCACTTTAAGAGGCACTATGCTTAATTTCTGCTCCGGCACGCAACGAAGGTGCAAAAAGTTTTGTACGTATTACGGACCATAACTGCCTACATTCTGCCGGCAGAAGCTTTGGACTTCGACAAGCAGTAGAGGAGAGCCTTGGAAAACGTCCTTGACCTAACGCTTGAAGATAGGCATGGTCGCAGGAAAGCCTACCGGTCCGGCTAGGTGGAATGGGCATTCGTTCGGTCCCGGAATTTTATCTCCCGCCTTCCTTGCGTCGTTACATACTTGCGCCTCTACAATAGTAGCTACTGCCGGTGGACACATCAGCCACCAGCAAGACGCCGTTCGGCTCTGGGGCGCGCATTAGTCTGGTAGTTCTTCAGAGGAACAGGTCACCAGGCAGAAGGGCTGAGACAAATCCCTACTCAAACCATTTTGTCGGCTTTCGAGCTAGATGTAGACCACATTCGAATCAAAACGGTCGTCGACAGTAAGTCCAACGGCCAGTTCCGCGCCGCCAGCGGCCCCAGACACGTTGTCATGTTTGAGAGGGAGAATAATGTCTATGTGGTGGAGCGGTAAATGAGCTCGGCCTCCGCTGGCTTAGTTGCACTAAGCTGGACGGGTTCAGCGCCATCAGTGACAACTTCGGGCGCGTTTTCAGACAAGTCATGTACCGCGCTGCGCCGGAATCCGGTAGATTGTTAGGCGTCGACTGGATGCCGTACCAGAGGGAACTGGGTTGGCCATAGTTGGCCTCTGCCGTAAAACGTCATTGTGTCCGACACGTACGCTTTTGGCTTACGTAGACTAGCCAGCGCAGGCTTCGGCTGCATCATTCACCAAAATGAGATGAGACAAAAAACGGTGCCCTTACGCGCTCTTGCTAACATGTTTAACTCTTGTTAAAAGTATTATTATTACTATTACCATTTGGTTGACGGGCGCAGCCTGACTACACACGTTTACCAACACACACACACACATATTTTTTCACATCTGCAGGTAAATACAGAGGTAGATGTAAAAAGTTATGAGTTATCTCTATTAAAATCATTTTTAATTAATTTCAAAATTTACTCAAGATAATGTAGTTTGCTTCGTCTGCTTCAGTCGTTTTTCTTTGGTGTGGTGGTATGAAGTAATGATATGAATCGTCTAGCTAGAAGGATAGATATGTCGTTACTGCTGTTAGCCGACTAATAACTCAATAATAAGTCGTTCGGCGTTCTAACGAGGCCCGAACCGAGAGCAGTTTCTCGCCAGCAGCAAAACTGCATCAAAAGGCTGCCCAACATGGCACGCTCGTTGTGTCGCAAGACCGAATAGCACCTGAGGCTAATCGCGTCCATGGTTTCTGGTCAGAAATTGAATGCACGGATTTGATCGTTAACCAAGACGAAATTCGTTCTGTATGCACCCGACATGCACTCGATAACTGCTGCGACTGCTGCTTCTATCGTCTTCTTTTCCTCGACGTTCTGCTTACCACCTCGACCGGCCTCCTTGTCCGGCTGCAGCTCGTCGATGTTGTTTTTTAATTATGAAATGAAAACAACTAGGCCCAGTGTGGGCCAGACGCTTGTCCTTTTTAATTCCCATTCCATTTTTGATGTGTGGGAATATCTTCTGTTCCTGGTCTGCTTTATGTCATCAGCAAGGTGCAAAAATGTGAACTGTACTTGCACAACGCTGAAACGCTGCCCGTGTTTGTCTTTACCTCTTCTATTTTACGCGCAGCTCTACCTGATTATATATGTACATGCATATACGAGTATAAACGATTCGCCCTGTCTGATTCAATAAATTGAAAATGTACACTCTACCCTAAAAATGCAATGGAATGCCCACTTGAGAGGGATTCTTTTGGTATCGTATCGATGGTAGTACGATGCGTGATACAATTACGCGAAGCCGCGTATATCAGTTTAAACATACACTATATATGGTTATCCTTTATAAATCTTTGAGACATTATTTTCTACCAGATACAAAACAACATCTACGTTGATAACGGGAAAATGTAAGTGAAACGCAACAAATTTGCCAGGCGAGCGAAGGATGCTGCAAGATACGGTAAACGTCTTTATCGGCTGGGCAGACTCACTCGAGTGTAGGCTATTCGTAAATAAATGAGTCAACCTTTACTTTTCTCGTAGAAAAGTACAAGCATACAATCGATGGGCAAGCACTTACGTCGCAAGAGGTTGCCGAGGGCTTAGGTGTGTCGACGTCCACCAGAGGTCTAACATAATTTATTATTTAATGTATTTGCCATAATTTTATTTAGCTCATAACGGGGTGTAAACAATTGTCCCCTAGTTACCTAGCCCCCCTAAGGTCTCAAAGGCAAAAGATCGAAAATCCATAGAGTCTCCGATAGATGCATACTTCCGACACTTGTTTTCTTCCGCCTGCGAAACAGCATAACCAGCCTGGGTAGCGCCGTGACTGACTATTGAAGGCGCTAAAGAGTCAGTCACGGTAGCATTCCAGACGAGTGTCTTGCCACTCTAAAATGCTGTTAGGGTTATCCCATCAGGTCGACAGGAGTCGTCTGTATATAAACCTGCGGGTTCGAGAACACACGGGTAGCCAGAAGACCTTAGAGCACGAGCTAGGGTATCATTCAAAGCAGCGTGTCTCGTCCTACGGCCTAAGCTGCGGATGCAGGATTAGCCATGGTGTCCTAGGGGTGAGACCTTTTCGCCACAGCTGCATTTATGTTCCTCGACTAGAGGGATCCCAAGGCGAAGACCGACACAGATCCTGACGACGTAGTCCTCTAAGAGAGTTCCAACGGGAGCACTCGGTAGAGCATTAAGCCATGCACCAGCACCACTAGATGAAACTGCTTGAAGCCGTGCTTTGTCCACCTCGTCTTGTGCTGAATTGAGGAGATTGGCTAGTTGCATATCCTCTAACGGCGCGGTCCGGCTTGTCTGGGAAATCGGATTTTCCAGAGGGGCTGCTCCAGTACGTGCTAAGAGACATTCCTTGGAATTTTCTAATACAGTACGTAAGCGTTCAACAGCTGGGGAATCTAGTATCCTTAACGCCCTTTGCCAAGCACTAGACATTGAGGCAACCACCGCGGGTCCTGCGACCAAGGCAGCGTCTGGAATGCCTAGGCCTCCTTTTGCCACGGGCAGAAGGGCTCGCCTGCAAGCTGCCTCTGGTAAAGTTAGGTTAAGTAAAGAAGACAGAGGGTTCAACATGTGGGTGTTCAATTGCTCTAAGAGAATTATATTTTGCGTTAAGTCAATCCCACGGAGCAGGTGGTTTACCCGTGCTGTCGAGAAGCAGGACCTTAATAGGGACAATCCCTTGTGTGCGCCCAAGAGGTCCAAGCGATTTGAGGACGATTTTAACTTATTCACCCAACCAGACACCCAACCAGGTCGGTTATAAGTCTGACCGAGGAGTCGGATATTGATGATCCCGACACGAAGAGTTTGCATTTTTGTGGATTGAGATACAGCCCGCTCTTTGTTGCAAAATCCAGTATCTTGTGAATATCACGGGCTACCGTTACAGGGTCACCAGCTAACACGCCATCATCCAAGTACCATACATTAAACGGGGACTCGACTGAGTCTATCAGCTCCTTGATGGCAAGACAAAATAGTAGAGGGCCTAATGGGTCGCCCTGCTGCAGGCCCGACGGTGAGAGTATGACGTGGTCAACCAACAGCAGCTGAGTTCGATTTCTGTATGCCTGCATAATGTAATGGTGTAGGTAAGGCATTTTGAAAGTCTAGTTTGACCATGACTATGTCTTCTGACCTAGATTGAAGATAGGCTCGTGTGGCATGGATCGCCACTTCCGTTCCGCTTCTAAAAGCAAAGCCGAGTTGGTGTTCACCTATTGCTTTTTCAATTTGCGACGCATTCTTCCAGCAGGCAATCTTCGCTGCTATCCTACGGAGTGTAGATGAGCATGCGATAAGGCGGGTTGTGCCATCCTTCTTTTTGCAATGCAAATAGCCTCGCTCCAAATATGATTGGCAAGAGTTCTGTTGGCGGCTCGCCTCGTAGTGAAATTTCAATGAGTTTGGCAAATGCGTCGGCCAAAGCCTCTGCTCGTTTACCCATTGCTCGAGAGAGCAAATCTTAAAGAAGCCTTGGTCGAATGAAGTCAAGGTCTGCAGCGGAGCTTCTAGAAAAGGTTCCCACCGCGCGGTATATATCTTCCCTTGACACGTCAAAGCTTTCCGCAGAGGAAGCTTCGGCAGGGGATCAACCCACCTCAAGTCCGTTGGTGCGCAGGGATGCTTGTCACGTAGAGCCTCCACATGGTCGGACTCGACACCGAATGTATCGCACGAGCTTAAGAGCCTTGCAGCGCCCGACACATCACCATCGGTCAGCTTTGCAATCACTCTTCTATTCAAGTCTTCCTCAGAGGTGCCAAATTTCCTGTGCCTCTGGTGGCCGACTCGACCGGCCAATCCCTCGAGTCTGAGACCGTTCTCAAAATCTGAAAGGTTTGAGCGTATAATGTCTGCCAACGAACGCGACTCATTCTTGACGTTTGGAAGGCGAAGCATCACAGGGCCAAACGATAGCAGAGACAGCCATGGCGAATTATTATTGTAAGTCACTACATCGTTTAAGACTTTTACTAGGCATTCCAGCACAACCATTCTTGCTGTTTTGGGTATTATACGTATCATCTTTACACGTTTAAAAACGAACTGGATGTGAGATGTCATGTGTAAAAGTTGTGCACGCGTGTCTTCTGTTGCAGGCTGCCTGTGGGCTTTCGATCCTGGATGCATAGAATTTATGTGTCTCAGAAAGCCCCTTGAGGTAAACGTCTTTCGACATATTGGGCACTCAGGTTTATAGCTCGCTGTAAAAGTCGGGGGAACTGCGGAATCTTGCGAGGATGAGGTATTATCTGACATTATGAGCATTTTCTAAGTTTTTTTCGCCAGTGGTAGCAGGGCTAATAGGGGCTGTAGAACCTCTGTCACCACCGTGATAGCTTCTGCCAAATCAGGGCTAACAGTCTTTAATGCATCTGCAACTGAGCCTAAATTTCCAAGGGTAGCTTTAGCCGTCTGAGTAGATTGGCGGCTTGACTTGGGAGCAAGTCCTCGGTAACGCCGAACGCGTTGACGGCCATAATTTCTCACATACTGACTTGACTTTTAGCCACTTTGCGTGGAGGAAACGCAGGCTTCGGGAGAATTAATTGAGGCGTTCGGTCGTCAGCTGCTGACGAGATACCTCTGACAACTGAGGCGTAACTTGGGCCTGGCGTCACGGCTTCTGTGGCTGCAGCCACCTGAGGAGGTATTTTCGGCATCTCTAGCTCGTCTCCAATGATGGCTGTAGGATGAACCAGTCTTACCTGCTGAAGGGCTTGAGCTTCTAGTAAGATGCGATTGCGTTCCCTCTGGTAGAATAGTCTCGGACAATAAGATGATCCTGCTGCGTGAGCTCCTTTGCAGTTCACACACCCAGGGGCATTGGTGCACTCAGCCGCCAAGTGATCTACTCCTCCGCATTTACGGCATGCCCGTTGCAACGTACAGCTACTTGCTATATGGCTTGTGCTTTGGCACTTAAAACATAAAATTGGCTAGTCCGCTTCCAGGACCACATCGAAAATTAGAACCACCTTCGTCAGCGGCTTCTTTGTGCCCCGTTCGCTAGTGTATAAACGACAAACTCCAATGACACCATACGCAAACAGTTCCGAAAGAATTTCGCTCTCTGTGATAATCGTGGATACGCCGTGGATGCGTGCGCGGAATCTCGAAATCGATGTACAAGTAGCCGTCACCGATATATCGCCTATTATTGACACCGCGAGTATTTGCCTGGCAATGTCAATAGTTAGGCCCACACGACAATGCCTTCACGACCACCAGACATTCTGCATGAGAGAAACATCTCATGAACAAGCTTAAACATCTTAAATAGAGATCCCTCCACAAATTCAGTCTTCTCTTGTTTATTTGTTTCTTTATTCCGTATAATCACATTGAATGCGCCCATTAAGCCAGCTTGAATGCGCTCTTTCAGGTTCTCCAGCTGCTTCTGTTCGCGCGAAGCAATCCGACGAGTTGATCGACTGGACCGTCACGAATCCCTGGCCATCTTCACTATCACCGTGGCTAGAGTTTTTCCTCCGCTTTGCACCCGGGAATTAGTCATTCTTTGCAGTGGAAACTGAGTCCAATGCCAAGGTCCCCTCAACACCATTAGCACCTCGGTTGTCGTCGGTGTTAATAGCGCTTCGAAGTCTATTTATATCTAGACTAGGGGGGGAGGTTGCTCCTCAGGGTCCGTTGGCATGTTGTCGTATAAAACTATTAAAATTTCACAATTACAAACGAATAAAAAAATTAAAACTTTAATTAAAAAAAGTCCGACAGTTATTTATTGTTATAGTTACAGGGAAATGTGAATCCACCAGATGTAGTTCTATCCACTAATTACCTAAGCCGTGTCTCCATGGGGCCCTAATCTGCAAAGATAAGCACGCTATGCAATACGTTTCAATATACAGTGAAATACAAGTGTAGACTCTATATAGAACAAGTTAAGGTCAATCATCTTGGATGCTGTGCAAAACATTGGTACGGATTTTCTTGACCCAACCGCCACTTAGCCAACCACACGGCATGGCAAACATTATTGGTTAATCGTATTTATGAATGTATCGATTTTTCTAAATGTGTATAATATCTATCCACGGATAACCTACGCCCTGCCTCTAAGAGGCTCGAACCTGAAAAGTTAAGAAACTATGCAATACATTTTAATAAATAGTGAAAGACAAGTGTAAAAATCCGCAAGGAAAAAGTTATAGCCAAACATCTTGGCTGTTGTACAGAGCATTGGTATGGATCTGCTTAACAACCGCCACCGAGAGAACTACGGCGTGGCAGAAACATGGCAGGAAAATGTATTCCAACCCTAAACGACATATATAGGACATAAACCGCAGTCTCCATGATGAAAGCCGTTCAGTGTTTAATTGGCTTTGAATAAAGTGTTATATAAGTAGATTGGGTCCATCAGCAGGCCGCTGCGTGGCCTAGTGGATAATTTCACCTCTATGAACTGACTTATCTAAATGCTGTATTGAGGTGTATAATTTTTATGTCGACTGATCTGTCGACTGAAGTCTGGATAATCTGGATGATTGACGCAAAGCACAGCCAACGATACTGTTCCAGGTACTCAACCGTCAAGTGATCAACAATGGACTGCGGTTGCGAACCACGAAGAGAGCACCATTGCTGAGAATAAATACTAGCTACGAAATCTATCCGTAAACACTTGTAGATAATTGTAAAGGTGTGATTTGTGCGGTGATATTAAAAGGAGTGGATAGAGCCGTAGAAGTGGCAACTACATTTATGGCGGTTCTCTTCGTTTATGATCTATTTCGATGCACTCAAGTCCATGTGTCGAGCCCGGTGGCGTGGTGCGTTCGCGACAGAGAAGACGCATCGGTGCACGGGTTCGAGTCCCACCGTTGCATACTTGTATTTATAGGATCCGTCTTACGAAGCTATGCGAAAGCAAACCCGTGGACGTTAAATGTTGGCTGAGGGTCAGCCTGAAAAAGTTAAGTTCATTCGTGGGGTCATCGGTATTCTACTAATAATAGCCAAATGCCGGGATCTTAATTAATCTGGGCCAGATATACCTTTATTAATTAATCCTAAGCCAGTCGAGGTGACAAAGGTTTTACAGAAAACGGGGAAATCTTTTGGCATTGAGCCTATTAAGCTAAGACAGCAGGCAGTTGCTATATACTCTATATTATATGCATTGCCTCCAGTGTCCAAACGGGCCTAGAGAATGTTACCATAGCTAGTTGACATACCTGACCAACATTCTACATCTACGTGCTGAAGGTACCCACAGGTGCTGATTGTATTGCGCTCCTCGCGTGAATCGTGCGCAAGAATCATCGTTACGTCCAAAAAAACAGACAATCTTGCCGTCTCAAGAGCCAAAGGACTAACAGCCGTTTGACGAGAAATGACCAAGATACAAATTCCGGATAAACTCACCTTAATTCTCACACGCCGAGTGGCCTCCATTTTCTGGCACACAAGGTGCATAGAGTAGTACTGTTGCATTGCCGACCTCCTATGTCAGGGGAATTGCCAGTCGGCAGCAAAGTATAGCAAGCAGATCACGTGCAGAAGTCTGGACATATGGCACTTGAATGCTTCAATATTTCGAATGCATGAACTGTATAAACTGAGTCAAATTTGTCACATTCTTTTTACGCCCTACAGATTGTCCAAATTTGTTGCGCGCTGTAGAAGTTTTTCAGACGAACCTTGAGAAACCGTTGACAAGCATTCTGGCTGCTTAATCTCTTAATGATTAGTCTACCTGTCTAAGTCTTCTTCTACTACCTTAATTTTTTAGTATCTACCGGGACCACTCACTGTATCTAATAAGCAACTCGGCTTTTTGTCAATAGCCTCGTAACGCAAGCAGCTATTTTGTGGAACATCGTTTTACAATAAAGCGCACTACTTACGGTGAAACCCCGTCGGGTTCAGAAGCCTTGGCGGGGGCTCGTTGGGAAGGTCGAGATGCCCCCGCTTTTCGTGATCGAAAGACCCTTAGCAGACCAGTCTCTCAGGAGGCGGCCTAACTCTGTCGTCGATCTGACTCCATGTAACTCTCACAGCTTTAGAGTTCCTATGATGATAATCTGCCAGGCTGCTCAGCAGGGTGGGGAGCAGCCAGGCCCTCATGGTCTCGACGCACCCTCACAGGACGGATTACAAAATGGCATCCCAACCGCAGGTAGACATGCGGAATGATAGTCAGGGATAGAGCTGATTGAAGGTGAACGGCAGAGACGCCTCTCCCACGGCTTCGAGGTAATGCCAAAGTAATACCGAGCCTGGGGGGGGGTGAGGAGGAATCCGAGTTTAGTGGGTTTGCGAGTCTCATACTAGTCACGCAGGCTGCTAGTGGCGCATGTGCATCATGCATTTCCGAAACCTCCCAGAAAAAAGGCTGCTCAGCAGAGAGTGGCCCGGGGCGTCTAAAAATGCGGAAAACTTCTGCAGATCCTTGTTGGGGGAGTAGCACGTGTAGCACCAGTAGTCCGTGCGACTTCGAGTAAGATCAACGTTTGGCTCCGTAGGCAGGCCCAAGCCGATATCGCCGCAGGAGCGGCCTCTAAAACAACATGTGCCGCGCGACATCTGCAAAGGTTTATTTGGACAACTCGGACTATTATTCTGGTTTCCATCCGCGACCGCCCAGTCTATATCGCCATTTCCTGCGGGGGTAATCACGAAAGATTTCCGGCTTCTTTCGGTGTCCTTCCTTCCATTTTTAGATATAGTGGCCGTAGCAGTCGCACTTCGTAGA
This sequence comes from Dermanyssus gallinae, assembly GCA_003439945.1. Classification (NCBI taxonomy): domain Eukaryota; kingdom Metazoa; phylum Arthropoda; class Arachnida; order Mesostigmata; family Dermanyssidae; genus Dermanyssus; species Dermanyssus gallinae. The sequence goes on along the minus strand of QVRM01005948.1, from coordinate 459,332 downwards.
TCCGGCGCGGCCTTTGCCGGGGGCCACGGAGCGAATATTAAGGCGGAAGGCGGGAAATTTGCTGTGTATTTGCCAGGTGTGTCATTCCGCCTCCACCTATGTTTACTACAGGCGACGCACTGGAGGCGTTTTGCCTTGTACATTACTAGATTGTCGGAACTTTCACATTTGTCGCAGCTCCGTCAGGCGGATCCTGTCGCCTTTGCCTTGCGACTAAGGCCACAGAAAACACATTGGAAAGCGGACCTACGCATCCGGCCTGCAGACAAGGCCGCCAAAGTTAATTGTCCGGAAGGCGGGCGACGGTGAATTGCGGACCCGCACAACGTCACAATGCTTGCCTAGGTCTGGTTTTAGAGGTTCGGAGTGTCGCCGTAGCAGGTCACCTGAGAGCCTGCCGTTTATCTTGCTCTATTGCGGCGTCGGTTGCTAGTAGATCCATACCCTCTTGCGCGCCGTCTTTTCTTCGGCAGTGTGTCTGGTGCCCTGCAGCAGCCGTGATGGTCTCAGCCCTCTTACCGGCGTCTGAGTAACTCTCTTTAAGTAAGCGGCGCCTGAGTAGCTCTCTTAAATAATACGATCTTCTTGCGGGCTCTTGTTTGTCCTGCAAATCGCGGCTCCCGCCGCCTACGAACGGATATCCTTAAGGGCGTCCGTAGACGATATGCCCTAGGCCGCTCGGAATAGTGGTGCGAGTCATGAAGGCCGCCTCCGGTGGACCAAAAGTGCAGAAAAGAGAGCCATCTGGGCTTATCGAAATAAATCTAAACTTCCTTCCTTCCCCGCCTGAAGTGCCAGAACCGCGAGAATCTTCCGCATGAGATTATTCCGGCGCCGTGGTGTTTCGTTGAGAAGGGGCGTCGTACTCTGTGCTAGGTACAGTGACTTATTCACCATTTTCCTAAGGACATGAAGAGTTCACCCGTGGAGAGGGGGGCTTGGACCCGTCGGCCAACTCCCAGGTCACTCTGTTGCACAGTACAGCCGTCTTTTCTAATAGGATATTCAGAAATTATGGTAAGAAATGAAACTGGGGGCTTACAGGGACCACCGCAGCTTGATTATGCTCTGATCCTTTGGTCAGGAGCAGAGCCCTTACCTCTCTGGGCTAAGATTTGTCGGCTAGTTTGAATATATTCCCATTCGTGTGAGCCGTCTGGCTTTATCTTCCAGGGGTAGAGGAACCCTCCCTCTCCCCTTGGTCGGCGACGTCGCTTCATCGGCAACAAATTTCGAAAAAGCACCTAGTTTTTCGTGTTCCGCTGATCCCGTTTCAAGTTTGCATAGAAGCGTGTCGCGTTTTTTCACCAGCGCAACCACTATATCGTCCCTCTAAGGGCGGGCTTGCCGCCTGCCCTTGCTGATTGTCGCGCATATTTTTTTATAGCCATCGGCAGCTTCTGAGAATTAGTTCAGGTCAGCCTTAGTCTTCTGTACTTTACAAAGCTTTGAGATCTGTTCAGTGTACAGACCATGGGCCATGACCTCTATACGGTCCTTGAGATCGCGGTCGCTTACGTTCGTAGCAGCGCCTCCCGGTTCGGAGAATCGATCGCGGGCCTCTTCCAGCCTGGGGATGCCCTAACGTAAGAGTGGTTTATATCTGCCTTCTCAATATACATTATATCCGTAGACTACTAAAGTAAAGTCGATAGGGTCTCCCCGAGGCACTGAGTCCTTCAATGGGCCGCCACCTGTAGTGGCCATTCTAGGTTATTCCTCGCGAACCAGTATGGCCGCCACCACCACGCGGGGACCTGGCGGAAACCAATATAGCGGCACCATATGACTCGACTTAGCAACCAAAATGCTACCACATCTGTCACCCGCATGTCCTCAACACGAGCCATGATATGCATTACGGAGCCTGACCAGACACATCTGCATCGTTTAACTGCTAACCAGAGACTTCATCCCATAGTCTCTGCCAACGATTCAATATTGTATTACATTTTAGGGTAGCAGGATATAATTGATATGATTCATATGTTATTATATCGGTCATACGGAATAAGGCTCTCGGAATAGTACTACAAGTCTGTCAGTAGAAACCTTAGTATCTACTCGCTACTCCAAAATAGAAGTAGTTACTGGTTACTTCAAAATACAAGTTCAATTTATAGCATTGATCATTTGAAGAGGCAGGCTATTATCGCGTTGAAACAGCAAATTGAGTAATAGCTTAAACGGCTTGGAATTCGAATGGCATCGTCATCTTTACTATCTCTTTACTATCCAATCGGTGCGTAGCAGGCGTACCGAGAAAACTTTCTACGCACCAAGCTAATCAGTGACAATCCCTGACCAGACTATCCCTTTACTACTTCTCACCGTCTGCCACCTGAGACACAATATCAAATTTTCTAAAACCTTAATCTCCGTAACTGCGTTCAGAACGAGGCTTGCCGAACACTTCCTGAGGGGATTTAGTGCAGGTTTTAACCTGACCTGTAGAAATAATATGTCATTGTTATCTCGATACTGACACGTGACAGATACTATCAATACAACTGGTAACTGTTTAACTGCCAAACCTGCTCTACAGGAGACGTCCTTTGAAACAATGAAAAATCATGTTTAAGTGTATGTCTAATCTAAAAAAAACGGTGAATCATATAATAGTGAGTAGTGTTCCAACATTTTGGCCTACCAAGATGTGCGCTCACAAAACAGAATGTGATAATATCTAGCGAGGCGGTAGTTATCTGAAACGTAAGTGGGGGCTTTGCGCAGGTTATTTGCGCATCAAACAGCGCTTGCCAACCCCTAGACCAATTTCGGCCAGCTTGCGTTTGCTTGTTTTCATTAACATAAAGAAACACCAGTCAGCGTGACGAGGTGCTGGTAAGAACAGCGACGTTGAAACGGGACACTACGCACGATCTAAATAGACGTAGGCTAAACTTGGCTCAGACGACAGAGACTTGTTATTTACTAGAGCATTAGTTCAACAATCATTATGCGCAGTATTGTGAACCTTAAGAGCCGCTACCGGCGTACGACTTCGTATGCCTCAAAATTATAATTTCCTATATGGACCAAGATGGAAATAGTTATACTCAACAGCTGAAATTCCGTATAACCTGAGAAATACAAAACCGACGCCTCTCTCTCGTGCTCGCTCCTACTCGGTTTCCGGTGCTGACCATACAAATAGATTTTTTCAGGGATCGTGTGCGACATTTTCCCAGCCCATTGCATCCGTACAAAATATGTATATGCGCTTTGTACGCACCCAAAATACGGCAGGTCATATAAGGTACGGACATTTTCGTATGAACACATAAGATAAGTAAAAGACACCCCGCAAAAGCCTTATATTTTTTAATTAGCAGTCACACAATAATCAAGCATCATCAAACGGTTGGAAGCGACTATCGCGATTCTCTCTAACTCTGAGCAAATACGAACTTTAGTAATTTCTATCCGAGGCGGAATATAATGACGTTTGCCAGACAAAATCACCATGTGTTTGACTTTAACGCACCTGCCTTCTGTTCGTCTACCAGTCTGTTTTTAGAAAATGGCTAATAAATTTACCAGAAACGGGAGCGCTGTCTGCCTGCAGAAAAGCTCTTATTGTTTGCTTTCCGTCCCATTACTCGTGAAGGACAACTGAGGCTGTAGGACGCTGTTGTTACGACTGGTGTATTGACGATCGAAAAAGCAAAAATATCTTCGCTGTTTTCGTCGTGACGGGGCATCCGCAGGAAGTCGGTTCTGATTGAACGCCTCCGCATCATCTGCTCGCGTCGCAGAGCGAAGTCATTAGGCGTTGACTCACATAATCGGTGTTTAAATCGCACTCCCCCGCTCTTCTCGCCCTCTGTGCGTCTGCGGAGGTTCGTCCTGGACATTCAAAACTGTCAACTGTTTACAATTTTCATATTTACAACTGCATATTTAGGGCAGTTCCGTTGCGACTGCTAGTCGGCACTGCCGTCGACGTTTTTCGTTGTTCGTTCCACAGAAGCGCCTTGGTAGCCTCTGTGGTTACCGGAGGAACGCCAACGCTACCTAGAAGAAAAGGCTCTGATCGATTCACTGGCGCCTTTGATTGATGTCAGATGCCGTAGGATGAATGAAAAATAAGGGAAACGGGCAGCGTCGTTTGTTCGTCGTCGTCCTTCCCACGTCCCATGTGTTCGGCTCGGCGACGTGGTCAGAAAAGCCTTAGCCGTCCCAGCACATTTTCGGCCATTCGTTGTTACGTCCGTTCGAATTCGAATGGCGTCGTCATCTTGGCACGACAACGACGACGACGTCGACAACAACAACAACAACAATAACAAAAACAACGAGCGGCACAAGAATAAAACGAAGGGAAAGAAACAGAAATAGAGCAGCACGAGATAAAATGAACGCCTTTCTCGTACACGAATCATCAGCAATAACAGGGATCTCAAAATCAGGGAGAGATCTATAAGAGGTAGGAATAGCAATATATATATATATATATATATATATATATCTTGCTATTCCTACCTCTTACAGGTTTCTCCCTGATTTTGGGATCTCTGTTGATGATTCGTGTACAAGGAGAGAGAAAAAGCGTGCACAAGCAGCGCTATGTGTACCCTACCAGAGTTTGTCTGCCTGTCCCCCTCCTCTCTCTTTTAAGCTTGCCCTTTTAAGGACACCTTGCAGGACGCAACGAGCCTAGTGAAAAGATGTCCCGACTCCGCACCTGGGCTACCCACTCTTCCTCCGAGGCCGGAGAACGCTTCGTCGTATCCCTCCTGTGGTCTGTCTGTTTTGGCTGTCGCTCAGTCGGTCGGTCTGTCTGTCTGTTGGTATGTCGGGCCGTGATGGTTGGCCGTGCTGAATTTTTGAACATGTGAACAAATTGGCCATAACTGAACCTGGTCACGGCACGAAGCACTGGGCCAGGGCAAACGACGGCGACGGGATAAAAGAAGGGAGATTTGTTGGCATTTGGGACCACGGTCATTGGTTTGCAGCCGACAACAACAACAACATCATCAACAGCAACATCAACAGCACAGAGAACAACAAGAACATCAACAGCAGCAGCGACTTGAACGAGAGCGATGTCCCCGTGGTCAGTGGCGGCGGCAAAGGCGGAGGCGATTTATCTCTTACCCCCAAATGGATTCGACGCACCCCGCCGCAATTGAACAGTAATCGGCGGCAAACGCAGGAGGTAACCGCCCAGCATCGCTGCTGCAACTGCAAATACGTACTACAAACTTCATGTGGCGTAAACGCCTGGACGGCGACGCACTTCGAGCAGCCGCCGTACGCGCTCTAAGTACAAGCCTCACTACCACTATTACAGTACGATGGGTACTACGTCGCAGCCAACCTCTACACCAAAGCCGTTAGAGAGTAGACATACCTAGGGTGTGCAAAGAGACACCTGAGTAGTTTAGATAAACAGAAATGACAAAGTAGACTTTTATTAGAAAATACCAATGTGTCAGAAAGATTATGTTCGAAGGATGGCCGTCCGGTGCTTTTCGGCATTGTCTATACGAGATACATATATTGTGATCACTTTTTGGCGTATCGTGTCGCCTCCGTGGTTATTATTTTTTTATGAGACGTTATTTTGGAAATCTTCCGCCGAATATATTTAATAATAATACTTATTAATTTCTCGCACAAAAGGGCTCCACCAAACTTCTCCTTGAGCAGCTTGATTGTAGGACTTACGGTTGACAGGTTGCATCGTCACTACATACTGTCAAAGTCTAACTAAGCAAGTTTTGGCCTCTTAACACTTAAAGCGTATTGAGGTTCTCGTGCAGTGTGTTTCGGAACGTGTGCTCTAACTATGCCAGCTCTTGTGCTCACCGACAAATCGAGATAGTTGGATTTTGCAACACGTCCGCCTCTGCATTGATGTCTTGTTCCTAGCGAGCGGTACGTGGACACTCCGAGTGTAGAGCTCCGTATCCTGGCCCAGTATTTCGAAACTTGTTCGCCAGGCTGAATATATATATATATATATATATATATTCTCCGGCGGTTCACCCAGCGTTGACTTGTTTCAAAACTTGCATCATCGGGCTGAGCTCGGACTTCTCTGGCAGCGAGATTCTAATCGATCTAACTGACGACGGCATCATAGGTATCTGGTGCGTCGAGCCCGATGGCGTAGTGGCTTATGTCTGCGCCTCGCCAGTGTTTTTTTGTAGAGAAGTAACTGGAAAATGCGACCTGCACACGCGGACACCATTGCAGGAGACGCGTCTGCAAGTGTGGGCCGGTAGCGTGGGGCTCTAACCCACTAAAACCAGTCCTCTCCCCATCCCCCTAACCGACCGAAAATTGCATGTGCAAGTACTTCGGGGGAGGTGTAAGTCTACTTGTGGCCAGTTTCTTCCCTGGAGGGATGAGGGGTGCGTGTCGTGTGGCGGTTGTTTGTTGTAGTTTTTGCCATGAGTATGTTCCTAAAAAGTTTTGTCGCTTCTAGCCACTGGAGCAAAGCCTCCTGCATTCGCTTGCAGACTTTGGGCAGGCCCGCCCTCAGCGCATATAATGTTGAAAACGTAGCTGCTCCGCCAATGCTGAACACCTGAGAATCGTGTGTTCTGGGGTATCCTCGAGCCCATCGCCGCAGTAGACGCAAGTGGGGCTGGGGGTCGTCCCGACCCTTAACAGGTAGGACTGAAAGTCCACGTGTCCCGTCAAGACCTGGGTGGTGTGGAAAGTTAGTTCTTCCCCGGGCCGATTTAACCAGTCTTTGATGCTTAGTATGAACTTCCCTCCTGCCATAAAGCGATGCTCCGTTGCCGCTCTTCTTCCTTCCTGAGTAAAGGGTCCTACCCCATGCGGCGGCGCTCTTCCGCCTTTAGATCCCAGGGAACCGTTCTGTTTCGAGTAGAAGCGCCGCCGCTATGCTCACCGCCCGATAGGCCATGATCACCCTGAGGGCTCCAACCGGTTGGGCCCGGCGCAGGCGGCTTCGGTTCGTTACAATCAATCAATCAATCAGGTTTATTGACGTGCCCAACAAGTTGGCAATCTGTCACCTTTCATTCAAAATATACATAATATACGAGTCTTTGTACCGATCAAAAGCGTGTACGCGATAAAGCAATAAAATTGAGTATAAGTAGCACAACAGAAGTTTACGAATGTATGCACAAATCAGAATTGAAAGCAACAAAATTGAGTATAAGTAACACAATACAAGTTTAAAACTTTAGAACAACCTAATACAAGTTTAATACCTATATAGTAAAATAAGTTTAAAACAATTCACTCGGAGTCACTGTTTCTTCGTTCTTCAGCAGTAAGAGAAGATGTCGTTTAAAAACAGCGGCCCGGCTTGTATTTCGAAGCGCCAACGGCAGCTCGTTCCAGACCGTGGGCAGCATGTAGGCCAGTGAGTGCCGAAGTAGAGTGAGTCTAAACCCTGGCACTCTGAGTTGGTTCCTGTAGCGCTGCGAACGTACTGGGGTAAGGACGAAGTCAAAAACACAATCTGAAGGGATTCCATTGTTTTGCACCTTATAGGCTAGCACGGCTAACTTTAAACGTGTCAGCTGATCAAGCTTGAGAAGCCCGAGCCTGGTGTACCATGGAGTCACACTCGCGCGACGAGGAAGACCTATTATGGCTCTAACCGCGTCATTCTGAACGACCCTTAGCTTGTCTAGGGTCGTGGAATACGTGGCGTCCCACAGAGTAATTCCGTAAGTTAGAATTGGTTCCATAAGCGCTTTGTAGACACGTACCAGAAGATCCCGCGAAGCCTTGGCTCTCCTCAAACGCACGAGTGAGGCCACCACGGCGTAGCAGACCCTGACACTTGATCTCACTTGACTGTCCCATTTCATATGCTCGTGTAGCACAATGCCAAGACATTTTGCCTCTGAGCTGAGAGGGATAGCAGAGCCGCCTATTTGGAGGGAGATATTACCAGTTTTGAACTTCTGTCTCGATGCCCGTTGTGGGGTGTGGTAAAGAACGAGTGTCGTTTTCGTCGGGTTAACGACAAGACCAAATCTTTGAAATAAAGACATGGCCTTCTCAATACCGGTTTCAACGTGCTGAAGATTAAACCTATTATTGGACAATTGGGAGGGTGAGACACGGAACAAAAGAGTGGTGTCGTCTGCATAAACGATTGGGCGGCAATCTACGTACCTCTCGATGCCCCGCAGGACGAAATTCATGTAGGTGATGAAGATAAAAGGTCCAAGAACCGACCCCTGGGGCGTACCAGTGGATGCAGCTCCCGTCGCAGACCTTAGAGCTCCCACCGCCACAAATTGCCTCCGTCCACTAAGATACGATTTAAACCAAGATGTTACTGCTGGTGCGCAGCCTAGTTGCAGGAGCATCTTAAGAAACATAGAGTGGTCGAGGCAGTCGAACGCTTTGGCTACGTCAAGAAATGCACCAAGGCACATTTTTCCATCCTCCGCAGCTTTAATGATTTCCCACCATATATGTCCCAATGCCAGCTCAGTTGATCGTGCCCCCCTAAAACCGAATTGATTTTTAGAGAAGAACTTTAAGTCATTTAAATGGCTTTCCAGCTGTTGTTTAGCAAGCTTTTCAAATACTTTTGAGACGAAAGACACTAAGGATATCGGGCGATAGTTACCAGGTTGGTCCCTCCCGCCTTTACCCTTATACAGCGGAGTTACCGAAGATGTCTTGAGGCGTTCCGGAAACACGCCCGTTTTAATGGAAACATTGAATACGGCAGCTAGAGGGGCCGCTAAGCTGTCAATGCATTTAGAGTGAAATTTACCCGGCACGTTTCCATCGCTATCGAGTGAGTCTATCTTTACATCTTTAGCAGCGATTCGCAGTTCCTGAGCTGTAATAGCACTAAAGGAAAATGCGTTGGGCTCGGAGCTCCATAGGTTTGAGATGAAACTGTCAATCGGCTCTTGAGGAGGGAGCAAGGATGTAGTTTTTTTACCGATAGATGAGAAGAAATCATTCAGTGCGTCCACTATCTCCTGGACCTCCTCGAGTTCCTTCTCTTCGACTAGTAGTCGACTCGGCACCGCTCCAGACTTTTTGCTACGGCCGCAGATTTCATTCTCTCCAGAAAACTCCAGGAAACTCCAGAAGGACACTCCAGAGCTTGGCAGGGCGGTTACGTACAGCGGCAAACTGTTGTTCGTAGTAGGTATCCCTAGCCACTTTCAGTTCTACCTTGTACAACACCTGCAATCTCTGAAACGCCTCTTTGTCAACTGCGGACCGTGTGCTAACCCACTGGCGGCGAGCGCGATCGACAGCATGTCTCAAATTAACCAAATTATTAGTGAACCAAGGCGAGCGGTTTAATTTTTTTGAAGCCCTTCGCTGTTGCAACGGGAAGCAATCGCTATACAGGAGCCGGAGCTTACCATTGTATGACTCGAAGGCCTCGTTGGGATCAGTTGAGTCGAGAACAGAAGACCAATCCACCCTGGTGACACCGTCTTGAAACCTTCGTTGGCTGTTTTCATCAAATCTCCTATAAAGACTCGCAGCGATCGAACTTGGTTTCATCGTCAACGACGCTAAAGATGCCTTGTTACCCGTCAGTGTGATCCCTACTGGGTAATGGTCGGAAAAGACCGTGTCAACGACAAACGGAAGGATACGGACGTATCGCTCGCAATTGGCAATAGCGACATGGTCTATGCACGAACCAAGTGACACTGCATCAGATCTAAGATTAGGACGAGTGATGATATTTATGGCCTGTTCAATGCCCTTGCTAGCAAGTCCAGAGCAGTATTCAGCACTCACAGATTCGTTACTCAAAATATCGATGTTTGTGTCACCCAGAAGTACACAGGGCAGATCCCCAGTCGTTGTCACAAGGTCGTCTAAGATATCCATCAGAGTGCCGGCTGACCGGACCTCATTGGAGTACACCCCGACGACATAGCCATAAAAACCAGGGCGGCGAATTTTCAGCCTAATAGCCTGCACACTCCCGTCATCACTCGATCGTGTTGTCGATTCCACCAGATCAAGTGCAGAGTGCGCATAGATTGAGAGACCGCCTCCATTTCCTCCAGGTTGGCACACAGACACACTAGTGTAGCCTCGTATGTTAAACAAGGCGGCGTCAGGGTCATCAAACCAGGTCTCACTCACCACCACGACATCCCAGTCCACACGTGAGCTATCCATAAGAAGCGTGAGATCTTCGAACCTCGTCCCAGATCGGAGGTCCCGTGCATTTACATGCAATCCTGCAAAGCTGGTGTAGCCATCAGATAGGTCCTTCAGAGAAACCAGCCTACAGAAACGAGAAGCCTCCTGTAGGTCAATATCTTCGAAGGGACTAGTCATGGATGGCGGGGGGATGCCCAACACCAACCGGACCTTCTGGCGGCGGTCCTTGAACACCATCCCGCCCATGTCCTCGGAAGTCGCTAAAGAAAGGACGCGCCCTTAAGCCATGTTTTAACCAATATTCGTGAGATAGCAGTCGGCCAAGATCAGCAACTGGAACCTGGACTTTAAAGGAACAGACGGTCTGTTCCTTCCCATGTCCACCAAGTTGCCAAAATCGGACGACCGCAAAACCCAACGATTTAATGAACCGTTGGAGATTCATTGGTGTATAGCCAGGGTTACAGCCTCCAAGATACATGGAAGCCGTACCCGGGGCATCCTCCCTATATCGCTTCCTCGATGAAACATGGATGAAGCCATCCAGACCACCGCCGTCAGATCTATCTGGACAGGGGTCCCCATCCGCCAAACCAGAGTCAACCCGCTCTTTCTCTTTATCTGCGAGCTCGGTAATGTTGCTCTCGCAGCCAGCAGCATCCACGTTGTTGTTTGACATAATGCTGGCTGCTGTGCTCTCCTTCGGCTGTTCCTTGGGTGCGTCCTGCGGTTGCGTGTTTTTATTTTGCTTCTTTTTCTTTCTCCTCCTCGCCTTGCTTCGGTCCTTAGGGGATCCGGCCTCTTTGTCCTCCTTGGCAGTATCGACACTGCCGGCGCCAGACAGAGAGTCACCTTCTTCGTTTGTTTTCAGGGTGGTTCCGTCGCAGGATAAGCCGAGGTGCTGCAAAAGAAAGGCAATTTGTCGTTCAATACGGTTGATGGCCAGGGTGTTGTTGGCGACGGCCAGCCTAATCGTTTGTAAGGCGTCTGCTTTTGCGTATTGCATTTTGTCCCCGTCGGCTGCCTTCCATTTTTCACAGTGGACGCACGTGAAGTTACGGTTAGTTTCGTCCGGTCTCGCGGGCGCTACCATTGCCCGGCAAACTTCACAGCGGTCTGGCCTAATGAGGTAGGCAGTAATGTCCGCCTCCGCATCCAGCGACCGCCCCCCCATTCTGCTTCCTATGGCACCACCAGGAGTATCTTCTCCATCCAAGATGCTTTCATCTATACCCTGTGTGAACTCATAAAATGACTTCCTTGGTGTAAGCCGCATCTCGGTATCAGTTCCATTTCTGGTGATGGTGAGCGGAGTGGTAAACCCCACTCTCCTTCGAACTCTTCCGTTCAAATCCCTGCATCCGTTGACCGGCGTTTGCATCCCGGCGCTGCACTACGGCGTTTCTCGTCCTTAGTGCCACTTTCTCCGTACTCTCTCTCTCTTTCTCTCTCAGCTTCAGCAGCCGGAGAGGTAGCAGCAGCGCACTGACCACTGTTGCTGCTTTTCTCTTACTACCGCTATGATGTCACTAGCCGTCTCTCCGCCGTGCCGCTCCTCCGTTGCCACTGCAGCAGCGACAACGACAAAAGGAGAGGCAGTAGCTATGTAATACAGCAGCGGGGAAGACCGTTGGGCGCTTTCTCAATGTATGGCGTTTGCACTGGTTCGCCCGTTACCTGCACGCATATTCACGCTCACGTACACATGAGAGCACATACATATAATTACATATGCACACACACCTGCACGTGCACACACCGTGCCAATGCACTGTGATGGTTGCTGTAGAGTTCGGCACCCAGATGTTGTTTGGACAGCGTTGTGCCGGTGAACAATTGCAGAGCCGGCTCCTTTCCGCCCCAAAGAGTGGGGGGCACAACTTAATTTGGCAAATTGTTTTATATAAAATTAGGACAAATGCCGAATCTTGTGCTGAAGCTCTCCACGACTAATTCGTGCACTTTGGATATGCATATACCGCTGCACTCAGCAGGTGCAGGCGGCGCGAAGATGTTAAACACCATAAGTAGCGGTTGTTTTCCTGCAGTGTTGCCTCCAGTAGATCGAACGCACAAAGGTAAGTCAAGTCAAGTCAAATAAACCGTTAAACCACTGAACCTTGCGTAGACACTGTACAAGGGATAACTGGAGCGACGCACTAGGTACTGTCCGTTGTGTTGACACTTCTCCAGAAAGAATAAGTTGCCGGAAATGGGTTAACTCGACGATTTTGTCAGATCAACCTGCTGTTGCGACCGTACATCGCGGGAGCCACGGTCTGTCTGTTGCTAAAGTGTTATCAGGCCAGGCCGGAGTCCCGTATAGAGCTGCTGACTCGGCCCCAGAGTGCCGGGGCCCGTAGGTGTGAGGCAAGGTATCTTGCCGTGTTAACGATATACATTTCTTTCTTTCTTTGCACACACCGTGCCAATGCACTGTGATGGTTGCTGTAGAGTTCGGCACCCAGATGTTGTTTGGACAGCGTTGTGCCGGTGAACAATTGCAGAGCCGGCTCCTTTCTGCCCCAAAGAGTGGGGGGCACAACTTAATTTGGCAAATTGTTTTATATAAAATTAGGACAAATGCCGAATCTTGTGCTGAAGCTCTCCACGACTAATTCGTGCACTTTGGATATGCATATACCGCTGCACTCAGCAGGTGCAGGCGGCGCGAAGATGTTAAACACCATAAGTAGCGGTTGTTTTCCTGCAGTGTTGCCTCCAGTAGATCGAACGCACAAAGGTAAGTCAAGTCAAATCAAATAAACCGTTAAACCACTGAACCTTGCGTAGACACTGTACAAGGGATAACTAGAGCGTCCCACTAGGTACTGTCCGTTGTGTTGACACTTCTCCAGAAAGATTAAGTTGCCGGAAATGGGTTAACTCGACGATTTTGTCAGATCAACCTGCTGTTGCGACCGTACATCGCAGGAGCCACGGTCTGTCTGTTGCGAAAGTGTTATCAGGCCAGGCCGGAGTCCCGTATAGAGCTGCTGACTCGGCCCCAGAGTGCCGGGGCCCGTAGGTGTGAGGCAAGGTATCTTGCCGTGTTCACGATATACATTTCTTCGGTATCAATACGTAGGTGAAAAGCGGGGCACTTTTTCCGACCCACCAGAAGAACTGCCTCATTCTTGATGGGGACCAGAGCAGGTCCTGCATTTTGCATCCAGTATGCGACGTCGGCGATTGCCTCATTCGCACGTCTCTCCAGCGACTCTGGTATCCAGGCCTGGACGATGAGGACGAGGTCGTCGGCGTAGACAAGGAGGTCGGTTCCGGGGGGAAGGCACTTTTGTATTGCAGCGGCACTCGTGAAGGAACTATAACGCTCTTTCTACGCCAGGATTTAGTAAAACTCTTAGACTCACAATGACTCTACTGACGGCGTTATAGCCGTTTAAAGCCAAATGGACTTGAAATCCATCAGACTCATTGTAGGCTTGTGACCCTCTGCAACAGCATTAAGCGATCCCTTGGAAGACACGGTCAAGTTAATGTCAATGAAATAATTACAGGCCTGAAAGTTAAAAGAATTATCTCTAAGGCCAATTGACATATTCGACACATCGAGATTCACACACACATCGAGAATTTTTTAATAAAAGTACTTCACGCTGCAATATAATGCAGAAATCATGGATTGGATTTGAATAAAACTCTACACTTAGATGTATGCATTTATTAACCGCTTGTCATGTATGCTTAAATATCAAATAGTGTTGAGATATTTAGGGTTTTCAGTCCTTACAGCAGCATTGCCATTGACTCGCAGCAGTATAGTTAATCATCTATTTCTAATGAAGATCGCTCAATGAAAATGTTTTTAACGACAGAGATCGGACCCAGTATGATTAGCACACTAGCCCTACTTGCACGATTTGTGCGCTATTTACCCACCGGCAGGGCGTGGGCAGCAAAGAGCCGGAGTGCTAGATAGTTCGGTAGCCTCTAATAAGAAGGGTGGCGAGTCGTTAGTTGTTCGTGAGAAGCTAAATATTTATCTGGAGCGCAAAGCGGCACGGCTGCAGCGTTCGGCTGTTTCTCGATTTCGTTACGCGAGACTCGTTTTAACATCTCTATACGACTCAATCTAGCGGGGCAAGAACCCCATGTAGCCTCGTGCTCGCCATTACATAGGCAACACCTGGCCCGAGCTTTGCACTCCTTTCTAAGATGTTCGAGGGAGCCACACCTCCTACACTTTGGCTTCAGAACCTTACAATCGGCGGCAAAGTGATCCATACTGTAGCACTTAAAGCACTGCATTGGATCTCTGTACAACACAACTCCATGCTGCTTTAGACCCAAGCGGACTTCCGACGGGAAATGGTTGCTCGTAAAAGTTAAGATCACATGTTCTGTCGTGGTCATCACGTTATTCTTCGGGTTTTTTGTTTTAACTCGAGCCACCTCGGTCACTCCCGACGACTTGAGTGCAGCTAGTATGGTTGCTTCTGAGATAGAAGGGTGTACACCAGATATTTTGCCCTTCACAGACGAGCGCGCTCCACTTATCCTGGCAGACACCTTAACACCAGCCAGCTCTTGTAACGAAAGCAGGGTGCCTCTATCTTCTTCGGCCTCCACTACAATGACAAGCTCTCCAGTCCTTGTAAGACGGGGCTCTTTAATCCTCCCCTTGACATGACTGGCAATACAGTCGCAGACTTCATTGAAATTATTCCGCAGCTTGTCTTCGTCAGCAGAAAATATGACTGCTTCCTGCCTTGCTACTACAATCTTCGGCGCCTGCGGCCTCCTACCGCGAACCACTGTGATGAATCCTGCGTCGTCAGGCTGCTCCTCGTGGGTCTGAGATTCATCTCTAACCTCAGTTTTCGCATCCACGCTTGTACCAGGCGGATCATCTTGCGATACTCGCACGTCTTTCACCCGCGCGTCTTCAATCGGGCTCGACGCTGCGCGTTTTTCTCCTCCCGCACGAACTGTACGGTCGCCCGCCCCACGCGTGTCGGCAGGTGTTGTTGCCGACTGTAGCGGTAGTTCAGACTCGCGCGGTTTTGGCGGCGGGGAGTGTTCGACTGGCATCTTGCGCCCGTTACGGAGTTAGCGGCCGCAAGAAAAATAAATGAATCAATAATAATATTTGAAAAAAAAAAAAATCTTGGGGATTCGAACCCGAGACTTGCACACAGTAGTTCGTCACTCAACCGCTGACCTACTGTACCCGCGGTATTAAGTCAGGCACTTTAGCGACTGGCCGGCCCTTAACTGGACTATATTTAAAAATTATCCTATGTGGTAGCCAAAATTAATTACGAAGTAAAGTTATTCACGCACTTGGACGCTCACCATAATCACCAGCCACATCACGGGTTTCACTGTTGTGCTTAGATGCTGCTACTCCGTTTAACTGTAATCGATCAGTCGCTCTGGAGCGTGGAACGTCCGTTTATGGAAGTTGGAAAATTGTGTTTTCCCAGGCAGTAAGAAACTGTGGAATATATCCAGGAAGTTCTAGGAACTGCACTCTGTCCGTCACGGTACAATTTCGCTTTGCGAACGCTACAGAACCACCAATAAAACCACAGCCTTGCGGAGCGCAACAAAACACGTCAACACAGCAGTCGTGAACAGCTGTTCATATCGTCGAATACGGTCACGCCTCCGAAAACTTCACGAAACGCAGCTGGTCGTCTGTTGTATAGAACGGCATTAAAGTAAGTGACACCACCGCCATAAACCGAGAAATCGACCCCGGAGCAAGGTCTACGAAGAAGGTGGCACCCTCAGCCGACATGGCTACTGACCTAGTACAGGGGCTACTGGACAGAATCGTTCCTTGCATAATAGAAGCGATTCAAACAGCAGTCACCAGCGTTATTGAAAAGCTGCTTCCCTCCTTGTTTCCCAGAGTCTCCGTAGAAAAGAAAAGTGACAAGCCAACTAAAGTTATCGACAGCACACCCCTTGAAGTCTCAATACGAGAATCCATAGAAACATCTCTGCGAGAAACACTTCGCGCGTCGTCCTATAAATCTGGTACAGAGTCAACCAAGAGCGATAAGCCTCAAGACGGATCGTGACTGTCTTGCACAACAATTACTGACGTCCTAGCATCAAAGAAACCTCGATCTGGTCAAAACAAAAGGTCGACAATTAGATTCTTTCAGTGGAACTGTGAAGGTATTAAATCGAGTTTACAATTACTTCCCTTAATGGATCAACTCGACGTGTTAGTTATTACCGAGACCTGGGCCGCCAAGCCCACAGTCATCCCCGATTGGCGTGTGGCGGAATGTCTAGGTACCCAGTCAGAAGGGCCAGGTCGAACGAGTGGAGGGGTTGCTGTCATATATAATAGTACTCTTCCTGGAATTCATCCCTGCTACAGTGAAGACAATTGCGTAATCCTTACGGGAGACACAAAAAACGTGATTGCAGCCTACTCTAGCCCATCGGAGGATACGGAAATTCTGCTGGAGAAACTAATAGCGTGTCTAGATATGGTAGACTTGCAGAAAATAACTGTACTCTGCGGCGATCTCAACTGTCCACTTAATAAGGCAAAGCATCCAAGAACAGCGTCACTGTTGAAAGTACTGGCGTCTCGGAGCATGTGGGTTGTATCTACAGCCGATGACACAACATTTATCGCGCCGCAAGGACAATCGACAATAGATATATTTGCTACAAATGCTGATCCGCTTAACGTGGAATATAGAGGAATACAACGGGATACCCTGGCGTTTGGAGTGAAGTGGCATTTACCAGTTGCAATGAATATCTCACTTGGCCCGCAAACTTTCAACAGCAAGCGGCCTTCTCTGAGTCGTACCCTCGACATCACACGACTGAAAACCGTTGCTCGAAGTGTTCTTCCTGTTCCAGTCCTGATCGACGTAGAGTCATACGCTTGCAGGCTCCGTACGTTATTACCGGTAGCACCCGGCCAAAACGAGCTCGTAGTAAGTTTGTCCCATGGTACAATCAGCAGTGCCGCTCTTTCAAGCACTACATGGTGCAAGCATACATCCTCGCTCGTACGCGCCCTGAGATGATGCCCCTTTACACTCAACTAAGCCGCGCGTACAAGAAAGTGGTAAAGGAAGCTATAAAGGAGCATGAAGAGCGAAGTGAGTACAAGTTACTGGTCGAGGCACACCAATCACCACACAAATGGTTGCGTGCCGATAGACGCGGCACTGCATGTCCAATTCAGCCTGAGAGGTTAAACGAGCACTTTCGTAAAATGTTTGCGGGTGCATTCACCATTCCGAGCGATGCTCCTGTAGTATTTTCTGCATGGAGCGAGCGAATCCAGGAAGCTCGCCAGGCCCTGTCTCGCCCTTTTATCGACTCGGAAGTAACTGAAGCAATGGTAAAGGCGCCGCTTGGTAAGGCCCCCGGACCTAGTGGTAAACGAACATCTTCGGCAGGCCACGTTGTTAGTGTCGTGTTTTACTGCTTTTTTCAATGAAGTGCTTAGAACATCCCAATTACCCGTGGAATGGAGGACCAGTCTTCTAAGTATCATTGCTAAGGGAAAGGGAGACCCGCTGGCTCCATCATCCTACCGAGGAATAACGAAAAAGAGCGTAATATATAAGCTTCTGTCGGCCATCTTAACCCGTCGTCTGGAAGAATTTTAAGAAACTACCGGGGCACTTCCTGAGCAGCAACACGGATTCAGAAAAGGCAGATCAACAATGTCTGCGTGCGCCGTGCTTTTAAACTCGGTGAATCGCACACTTCGTGTCAGGGGAAATTATCTATTCGCCGTGTTCGTGGACTTCAAGGCGGCCTTTGATACGGCCTCGCGAACGATCATCCTTGACAAGCTGGCACATAGTGGAGTCCCACTGAGCATGCTAGAGCTTCTAAGAAGCATCTTGCAAGAGGGACTAGTAATAATAGACGATGGGGTTGCTGAGCACGCGCCGATCACTCAGACCACCGGTGTTGCTCAGGGTGATAACCTGAGTCCTCTGTTGTTCTCAATGTTGGTAAGCGATCTCCCGGCGGAAATACATAGTCGGCATTCACAAGTGGAAACGCTTATGTATCCCGATGATTTAGTATTGTTCTCCCGAAGTCGCTTTCACTTGCAGCAGTCGCTTGTAACTCTACAGGGCTATGTAAACCGGAACAAATTGGAGATCAATGCGAGCAAGACAAAAGCGATAAAATTCCGACGAGGAGGAAGACTGGCCAAAAGCGATGAGCTCCGACTGAATTCGGAAATAGTCGAAATCGTCTCATACTTTCCCTACCTGGGGGTCGTGTTTTCCTCACGTGGCACAAGCTTCTCCAGGCATGTTGAAGAAAGAGTCCGAAAAGGCCTACAATCCTTTTACAGTATCAAGGACCCATACAGACTGTCGATGGAGGTTGCGGTTAAGCTGTTTAACCTGAAGATTGCACCCACAGCATCTTACGGTGTTCAGGTGATCTGGCCGTATCTCACAAGATCGAACCTAAGGGCGTTTGATCAACTTAAAGCCAGTTTTCTAAAGAAAGCGTTGAACGTCCACCGCACTAGCCTGAATAGGTTAGTGTACTTTTTGGCATTGTCGCCGTTATTCGTTGAGGACTTACAGCGGATGTACAACCTGCCGAAGACGACGGTTTTTAGAGAACACGTTTTAAACTGGGAGAATAAAATGGCCGACATCGACCCGCTGTTTTATGAAACGAGAGCAATGACGTCGGATTTGTGGAGAGCCTGCAGTTATGAGAACCGGCATCTAATCACCAGATTTGCCGTCCACGGCTTCCATCTGAAGATCTGTGCGCGCGAGAAGTTTCATGAAATCTCGGCGGAGTGTATGTGTAAACTTTGTGGCTGCCCGTGTGATCTATATCACCTTCAGCGTTGTGAAAGAGCAGTTCCGCTGTCTCAACTCTGGAAATGCGATGTCTATGATGTATATTCGTAAACCAATCATTGGTTAATAAAACTACTACTATTTAATATTTATCTGGAGGGATTGAGTCTTTGAGGGCCAGTTTTGAGCCCCGCACGGAACGATTGACTTGGCAGTCGAAAAAACAAATCTTTGGTGGGATTTGCGCGGCGCATCAGGCCAAGTTTGTAATGGTTTTAAGGAACTTATCAAGGGACTTGCAAATGAGGTTGGGTTTTAAACAATTGTAAACACCAAGAAGGCGCAGTTCACGCTCTTTTGTTTTCCGTATGGGGTGATTGAGGCCCACGGCATACGACTTGACGAATTGGGATTTAACTGTCAGAAACTGCTTAGTGCTTAGGTGTATGTATTGCTGCGGGTAAATATGGAATGGTAGCCCTACAGAAACAACCTAGCTCTAAATTGCTATGCTGATATTTTGTCTCTTTTAGCCAGGAAGAGTTATATGATCGAGCAAAACTAATGTAAAACAAGGTGTTAAGATTTTTTCTTTATGACGGCGACCTCAATTACCTACATAATCTTTTGTCTTGTCGGTCCCGGCGCGTCTCGCCCGGGGACTGCCGTTTCGCAAGCTGAGACTTTAAAGATAAGAAAGTATGTGGACTTAAGTCGGGCGCACCACTTTTCGGCATTCGCGTTCGAGACGATGGGTGGCTCTGGGCCCCTCACGGTAACATTGATCTCTCGAGTTGGCGGCGCGTTACAGCAGACGACGATGGAAATGAGGGCGCACGCCTTCTTCTTCCAGCGACTGTCCCTAGAGATCCAAAGAGGTAACGCGACCTCAGTGCTCGGAACTATGAGAGACTGGATGGACCCGGACCTTCGAGCCAGGGGGCGGGCAGGACTTCCTCACGGGCATGAGCGATAGAGCGGCTACGGCGCGCAGAAGAAGCACCTACATGATTAGGCAAATATTTGTAGTCTACAACATACCGCACGGTTATTTTAAAAACGGGGCGTTACTATGTGTCGAATCGAATTCTGCTCGTGTAGAGTCAATGCTTGTTTCTTGATTGAAAAATCCAGTTGATGTTGTTGTTTTGCTGCTACATACTTCTACTGAAGAAAGTACAATAAAGGTACGATTTAGCCAAAAGGTAGGAGCAAAAAGGCATATAGTAATAGCCTACCAGCCATCACTAGGAAAGAGTGCGTCCCACCATGCCTAGAACCCACCCTTCTGGAGAATCTTGAAGAAATTGCTGCGGTCGTGTCAAAAGGAGTCACATTTGAGGGGCAGAAAACCCGACAGGTGTCAGCCGAGTGTAGAGCCTTCTTAACTATTGTAATGTATTTTTACAGATATATATATATATATATATATATATATATATATATATATATATATATATATTATATATATATATATATATTATATATATATATATATTATATATATATATATATATATATATATATATATATATATATTTATATATACTTAAATCTGCTGATTATTCTTCTGTCTCATAGACTAATGATTTGTCTAGCTTTGGCAGCATACTTTTAGGACCTAGGGTATAAACTTTTAAGTTTAGTTGAATGATATCTTGCCAGTGGCCCAGTGCTGAGTTCTAAGCCCAGTTTGTAGCTGTCCCTATAAAAATGGAATCTCCTAGCTAATTGCCATACACCCACATTATATATATATATATATATATATATATATATATATATAAATAAATATATATATAATTTTTATATGCCCGCGTATATGCTTTTCGCATCTAGTAATTGTGCTTGCAGTAGCGGCCCCATTTGTAATGCGACACATCGACTGTTTAATAATAAAGGCGTTTTCTGTGGCGTGAGCCATCTTACCAAAACTACGATTCACGTACTATCGAACTACCACTAACTTCTATAGTCGGTGGCGATACATTCACTACTAAAAGATTTGCAATAATTACGAATCAAAACGGAGGCTGTGACAACCTGTTTAGGACGTGCATCTTCTGCTGGAGAACGACGCCTGGCTCCCGCGACAAGCAAGCACGAAGTATGTATGCACGAGTCGGGGTTGTGGCGCTGTGCGACGAATGTGGTTAGGACATTCGTCTCATCATCACACGTCGCATACATGCCGGACCGCCGGGTGTCGGAAGGGACGGGTACGATAACAACACGCCTATTGTATACGTCCATTTGCGGAGGCCAGCCAGCGCTTATTAACGATCATTAGCAAATACGGCCGTTTGCTGCTGCTGCTGCTGCTGCCGCAGTAGTCGCCATGTCACGTCAACTCGATAGCATGTGCCTCAATGCTGTCGCACGTCGTTGGCCTGGTTGGTTGCTGATGGAGGAGCTAAAGAGAACTTTCGGTCCATTCGTGAACGCCACCACGACCATGTGTGAGATCCTCGCGTGTTCTCTTGTCTCTATCTGACACCGTCGTTTTGCATCCGACTGCGGCGTGATATTGTTTGCGCTCTTACAACTCGTATAATGATGGGCAGTATCTCATACACATTTAGGCAGCGCCACAACCAAAAATGAGCATCGTATTTTTTGGCCCCATGGCCAACGCAAGCACTCGCTGCTGTTGCAGTGCTTTGAATGCAGTGTTTGCATGTGCGGTTGAACAACGCATAAAACAAACGTGAACACAAGCAAGTACAAAAACGGCAAGGTTTTACTTTTGCTGATTTTATAGACAATGCAGGCAATATAGGCAGCTAAATTCGAAATCCATCTCATATCTACTTAGGCAATTAAAAAACCTTATAATTGGTACTATTTTGCAATGTAATGTGCAATGCATCCATTTAGCATCTACAGGCGACGCTTCCGCAAAGGACCCGGGACATTAGCCAATAAATGTTTGTTTGGGTTTTTATTAAATTTCCAAGCATCTGAAACATCAATAAGAGCCATCGCCAATATCTAACAACTTAAATCATTGAAAAATTGCCAATCTGCTGGGCGCTATCAGGGAGACTCAAGCACAATCCCAATCTCTAAACGCCGTATTCGTCGATATCAAAGCAGCTTTCGACTCAGGGCCCAGAGACATTATCGTGCGAACTCTGGTCGAAGTTGGCGTCCCTTCTGCTGTTCCGTCCTGCAAAGCAAAAAATTCATAACAGATCCGAATTGCCCCCTTTTTTTCCAGACTATCGGTGTGGCGCAGGGTGACAACTTGAGCTCGTTACTTTTTTCATTCCTTATTAAGGAGATACCCGCAAAAATGCGGAATCTGAAAGATCTGGTAAACGTGACATTGTACGCAGATGATCTTGTTATCTACAGAAAGAGTGGCTCTCATGTTCAACAGGGTTAGCCAGACTTCACGCGGGCACGTCTGAGCTTAGACTAACCGTAAATCTGACAGAGACAGTAGCCATGCAGTTTAGAAGAGGCGGGCGCTTAGCTGCCAACGATAGACTTCGCTTGGCCGGTTCCGACCTACCTTACGTTAGTAAGTTCCCCTACTTGGGGCTGCTTCTAACTTTTAACGGCCGATGTTTCTTGCAATATATCAAGGAAAGATGCAGAAAGGCGCTGGTAGCAATGACCACAATTAGAAACCCGCAGCTGTTGGCCATTCCAACAGCATTGAGGCTGTTCGATTTGAAGATTGCTCCAATGGCCTTCTACGGTATCGAAAGAATCTGGAACGATCTAACTCCAGCCAGCCTTGAGCATCTAAATAGTCTGAAGGCAGCGTACCTCAAGCGAGTCCTGGGCCTCAATCGCTCAGCCGCAACCGACTTGTCTATCTCCTCACGGACATCCCCCTATTCGTCGAGAAGCTAAGACGATGGGTCGACCTGCTAATGGATCTTCCAATTACGTCAACGTCATTAAAACGTGGAAATGCAAGCTTGCTGAAATCGATGCGGATTTCTTTAGCACCGAAGCAATGCAAAACCAGACATGAAAAGAGCTGAGCCAATCCAACCATCATGTGGTAACTAGGTTCGCCGTACTTGGTTATTACTACGTGCTGTGCGCGAGCCCCGGATTCCATGATCCCTCAAGCTCATTATTTTTTTCTTAGTCCAAATGTGTGTATGTATACATATGCATACCTTTAACTGTACTATTTCTACACATTTTTTGTGATAATAAACCTGACTTTGCTTGAAAGTCTAGTAATGAAAGGCAAATGTTTTCCTTAGAACGTTGGTTAACCTAGCCACGAAAAACGACTGTGCCAATTAAAATATATGTTTTTTTCTTTGAGATCGCATGTTGTATCGGATGTTCCGTCTAAAATCAAGTTAATACGGTATAGACTTGGGCCAGACAAGTGTTTTAGATAGAGTCGAACATGGACTTTGTTGATTAGGTGAAGACGTTCTAGCTCTATTCAGAGACTCGTAACTGGCTAGCTTTTTGTACAGTCGGTCATGTTGAGTCAAATGCGGGAAAGTTCTTTAGTGAGCCACGACTAGCACTTTACACGGCGTTCCACCGAAAGCTGCGTATATTGCACACTTAGATTTATTATAGTCGGTCTTATAAAGTAATGCAAAAGCAGTTCCGTGGAAGTTAAATGTTGGCTGGGGGTCAGCCCGAAAAAAAAGAAGAAGCCCCCTACCGATGACGTCAGCTGCAGGTGCCGCAAAAATTGGATAAAGCTCTCTGTTTCTAAATATTTCGATCTGAAACATCTGGCTCACCCGATCTAGACTATCAGCTTAACGATTAACCAGTGGTCAACCTAGGTGTGTTAACCTCGTTTACGGTATCCGCTCATATTAGCAAACTAGTCAAATCTATGACTGTGCTTGCAAATATGTTATTCTGGTGTTTCATAATTAAAGATACAAATGTGTGCATTCTTCTATACAAGTCTGTTGCGTTTTTTAGACGTTTGTATTGCTTACCCTTCTGAAACCTATATTTGCACAAACACATAGGTATAATTGAGGATGTTTAGAGACGATTTCTAAGAGGATTTTGTAAATAATGTATAAATATCGAGCCGAATGCGGAAAACCTTATTAAGGAACCACGACATACGCGTGTTATCACAACTTGTGAGCTCAAATATATTAATTACTTTTGTTGACGTGTGGATGACATCCGTGATTGCAGGAGCTAAATAAAGTTTGTTCCTAATAGTAGTAGAGGTCTAGCACAATCCGGCCAACAAATTGGTGAAACGGTACCAGGGTAACTAAAATATAATTTACTTAACTTCTTATAAAGTTTTACCACCTTCGATCAATTCAGAATATTTTTGCTGCTGTTTGCGTTAATTCGCTGTTCGTTAGTTAGCGTATCAATAGCTTCTCAACCCTGATCATACTAAACAAGGTAAGCACATTTCGTTTTTTAAAACAAATTTACGTTGCGTTCGATCTCTGACTTCCATCTGAGACCATCTAAAGTCTATTAGCATCTTCTAAGCACCGCTTCTTCATTTGCTAGGTTGGCAGGTCGAAAAATCCTTAATGTCAACGAGACTTAATGCCCCAATCTTGCCCGAGGAATACACGCTTAGCCAATGCCAGCAACAACAGCAGCAGCAGCAGTAGCAGAGCTTAGCCAATGTCCCCTGCGCGTCCATATTCGTTTTGTATAGGCGGGGGGGGGGGAGTGGCATCCGAATAGTGGCGCCACCGGGTGCGGTGTCTCTATCCACGAGTTTATTGAACCAATCACGAAGGATGTACAGGATTTTACGGCCCCGAGGATTATTACCATATGAGCCGTAAAAGCACAGGGGCCGCCATCCTCCGTCCTGCTGCGTTCGGCAAACGGCTGTCAATGTTCTCTACGCACGGTCTACTACCTCGCGCGCACGCGAGGAGTATTTCCGTGCCGGCATGCCTCTGCACATCGTAAACAAGCAGCAGCAGGCCAACACTGATGTGACGTGAGTCTCACAGTCCGTGCGACGACATCTTCCACTAGTTTCCAGCTAATAATAGTCCATTACAGGCGGTTAGTGAAACCGACTAATCGAAACCTGTCTGGGGGTCTGGGTACTTCTTCCGGAGTAAATCCGCGCTCATAGTGGCGCTCATTGCCCAACGTTTGGTAGGCAACTTTCGAACTTCGAGAAAGACGAGCCCACAGTATTAGAGTTTTACCACAAGTTTAGTTAAGTACCACACAGTTCGCCACAAGTCGCAAGTTTAGTCAGCCAGTGTGGGCGTAGTTAAATTGCTTTTTGCGGCTTTACAATCAAATGGAAACGAAATTTCAAAGCCGACTATTATCAGCAAGCGAGGCGACGAGGTCATGGTTTGTACAGGCAAACTTTGCAACGATGTTCTCTAAGTGAAAGCGCGATAAACGATAATTTCTACAACTTTTTTTAAAAGGTAAATTCTAGCGGTCGAAATGTAACGACAATCGCTGAAGTACATGTTGTAACTTGGCATTTCGACGTTAATGTTCTGCAAACACTTTAGATTTAACCGGTCATACGTATGAACACTACACATATTGTGGGTGTTTCTTTTGGTGTTGACATGCTAAACTGCGCCAGGTCACAAGCTCAAATCATTTCTAGAACGCAGCATACTGTGTTTATGTATAATCTAAAATGAAAAGCAGAACATACATGCTCATTCGGCTAGATGCTGTCGTTATTTCTGCACACGTTCGAGCTGTGAACGTTGCATCTTTACTAGCCGTTTACACTGACAAGTACAGTATTGATGCCTGCGATATAAAGCGAAGGTACTTCCAGTAGTAATGGTTGTATCAGCTCGCCAATAAGAAGGAACTTGTTAACGCTCAAAGGAAAACACCCTGCCTTACCGGTTACAAAGATTGCTCGTTTTACTATGCGAAAGATAACACAAATATCCAAAACGCTAGACAAGGCCTTTTATAACGCACAAGAGCCATACGTACCCCTTTCGCAGTATTGACTACTAACTTGTAGTCAAACTGTTTGATAGGGCTTTTTTGTATCCGCTATGACCGAATGTTACCAATAGGGCAAACGCAACAAAGGTTGCAGTGCCGCTACGTTAACTAAATTATTCAATGTAAGGCACTAGAACAATTTGTATAGGATTGTCCCAAAGGCATATCAACAAAATGTTGGCTTTTTTTCTCTAACCTGTGTGTGATTGCACTTAGCGGAAAGCGTGTCATCGAAATACAAATGGGCAAAGGCTTCGGCGTTTTTTTGCATAAAGGGGGCTGTTTTGAACACGCAACGACAGATCTAGTAGGTCAGTCTGTTCTAATGTGTTTGGTAGAAAGCAGGTTAAAAACCTTTCTTGTGTGTCCGCTTTGACATGCGTTGGTAACTCTGAATAACTTTGCAGAGCATTTTAGCCTCGCGTTGGTGGTATTCCTTCAAAGTGGTCAAAGGGGGACATATTTACATTTTACAAACTGTCACCTAGATTAATTGAATAGTCAAGTTACGAGTGTGCCGACATCTGCGCCACAAGCATTTTGAGTTCTCAGTGCCCTAGCCATCCGCCATGAAAACATGTTATTTACGCGATCCGTCTTTGCAATTTGTTCAGACGAGGTGGTGCTACCGCTTCTAAGATTTGTTACAATAAAATATCTAAATAATTTATTGATTAAAACTACCGAATATTTGACAAATCGTGTTGCATGAGGGTTGAAATCGAGCTTAGCAGGAATTGTGAGGCAATTTAGATATCTTGCACGTGATTACATAATAAGTGATGACATCACGTTGATTGATATTGCGCTCCTCGCGGAGGCATTTCACCAGGGCGAACTTTATGATATGCGGGGGTTCCAGCAGCTGGCTGTCTTTCCTGCAGGATATTGGAGAAGACCTGTAAACTGGTTCCCTATCTACATAAATACTACGCCTACCACCGAAGCAATGCGTCAGAAATTCTGAATACTAGGTGTGTCTTAGGATCTAGTTGTCGCTTGAAAACCCAGATTGCCGTCTCGCTTTTTTCAGGCAGCAGCCACTGTCGGCCTTTGCCAACGCCCAATTTGGCTCACTAGTTCGGCTCACATCATCGTCCTGGGCGGCGACAGTTGCCTCAAGAAGGTTATGACGGGTGACTGTTCTACTTCTATGGTTCAGTTATATAATGATAGTTAGATCGGCGGGTAAATGATTTATTGATATTTAGACAGCGGGTAAACCGTCACCAGCTAAGCGTATCAAAGGCAAGTTAAGTGGTTCCGCAATTAGAGTCCGCAGAGAGAATAACTTATCAATGATAATAATATTTAAAGTTTCAGGGTTCTGCCTAGGTCTAAACAATGGAGCTGAAGCAGGAGGACAGCTACTGGTTAAATAATGCGTACTTCAATAACAACCTGAGAAAATGAGACACGTGCTTTAGAGCTTAGGTCTTAAGAAGACTCGAAGCAACTATCGAAACCCTTCTGACGTATCGAGTGAGAAATAGAGCTGGTTTAAATGTTCTGTTTGTTTTGTATCTCCTATTATGAAACGTGCCAGATGAACGACAGAAGGTCACTGTCATCTTAAAGCTAAACGGAATCTACAATATTTTATTGTGTTTTCATTGTTAGAAGCTATCACCCGAAAAAGCAAAATAGGTTTCACTAAAGAGTCAACACCAACAGCACATCAAGTCTTCCCATTATAAATTGAGACAAACGCAAATGGGCCTTCCTTGGTTTGTCGCCGGTAGCGTAGCTGCTTAATGATTTTCTCCCACTATGGTGGAATTATCTGTGCGTCGTCTACGACGTAGTATTCGCCTTGACTGTAATTAGGCCTTGAGGCACCCTTGTACATGTGTAGATTGTAGACACGTGCACATAAGTCAATGTGCACGTTTTTCGTAAAATGTGAGCTCGGGGCCTAATAACGGAACATACTGCGGGACATGCTAGTTAGCGCGCTATGCGACTGGCTTGAGGCTCTTTTCGCGTATTTCTTTTATCTTTGTCAGAAATGCAGGTCACGCATACTGTTCCTTTGCGTAGCCAACTTGTAATCCATCGCAGGTCATCTTCGTGAGTAGGATTTTAGTACGCATCGAACACACAACAGGGTACAACGCGGCGCCCGAGGCAACGAGCTTTCAGACACGTAGCACAACGACCAAAGCGCTCATTATCTACGTTCAATTCTCGTGTGCGGTCTTTCAGATGAGACCGGACGGCATCAGCTGCTGTTTCATGTAATGACGGCTCATAATCCTCAATAGACCAGACAGAGATCCGAACTACGTTATACCTCGAACGCACGTGGAGAATCATCAAAGACGACTGCAAGAGATCCGTGGCAGTGACAAGAGGAACCTGTACGTGTCTTTCTGAGCATGTGTGCAATATTGTTGTACGTATAAGATAAACAATATGTAGATATTGTACACCTTATACGTAGAAACAATAGTTATAAAACCACGAGTATTGTGTTAAGTTCGTTGCAATCTCACAATCGGTTCATACAAAAAATAAAAAAGTGTCAAAAACAGTGTTGCAAAATATTAGCAACAATAACATGCTATCAACACAGCTCTTGTTTGTAAAGGATAGTCGATACTACAGCTGATATACGATCCCGGGGATCAAATGTCAGGAATATTGTCTAGCTAAATCAATCGTTATATAGCTGCAAAATATTCTACAGCTCAGTCGTTGTTCCGAACTTACGACGACAATTTTGTTTAAACCATGGGTCGTGCAAAGGATCTCTCGGATAACGAAAAGACAATAATTGAGGCACATGCTGAGCTCGGTCATACAGTAACTGCTATAGCAACCAGATTAAGATGGCATAAGAGCACCATCAGCAGATTCTTACACCCTGGAGTGAACCAAAGGTGCAGATGTAACAGTAGGCGTAAGCCAGTTTTGACTATTCGAGATCGGCGTAGGATCATACAGTTGGCTTCTCATGACCAAATGTCTTCTTCCAGGATCAGGACCACTTTGGGAGTGCAAGTGCACAGATCCATAGTGTACCGAGTGTTAAGTTCTGACAAAAACGTGCGATACGCGAAAAGGAAGCTTACGCCGCGACTGCAATTGAAGCACATTGACACACGGCGTGAATTTTCGCATAGATACCAAACTTGGGTTAACGAGTGGAATAACATCGTCTTCTCGGATGAAAATAAATTTAATCTCGATGGCCCTGACGGCTATCAGTACTATTGGCACGACTTACGGAAGGAACCTAAATGGTTTTTGAAACGTGTGGCCAGTGGCTCATCTGTGAAATATTGGGGCGCGTTTGGATATAAAGGGAAGTCTGATCTAGTCGCGATTGTGGCTAGCACTATAGCCTTTTTTCAAGAACAAGGAGTGTCACTTATTGATTGGCCGGCATTGAGTTAAGACCTGAATCCCATCAAAAATCTTTAGGGACATTTAGTGAAGCAGATCTAAGCAAATGGTCGACAATATGATAATTTTTCGGATCTCCAAGAAGCTGTCCAGCAAGCATGGACTGATATTCCACTTTCGTAATTACAACAGCACATTAATTCCACGAAAGACGACCGAGTTTACGATTTGATTCAGAAAAAGAGACGAAAAACCAGTTTCTAGAATAGAATATGTAGTATCAAATAAGTCATACAGCCCTGCTAAGAAACGTATACTCCATAAGGCGATATTGTTGTTAATATTTTGCAATACTGTTTTTTCACACTTTTTTATTTTTTGTATGAACCGATTGTGGGATTGCATTGTACGAACCAATTGCGAAATTAACACCATACTCGTGGTTTGTCATCTATGTCATGTCCTTAAAATTTCAAGCCAATCAAATAAATCTAGCCGAAATATCACCAAAAAACATGAGTTGTTAATTTTCTGGCAACGCACTTTATATACGTCTGTGACCTAGTCTGTACCGATCGCTTCATGTCGAGCAAATCTAGGTAGCTAGGAGCATGAATTCTGAATATAGCGTATATATTTAAAGAGGCTAATAGCTCCTTATTAGAGGTTGCGCAAAGTGCAAGTTTCGTGGATTAGTTAACAAACACTCCAAGTGAGCTCTTTATTCATAAAAAGGCGATTTTTCGAAACTATTTTGTTTCCGACTAAGCCTGTATAGCGCTTCGCTTTCTCGGCTGGTACACTAGCGCAACCCTATCGGTTCATCAGAGCCATATATTAAGATCAATTTATTAACAATTGCTTGGCTTATTTCATTTTAAGTGCGCACGGAAACGAAACGCCTTCGACTCTGCTAGGTGAGCTCGAAGGGCCGTCGGTCAAGAAGCTGCAGACAACCGGGTTCTGCACTGCTAAATCGCCATCATACTACTGGCAGCCTCCCGGTGATAACCCGCCACCGACAAGCGGGTCCTCGATGCCGCTTATATTAATATAACTTGCTCACTTGCCTCCAATATGAGTTCCGTATCCTACTACATACAGCTCTAAGGCCACCGCTGCTTACCTGCTTCTTTTTTCTCTAATATGTTGAGTAGCTGTTTGATGGCCTGTGCTTTAATACAAATTCTAATTCGGTTTGCTCTAAGGCGGCATAGCAGTGTCTCTATATCACTTCCGTCTGACCACCCCCACCACCATTACCACTGGCTGGCCAAAAAGCGTCGAGCCGAGCGGCTCTCCACGAGACGCCCAGTACACGAGATCGCCAGTAAAAGAGCACGGATAAGGTTTGGGGCAGGCGAACTAGCCACAGCCTTATTTCGTGGGCAGTTGCCCACGTTCCCACCCATTCCCGTTCGGGTCTTCAACTGTCAACAGTTGCAATGGTATATAGGCGCGCGCAAACTCTCTGCCTTTCCCGCCATCTCCCACATAAACGAAGCTACACACAGGTACCCAAACACCTGCACATCGATTGAAGGGAATTAAGATGATTCCCTTGCATACATACACGCATCCGTTACTACGTTTTCTGTCACTAGCCACTGCGTAAAGTACACGCCTTATCCTCCACCATGATCAACATTACTATGAGCATTGTGGCATTCGTTTTCCAAATGTCCAGGCAGCGACAGACTAATAGCGGTACGATTGTGCTTCAATGTGATATAGCCATGATGTTGTCGCTGTCGTTCTGACCGATTTTTGCCATTTTAATATAAGTAGAGAGTATTTTATAAAAGAACTTAGAAAAAAAAACGTTTACTACTCGGTGAACCCAAAGACTTACAACAACACCAAATTACAGAGTACTTTAAAAGATTTTTTCTCTTTTCAGAAAGTTGCGAGACACCTGTTTTTAGTGGAAATTTGAACTGGAACATGTCGAGTACGTGATTTCGTAATTGTATTACATTTAGTGCTTGCTTATGTAGAAGGAGGTTGAAGGGGAGGGACAACATTAAGCGTTTTGTGTCTGTGTGCTTTATTTATACTATAGTATACGCCCATCTTTACGACAGTATTCATGTATATGAATGTATATTTAAACAAAGCGTAGATATGCACATACATACATACAAACGCACACATGCTGTCAAAAGAGGAACGCCTCTACCGTATGTAACCGTACTCGATAGTAGCAAATTACGCTCACACTACAGACATCGTACATGCCCTCAGCCAAGATTTAACGTCCACGGTACTGTTTTTCACATTGCTTTATAGACGGACCCCTATAAATACAAATCGGTGCAACGGTGGGGCTCGAACCCGCGCATCTATCTAGTGTCTCCTCCGGTCGCGAGGCGCAGACTTAAGCAACCACGCCATTACTGGGCTCGACATGTGTTTTGGACAGAGATATCGCCAGGCAGAAACGCTTGATGGCCGTACATTAGTGGAGATTTTTGTTTTCGCGACGAAGTCCCGCGTGTCGCGACGATTTCTGGTGTCGCTCGAGGATCTTCATCGCGCTCCAGTGAGTCCAAAGCTGGCCGCGCTGTCGCTGTCGCTGCCCCGGCCTGCACGTATGCGCCGAAGACCACTTCGACTGGCGGACGTTTAGAACGATCGAATCGTCCGTTGAATCGGCTAGCCACGGCGGCACCGACAGCACAATGTTGTTGACACTTTTTGCAAAGCGGTTTGCAAAGTTCTCCCGAGAAAGAAAACGAACCACGTCAGGATTTTCATGGACATTTGAATTTCGCTCTCACTCGACGTGAAGAACGACAGGTGGGGGGGGGGGGGGTGAGGGAGGTGTCAGAACGAGATTAGGGAGGAGGGGAAGGGAGGGCAAATGAGGGGCACGAGGGGCGTGGCTCAAGTGGAACAGGCGAATAAAAACGACACTAAGCATCGCTTGCTGTCATAAACGTACGGTGTGAAGCGCATAGTACCCCTGGGACGTCAAGTAGCGACAACGGCGACGACAGTGTCGACGTCAACGATGGCAAATCTTCTTGGTCGATTTAGCAGCAGCAGCAGCGTCGTTGAGTGACTGCCGGTTTGTCCACATCCGAGAACAGCGATCTTACAACCTTACGCCTGATCATACTCTCAGTTCTTCTCGCTCTGCTTGGCCTTGCCCCTTGCGGGATCAGCAGCTCGCTCAGAGCGAAAGCCTGCCGTTAAGCGCCTGCCACTGGGGCTGAGCGGAGTCCCTTTCTAGTCGTCGCTGCGCCCACTCCTCACTCAAAAACGCCAGGAATGGCCGAAACAAAGTTAATGGCTGCTGGTCCGCGAGAGAGAAAAAGGGAGAGAGAGAGGTCAAATGTGAGCATATTATTCCTCTAGATAGAGAGAGAGAGAGAGAGAAAGAAAGAGGTCGGAGCACTAAACAATGGCGAAAAGTCACCAACAATAAGTGCATTTCCCCGCGTATCGCCCAGAAACTGCAGTTTCAACACTGCTGCTGCTAGATCCGAGATCATGTCATCACGACTAATCACGGGGTGAATCTAGCACGAAGCTTTTGCGACGTCGTACACCCTATTTGATTGAGTCGAACCCATTCGAATCTGAAACAAATTAAATTTGAATTTCCTATTCAAAGCTAACGAAGGCGTTCAAATAGAAACACGTTGACAAATGATTATATCTTATGAAAACTACTCCCAGTCAAGATTGTATTTGTTGGCCAACATTTGTTTATTATAAACCTGTAGATATAATAGATGTCAACACGTCGGGTAAACGCGCTTATGTTGCTAGGACGGTGTGATGAAAATGAGCGCTACTCTAATGCTACGAGCCGCCGGTTCGATCTTGACACAGTGCGTAATGCGTAGACGGGAGGGAACTTGTTTTCCCAATTTCCAGTCAACAGTAACCTTGATTTTTTCTAATAACCGTTTGCTTGTTGACCTTCCTATTGTATAGTGACAACACACATATTTTTTGGCGGAGGAGGGATAGATGCAATTACGCACTATATCTACAATTAGAGAACCTCACATCCCATTTCGGGCAGTGTGGGACTTGATTCTTGGATGTTCTCCGCTGAAATCCATAGGTATGAACAATCCCAATGAATCCAAAGGTAGGCAACATAACTGAACCTCGGAGTGGAGCGCCCCTGCTTTTGGCCATCACTCGTTAGTCTGTCTAGTTACCACGGTTCTGGCCTATTCCCAGATTCGACACTTAACCGATTGAAAAGTTGTCATACACATTCATAAAAAATAATATTTATTTATTCTCCTAATGTGTCTTCGTTCTCTTAAAACTAGCTCCCGCCAGCTGCATTGCACTTATTCTACCTTTTTTCCCACTCTTTAAAATATTTCTTAACGTGTCTTTCGGAATCGAGTTTTGTTGCCCCTGCGATTTTTCATAATACTAGTTTTTTTTCGTGCGGAGGCATCCAGTGTTGTTTTGAGGTCACCTTTTACTGGGGCTTTAAGCCTGGGTCTTGTCTGACTTTTTATTTTTTTATAAACAAAACGCACAACATCGTTCTTCAGCTGACGAAGCCTTGTAACCTGATTCTTATGCTAAGTCGGGCAATTTTTTTGTACAGCGTTTGCGAAAAAGCTAACCACCTCATACTTAATAAGTATAGGCTTGCTTTCCCGTGTGTTGATCAGGATTGAGTTCCCTTCAACTTTTCGCCGTCGTGACCTCAGCTAAATCTCAAAAATCTTTAGACCTCGTGCTAAAATCTCAAGCACCTTCATTTTTGAGCCTGTGGCAGAACAACGGGTCTGCTATCGCAGCGTCCCTAAGCTGTTTGACCGCGTCTAGTAACTCATATTAAAGCAGCCAAAAGGTAACAAGTGCTCGCTTTGAGACCTGCTCCTGTTCGTCCGTTTCTTGCATGGCCTGGGACGTGGACTTGTTTATGACAGCCGCTGCCGCCCCTGGCAGAACCCTAGAGCTAGACAAAAATGCTTTTTCGTGTCGTACTGTCGATTGGGTTTTTCTTTCTGACTATTAGGATCCGTATATATATATATATCGGGCATCAGACCGAGGTCTGATGCCCGCAATTACAATTGATTAAGACAGACCCGGTTGTCAACTCTTTCTTTAGCGCCAAGAATTTGGTTGTGCACTCCTCGCTTCATATAAACTGTAAGTTACTCTCAAGGCGTGAGCTTAGTAGATCTCTTCAAAAGAGCAAAGTGCACAAGTCTTGACAAATTGACAGAATAAGACGGTCTAATGTTGACACGGCCTCCAACCGCTGCTGTCGACGGGTGTTTACTTCACCCTGCTCAAAATTTTGTAATCCTGGGTCCTGCTACGCACCCTGCCTGTAGTCCTAGCTACAGCCCTGTTCCTAATAGCATGTCTTGAAGCAAGATGGCGGTCTATCTTTTCATGGACCAAGCAGCAGAGTAACGCTCAAGATTTCACGCTAGATTTGGCAGGGTTGGAGGTAAACTTTTCTAGATGCTCCAAGAATTGCTTCGCGTCAATTCGCGTAGCGACACAAAATTTAAGAAGATTCCAGACTAGTGGACTTGCGGGCGCCCAAACTGAAAGGCGAGCGCGTCCTGATTCGTCAGTTGCTGGTGACAGTATATAAATTATTTAGCGTATTATTTTCTTTTTATTGTCCGCCACCTTTATCAGCATGGCTTCTAGGCCGACAGTGCGTTCTTTTTGGAACGTAAGCTGAGCGGGGCTGCTACCAATCAAAAGCCCTTCACAAATCGACAGAATAAGCCTGCAAGGTCGAAAAAGCTGTTTAAATGCTGTACTCACCGGTCTAGGGTAATCTCGAATTTCCACGATCTTCTGTTGGCCTGGCCGGGCTCCGTTTTGTAACATTCTAAATACGCGAAGGTCTACTTGTTGCATAAAAATCGAAACTCATCTAGCGGTACCATTAATTTATTTTCGCTCAATGGACATTAGCTAATCGTCGTAGCTATAGGCCGCCGCGGTTAACTAGTCCATAGATACGATTGCATCACAGCGGCTTAAATAACAGTCACTCTTGCCCGATATATTCAAATTTCAGCATCAGACGAAGATTCGACCACTACAGATCTCAATGCCCGCTGTAATGCGGTGTCATCGCATCAGACATTGCCGACGTTATCGAAGTGGGCATATCCGTCCTGGAAAGAAAATTACTGTTAACTAGTTAGGTTGACTACGTTTGACAGATGTAACATTAGGAAATTGGAGGGAGGGGGGTAATTGGTAGCATTGGGGTTCTGTGCTAAGTTGTTGTATAAATTTACATTTTATTATGGTCTTGCGTTTTTCAATTTCGCACGCACTGTTTTGACACAACGAATAGTTTAAAGTATAAAGATCTTTGCAGTTTATACAAAGTTGCAATCTGCCGCAAGATGACCGGGTTTCCCGCAGTGTTTGCAAGATACCTTATTTTTGCAATTTGCCGCTATTTGCCCTAGCTTTTGTCATCTAACGCAGAAAACTGAAGAGTCGATCTACAGAACCACCCTGTGAGGGCCACACGCCATGAGCGTTTAAGCTGGCGGAGTCCTGTTGAACCGATTCCTCTGTAAGTCTGTATAGGTAGAAGATTGCACCAACCAAATTTCTTCTCTTCTTGCACACTGCATTGGTTTTACTTTCCTCGTGTCATTGTGATAATCATTAGAATAACTACTATTTGGACTACACAATTATCTCCTGGCGAACTTAGAGATTATGTCATCTAATCCGCGGTTAGTTCAGTTAATTATGTTCCTCTAACAGATTTAGTATTTTCCCGTTTTATATCAGGCAATATTAGCCTCTGACTCTGGCGACCTCGAATTCGCCGGGACCTTTCATAGTCTCAAACATCAACGGACAAAACTCGTACAGAGAGGTAACTCGTGAGTATTTCCTGCATTCTTCCTGCATATCCATTCTCCTTCTACGCAATTGACTTCTGTAATAACAGGTTCCATTGCTTCCAGACGGTAGAAGACTGTCGAGCTTAATGGCGTGGTGGGTGCATTCTCGTGCGCGTCGCAACCGAGGGAAGCACATATGGGGCGCCGGCTCACGCACGCACGGGCTTAAGCCCCACCGTTGAATTTTTGTGCTTATGGGGTCTGTCTTACGAAGCAATGCAAAATCAGTCTAGTGGACGTTAAACGGCTAACGGTCAGCCTGAAAAAAAAGTTAAAAGACGGTAGAAGACTTGATAATATCATTGTTGATACGCTCCTAAAGCTCTATGGCATTACACTGGCTATGGCTAATCTGGTAGAACAGGAACTTTACACAGTAGTGGCTGTAATAGTCTGTCGTACTCGCAATGAGGAATTTATCTGCTAGTCGTGGCTGATGAAGGGCTTAACATTCGTTTAATACCTATTGATTTGCAGATAGTAGTAGTAGTAGTAGTCAAAGAATACTCGGTCCCTGTTAACAATTTAATGTCTAACATCCGTGCTTGCTTGTCGCTACCATAGCCACCGCGTCGCAGAGAAGCACAAATGTAGGTTGGTTGATTTAATTAGCATCGTATGTACCTGTGCATGGCATGCCCGCCGTACGACTTCAGCGGATTTGCTTACATTTAGATTGAATGACTTTGTTTATATTTCGATAGATCGAGTGCATGTGCACAATATTCACCTGTTGCCTAATCTTCCTGCTAAGTTTTAGATAGTTACAGCATACGAATTTAATCCAGTCTAGGCAGCTTTCGCAACAACGTTAAATATGGTCCGCTAAGCCAGTGTAAAAAGAGTGTGTCCTCACAGACTGAATGACGTACCCTCATACGAAACTACAATCTAGGCGAGTTTGCCCATACGTACATTATAGGCGATAAACTCGAGCCTTTTGGGCTCACCGCAGTTTGTCTACAGTAAAGTGTCTGCTAAAATACAAGCGCTTTTATTACATAGCATTACAACAGACGGTGATAGGATATCATCGTACGTAACACATGATCTCATATAGCTGTACGGAAAAAGATAATGGCGATAAGAATGCTGTGGACTTCATAGCAGATCAGGTGTACGTACGAAACATCCACGATGGCTGGGGAGTATCGCGTCAGGCGCGGTAGTGAACGGTTTGTCAAAATAACCACAATTATATAGACGCTAGAACAGTCTGTACAGACGCTGGCAGGTATCTGTTTGAGGCAAAGGCAGACACTAACATAGCGGTGCGGTATGCAGTGCGCTGATATACCGCTCAATAAGATAGCGACGTGCATATATACTCGCATTTTCGCAGAACATCGATGCTAGCAGAACGAATTTCCACCTAGGCGACCAAATCGCTTTTAGGCGCCGATCACGTGTCTGCGTAACTGTCGGGGTGCAAGATGTTTCGGAAATGTCCTCCAAGTATTCTTATTAGTGCGACAGTCATTAAATATGTATATATATATATATATATATATATATATACACATATATATATATATATATATATATATATATATATATATATATATATATATATATATATATATATATATATATATATATATATAGATATATATATATATAAGAAGTGGACCAAAATGCTTGCAAAAGGTCATACAAAATGAAGAATTATGTTGTCAAATGTTCAACTGTAGACATTCGCCTACGCGATCTAAGGTTCGCTACGAACCGAAATGCATAGCAAAAAAGGAAATTGTAATGCCTCTGTTTCCTTGGAGAGCAACCCGAACCTCTTCATGAATGTTGTGATTTTCTTGTAATGTACATTTTCCCTTTATTGCAAATAAAGCGCGTATTATAAATATATATGTATGTACATACATGTCAATATATATGTACTCATATATATATATATATATATATATATATATATGTGCAAAAATGTAACGGAAAATGCTAGGGTAATGCGTCTGGTTAAGCGACTACTTTACAATATGTTGTCACTGACGGGCTGTATTACGCATACTTTTCGATATATATATATATATATATATATATATATATATAATCAAACATTGTTGTATTGGGTTTTATCTCTCGATATATCTGCATACATCTGCGATTGCTAGAGTCCCTGTATCATATCGACAAACCAATCATGATTGCGTGCTTAGAAGAAAAATTTGTATCAGTTAATTTGCATTTCACGTTAGCTCAAAGCATAACAAATGTCGTATTGAAAATGATTCTAAAGATTCTTATATTTTCGCTTTTAGGCTCAATTATGCAAATTTAAAAGAAATGTCCGCCCCTCGTCCCATTAAAAAAAATTTTTTTTACTGAGTTATATTAATTCAATTCAATTCAAACGCACCTTTATTTTGTTAAAGGGAACATATTACAATATTTGCATTTCACAAACTATTACCTAGAGTCATAGGACAGTCGAGTTACTTGTGTGCCCACATATGCACCGCAAGTATTTTAAGTTCCCAGTGCCCTAGCCATCCGCCACGAAAACATGTTATTCACGCGATCCGTCTTTGCAATTTGTTTAGACGAGATGGTGTTACCGCTTCTAAGATTGTTCACGCAAATTGTAAAAAATTTAGATGAATTTGATGAATTTATAATTCGATTGTACATGCGATAGTCCGCTCTGGACTGCAGCTCCGCAATAGGGCTTATTACAAGGGAACTTTTAGCAACGTTACACCTTATTGAGACACGACGAATAAACTTCCTCTGTACACGCTCCATTGCTTCAATGTATTTGCCTAAATAAGGCCGCCAAACCTCACAACAATACGTAAACTTAGGAACAACTAAACTGTTATAAAGCTTTATGTAAAAATTGCAATTAGACCTCACAATTTGTTGTTACATATATATATATATATATATATATATATATAATATATATATATATATATATATATATATATATATATATATATATATATATATATATATATGTTCATATGATGCCGTATGTTGACCATAATGAAGAACCAGTTACAACGAAGCCACCGCATAGCTGCTGCAATTTTTCTTGTCCGTGTAGTCCCGCTTGCAATTGGGCCAGTGTCGAGTTGTTAGAATACATCTTTGCAGCTGCAATATGTGTATGCACACACACCCCTAAACACTGGTACACTATTGATGCTAGGGAACCAGCACTACTACGTGGCATTACTGCTAACCATTATTAGACAGTAGCTATAACAGTCTCTTCTGCCATAGCTGAACGTTGTCTTTACAACGACAGCCGTTCGCAGAGTTAGCTACTCGCTGGAACGCGTCGTTCCGTTCGTCATATTGTGACGCCGCTCGCCAAAGGACAAAAAAAAAGAATCGTCTTCTTCGTGTGCGAACGTTAGCGTCAAACAAAGCAAACGAATTTGATGGGTTGTTTGGTTATGGAAGGTTGCCAAACTCGAGCAGTCTTCGGTGCTCGGCTAAGTAGAACTGCTTGAAGGTCCACCAAGTCACAGTATACATACGTTCGGTTCGTATGATTCGTCGAGAGGAACGCAAGCACGCCAGTGTCTCCGTGCGTTCATGCTGTCGTAAGTGTGCAAGCGCATGCATACCGAGCCTAGCGTCGAATGGACAGGCGTTGTTATTTCGAACCATCCATTACGATACAGATGGCCGGAATAACGATGACAGAGTTGGGACGACCTCACTAGGTCAACCCGACCCCCGACCGCAAGACAGACGCGGACATGGTTACGAACTCATAAAAAAACAGCGGGTTTATTTGATTGTCGTTGAGTTTAGTTTGTTTTGTCGTTCGCTCAGACTAGACTTTGTTCCCAACGCAGAGCCTCCCTGCGCGAAAATCGCTTGGAGAATGATGTCGCGACGCACAAAGACGTTTTACCGATACTCCGAGGTTTTCCGAAAGCTAGTGGCACATATCTGATGGCCGTGTTTTAGTTTGGCATTATTTATGACCGTGTCTTTAAAACTAGCATTACTTGAGTTAGAAGGCAAAACATCTCAATACAATTGCTCTAATGTTGATTGTATCACGGCCTACGATGACAAACGCAGTTGTATCCTCTAAGAAATGTCGGATCGCCCGCACAATTTTCTAAAATTGATTACAATCTTTCTTTTTTGTTGTTGCTACAGTTACTTAATGTTTTCTTAACAAAATTTAAATTAAGGCTCACCATTACAGAAGTAATCGTTTCTATTTAAACAATATCAGGGGACTCAGTCGCAGACTGTGATTTTTGGCATTTCATTATTTGGATGGGCGTGCCGACCCGTTAAACTTAATTTAGCGTTAGTCACCTACTTGCATGTTGACCAAATAGGCTTTAGTTGTTTTAAGTTTCACCTAGTCAATTTTATATGACAATCTTCCGCCCTTTTACTGTTTGTCGAGTTTTGGTAAATCAGTTTGTTCTCAAGATATCTACATCTTAGCATGCCTTACGATTAATTAGTTAACGATTACAATTAATACGATTCCGCTATATGCTCTATGTCAAATAAATCCTAGGCACTACATTTACTATACACTGACTGACCGTTTGCCCCCTCCCCCACCAAGGTGAAACTGGTCAGCGCATCGCGAGTTCATATATCGTCTTTCGTTCTGACATTATGGCATGCTATGCCTCTCTTTGAGTTCGAAATTTCTCGTTTCTTACAGCAACTCTATATATTGGATGCATACATACGTAGGCATACCTACTGTACTGTCTACAGGGGACATAGTATATATATATATATATATATATCCGGATAGCAGAGAAAACATTCCCATAGTAAAAATCTGACTTTTATAATAAAATCTAAGCTATGGGTGCCTAGCACCTGTGTAGCAAACGACCAAAATGAACAAATTATAACTGAAAAGATTGGGTAATAAAACGATACTTTTGAACAGATTACTGGGATGCAAGATAAAGAACGGGAACGCGACTTCTAAAGCATACGCTCACTCTCAACAATTCCAATACGACTCGTTTGTGCATTGCCTTTAAAGTGGAATTTAACCATTGCTATCCCAGAAATAAATTCCGAGGCCACATTTTTGCAATAGATTCTTCAGCAGCTGTGTGTCGACGAAGCGCGTGGTTTCAACACTAAATCCAGAACGAAGCCTTCAACGAGTAAAAGCCGCGGTAGATGGAGGAACGAGCTGATCGCGATAGGAGCCGCCACGTCGACCGAAAAACGACTGGCGGCTGGTACGTTGTGAACGTAAGTTTGATCCATTTTGATTGATCGTATTGTGGCAAAGCACAAACAAAATACGCGGAGCACACTTTTAGACCATGTGAGTAACGGAATCTTCAGAAGAAGCCACGCGAGCTCCTGTGCTTCAAAGATAGGTGCCTGTCAACCTGATCGTTCGGCACACCTGATTATGATAATTAAGGTAGCGAAACTGCTTTCCAAACTTCCTTTAAATATTTTTCACTGTGACTGGCCAACTCGGTGATGTCAGGCCCCCGCTTTTATTATTATTATTATTATTATTATTATTATTATTATTATTATTATTATTATTATTATTATTATTATTATTATTATTATTATTATTATTATTATTATTATTATTATTATTATTATTATTATTATTGTTATTATTATTATTATTATTATTATTATTATTATTATTATTATTATTACTATTATTATTATTATACGCTGGAAACACCAAGGTATGCGACATCATACTTAATGGGCAAGTTCCGAAGGTCATGAGAAGCGTCATATTTGGCGGGTGGCTCATAGCCCTGAAAAAGAAAACAGAGGAATAGCGACACATAGCCATTGGCTGCACTCTGCGTAGATTGGCCACAAAAACCCTGCTTCACCAGGTCAATGTGAAAAACTACCTGTAGCCACGGCAGATGGGAAAACTAGATGCTATCACAGCTCGCGAACAACAAGAAATGTTGCCTCTTAAAATTAGATTTTAAAATTGTTTGCAACATAAACAAACGGGAGCGCCCTTTAACAGAGGTTTCCAAGCGCGCCACGGCTTTCTATCCAATGATGCACCAGGCGTATAGCAGGTCGACTCCCCTGATGTTCGATGAGACTAAAATCAAGTGACATGCAGGTTCCCTCCGCTCTACCTCGACGATGGGACCCTTCTTGACAATGATCCTT
The DNA here is from genome assembly GCA_003439945.1 of Dermanyssus gallinae. Classification (NCBI taxonomy): domain Eukaryota; kingdom Metazoa; phylum Arthropoda; class Arachnida; order Mesostigmata; family Dermanyssidae; genus Dermanyssus; species Dermanyssus gallinae. Next base: position 417,121 of record QVRM01005948.1, on the reverse strand, counting down.
CGGTGTTATTCTGAAACATCAAGAATCTTAGAGCGTTTGAGCAATGGAGCGGGCTGCAGCCCAACCCCTCTAAATGCGAGTTTTTCCTTCAGGGTTTCGAAGACAAAGAAAGACAGCAGGTAATCGCGGAAGTCAACCGCAAGCTCTCGGGAATCCTCGAAAAGGACCGGCGGGGACTGGACCTGCAGGGTACGACGGTATTCTCCCACATGATTGGCCCGGTACTGGCAGAAAATGGAGAACAAATTTTCCGGCTTTACCAAAGGCTGGGCCATCTCGGGAGACCTCAAGCCAATTTTTTGGTCCGGCACGCGATGGGAGTGCGAAAGATCTTGTACGTGCTACGGATTTCACCTGCCTTCTTTCTACCTAATATATAAGCAATATTGTAGATGTTATATGATTAATATATTAGTAATTGTGAGACATGTACATTATGGTAATAATAAATCCTTGTTTCCAAAAAATATTATTTTATTTATATTATACCGACACCTGTTTGAACTTTCACGGATCTTTTCCGCCGCTTTGTTGCCCCGCATTCCAGAGTCAGTTGTTTGCTATGCTACGTAATGTGAGTCATCAGATACATGTTGATGTATAAGGTTATTATGCTGTACATATCTCTCGTAATCCCCCACCAATGTAAATGCAGCGATCAAGTGGGGCCACAGGCACACCATGGCCTCTCTTGTGCCTTAAGCTCAGGTCGTCGAGCCCGACACGCCGCACTTAACGAGACATTTAGCCGAGCTTTGAGGTCGGCCGGCTTTCCTTGCATTCTGGAGCCTCCCGGCCTCTGCAGGAATGATGGGAAGCGACCGGACGGGCTGACACTAACGTCCTTCGAGATGGGTCGCATGCTGGTATGGGATGCAACCGTTACTGACTCATTAGCCCCCTCAATGGTCAGTGCGGGAGCGGAACATGCTGGACACGCGTCTATGTTGGCGGAAGCGAACAAGTGCAGAAAGTATGCCAGTATCACTTACCCCCACGACTTTCGTCCACTGGCATTCGAGACATTAGGGGGACCTGGCCCGAAGACGCACAAACTTATTCAACGTGTCGGCAAGGCGCTCAATCGTTCGACAGGGGACCATAGAGCTGTCGAGTACTTGCACCAGAGACTATCGCTGGACATTCAGCGGGGTAACGCCGCCTCTGTGCGTGGAACTCTGCTAGACTGGACACGCCCGAACCTGGAGGATATGTGACGTTTCTACTTGATTTATCTGGTGTACACGTTCATAAGGATACAATTGTTGCCTCTTGCATATAAGCAAATAAAATTATGATGCTGTACATTCTACCTCCAAGGATCAACGATAATGACATTTTAGCAATTATAGTGGATAAGTTTAGGAGGCGATACAAGTATATTTAGTAGTCTGTATACCCATGCATCATCTCGCATGAACACTAATAGCACGTAGCATAGCCAACGGCCGGCCCAGAACGCGCGAAAGCAGGGTGGCGGAGACCATACGTGAAAATTAAAACAGATTTTCGCAGACGACACATGGTGGTTGTCTGTCCAAAGAACGCGGCAGTAAATCATAAAGGAAACAGACGCTTCCACGGCTGGGTGCTAAATGCATCTAGACGCGAGAGGGTGGCGGCGTGGTGTAGGGGACTAGTGCGCTAGTCATGGTTGTCATCTACCGGGGTGTCGCCGGTTCGATTCCTGTTGTTAATCGAATCTTCTTTGAGCGCAGCTCATTGATAATAGATGATAAACCATACCGCTGACGGTCAGCGGCTATGCTGCCACAAGGACTGTTGGAGAAACCCTAGATATCTTAACATGTCCGGCCCTCGGCTGCATTGAAGATATACCTCAGGTTAAGTTCCAAGCCCGTAGAGGACGTAGATCTAGAATTAAAAACAACCTCCTTGAAAATGTTTTTAATTCTAGACGCGAAAGGACATTTCTCTACTGAGCTTACCTTAAGAAGGCAAAGGAACACAAACGGGCCAGGACGTATTCACCAGTATGAGGCAACACTTGTCGCATGTAGCCACTAAAGTCGACCATTAACATGAAAGCGGCTTGGCGAGATAGAAACCGCGTGCATAGTATTCTAGAGTTGTTGAAAGAGTGTGTCTAACACTCATCCGTAATAGGCTATAAATGTAAACCACAAAAACAAAAATCGTGCTAACTAAACATTGGATCAACTAGATCTTGATCATTGCAATTTAGATCAACTACACGGGCAACATGGTTTAGACGGATAACGTGTTTGTCACGACATCGACAAAATGCCATACTGGCGACTGGGAACAATCAGGCACCTGTCTGGATGTGACGTAAGCATATAATGTGACGTAACCGGAAGAGATATCATCGGTCGCCACGGTTTTACATCGACACAAAATTATATAGATATGTTTTTATATAAATGTAGTAAATTTATATCCAAGTGCTTAAGCAAAGCAAAGATTAGTTAAGGTAAACATTTTCAATGCTATACGTGTAATGCTGAAGGCCGCCTGATACCCTGTTCGGCATAGGAGCGAGGAATAAAGGAACTTAGAACGGCTGCTACGCAGCCGGCATTTGCAGGACTGACACCTGCCATAACAGCTATGAATGCACAAAAAGCTATGAATGCACAAAAAGCTATGAATGCACAAAAAAACCCACCAGATAAGGGCTGGAAAACTATCGGCGGCAACAGTAGGGAAAATCACAAGGCCGCAGTGGTGGCAGCAGCAAAATCCGTAAAAAAGAACAGAAGGTAACGTCCGGCCCCGCAGCGGTAGCTTCTTCACTAAGATAAACTAAAACACGTAGACCATACAAACTCGCTAGCAGCGCTATATGATAAGGCGTGACAGATGTAGGGCTGCCCACAACCTGTTTGAAGATATTGCGGCCATTCTGAAGCCCAGTGAGTGTCTGAGCAATGAGCCAATCGGGTCGCCGGCCAAAGAAGTACCTAACAAAGGGCACAAACGAAACGAACGCTAAAATAGTCAAAATGAGTTTTAGTAGACATTACAGGTAGTTCGTAACACCTAATATCGAGTCGCACATCTTTTTTTGTTTTAAACTTGATTATTCAACTTTAGATTCTAAAACAAGCGGAATTTATTAAAGTCGATCCTACAAAATTAGTTCCACGCCACAATATTGGAATTCTGTAGGGAGGAACATTAGTTCTTCTTAGAGAGGCTTATACAAACATGAGTGGAGTAACGCACCATATCCTATGTGGTATACTTCGAGTATGCCTAATGCACACCCAATACTGCGTGTCCTTATAAGGCTTCATAGTCCGTTTTTTTTAAATATTTATAATTTTACTATAGCAGAAGAACCATTTATTGATGACAAGGTGCTGGGTGTTAATCGTGATGGTAACACTTTATCAGAAATAGGCCTCGAGCCTTCGGAAAAGTGAACTTTTCACAGCTTTCTAGAGTGAGCTCCGTGGTGAAAAGTGCACGATAAAGCCCCGGTTGGCCCTAAGTTAGTGTTTCTAAAAAGGTGCGATACCGCCAAATTCAATCTAGCCAAAACGGAGAAAAAATGTTAGTGGTTTCTTCCGTGATGCACTCTAGTGCCCCTGTGAGTAACTGTGTTTCATTTGGCCTAAATGAAAGTGCAATAGCTAACATTTTATAAGGGCAGAGAAGAGCCAGCCTGCATTCTAATGATTATTCTAAATTACGGTTTCACTCTATATTCGAGCAACAGAAACAGTGCGAAAATAAATATATTAAACATTCATTCATTTTAAAATCTACACGCATATTCTTTGCGCGCAACTTAACTACAAATTTCTGGAATGCACTGGACGGTTGTGCCACATAACCATTATGGAAATATCCTAATGCGGAGTGCCACTGCAGTTCCTGGATGACAAACTATAATGAACTACGCTTGAGAGAAAGCACGCATAGAGTAGCGTATAGCATAAGACCATAGAGGGTGCGCTTAGTTAGACAGAAGGGCTCAGAAGCTTGTATTGTACTATGCGCACAGATGACTGATTTCGGGTATCCCAACACGACGGACGTCCAGGAAGGGGTGGCAGAGAAGTAGAAGAAACCTCCTTTTCCATGTTTTGGGCAAGTTCGAGTGATCGCAGCGGAGCCCAGATAATATGCATGTTTATGTGTGAGGCATTTTGACTATAAAATTTGGACGAGCTGTAGCAAGCCTAGAGACAAACTTATATTTTGGTTAACATTTTCAAACTACGCAACCTAGCAGCAAAAACAGTCTGGACGGATGCCAAGCTCACAGCGTTTTGCTTTTAGTCAATTAATGTTCAAACTGACTCTCCGAGACAAAGTCTGCCTGCATACAGTAATCATAAACGCAACCATACAATGAAGCCAGGCTCCATGGCGCTCTGCTCTTCTGTCAACGGCATTTAAATATGAAGAGGACAAGGGTCTCGGATTGACACATTCTATAGTAGAATCGCAAAGTGCATGTGCACTACTTTTTCTGTTAGGTGAATAAGATCTGTTTGGCTTCAGAAGATTGCAGTGAGGGAACTTTTACTACTATACCTACTCTGTTCAAGGAGAAATAAACCTTTCCCTTGCCGCCTAATGTTTCTTGAAATTGATTATGCAACAATTTTTATAAACTGATTTAGCCTTATCTGCCAGTAGCCAACCTGCCTCAGGGTTTGCGCGAACGGTATGAAGACGGTTGAATACGCGCCGGCGTAGCACCCAGCATATTTCCGTAAACCACAGAGGGCAGTGCCCTGTTCAAACGTTATTTTAAACGACGTAACTTAACAGAACATTGTAATACTCTTTTCATGAGTATCAATTGACTATTGTAGATGGCCGCTCGCCGCAATGACCAGTTTGCTGTGACCACACAGTGTCATGTCTTCTCCGTCGACGCTGACCACATCTTTACTGCTCATAGCAAGTAGCAATACGTGGCAAGTGGAAAGTCGTAACACTCCACCGCCCCCCCCCCCCTCTCTGAAAATAGCACACTATACCTACTTTGTTGAAGAACTATTACTATTACTCCTATTTTTTTTTAGAGGACTAACTGGAAAATGCGGTTGCACACGCGGGCACCGCAGCAAGAGAGGTCCCTGCAAGTGCGGGCCGGTAGTTTGGGGCTCCAACCCACTAAAAACCGGTCGTGTCCCCGTCCCCCACGCTGACTGGGAACTGCTTGCGCATAACGTCAAACAGTCAGGGGGGCGAATCTACTGCTCCAGGCGGATGTGTTCCCCGGGAGCCTCGGGGAGGCGCGAGCGGACTCGAAGGGAGGCCCTTGTCTTCTTTCGCAGTCTGTCCTTGTACTTAGACAAGCACATTGAAGCAATGGCAAGTATACCGCGGAAAGGAATTCGTCGCGTCTCACTAAGGTGTAACATGGCGGATGGCTAGGGCACTGAGAACTTAAAATGCTACTGGCGCAAGTGTCGGCACAAAAGTAAAATGACTGTTTGAGTCTAAGTAACGGTATGTAGAGTGGAAATATTGTAAATACGTCCCCCTTTGACAGAATAAAGGTGCGTTTCCATTGAATTGAACTGTAATCTTTGACATTTAGCTTATGTCCCAAACAGGTCAAAAGCTGGCGTTCCGCAAAAGGATGACGCTGAGTCTTTCTAAGGGGCATTCAGTAGGGAAAATCATCTTTAAGAGCACCCCTGCGGCATATATATAAAATACGTTTTGGTCCACAAGATGCTTATAGGTTCTCCGTGGGTGCGGTTCTAGAGCAATAGTAAAACAGAGTCCTCGCTCATTTTCTGTTCAGGCGGTCAGATTTGTTGCAAACGACTAGAATGAAAGTGCTTTGGGGCTCTTAAGCTTCGGCGGGCAGTCGGCCCCTATGAAGATGAGCTATCAGAAATCCCTTCAGATCAACTTCCAGACATCCTCAGTAATTGTGTTTCGATTTGTGCACCAACAAAACACTTATATAGCCGCCGTGGTATCTGGCATACCAGATACAGAAGCTTCATATAAATGCGATCTGGATACGCGCGGACAAACGGTATTCAGACCCATTCCAGGTTTGCCAAAAAAGCCCATCATAAGCTCTGGTTGCTGCCTCTGCTTCTTTATAACCAGTCTGTAGTGTAGTACAGAAGAGTCGACAGTCTCCCCTATCTTCTAATCGTGCTTTCTGTGGTATCCCCTACCTATTTGAGGAAGAATTCCTAGTGTCATTTGAAAAGCCGATGATATTGGCGGCATCTCTGCCCCTCCTCAGCAACTTTGCTCGGGAGTGGGTAGCGGCGTCGCCATCAGCACTTGCAACTGCAGCGCTGGCAAAGCCAGCCACAGCTGAAATATGTATACACGTATGTACAATTGTGTCGGATGTAAAACATGTTTTCTGAGAAACAATTTGTTAGATAGAGTCTGCCGTCTTTATGGATCGCTTGGCAACAGAATTGTATATACGAGAGGGTTGAAACAGTATGGGGCTACTGTCGCGTCGCTTGACACCGGAACAAGGTTTAAAGATCTTCATGTCTGGAACTACTCGTTGTCGTTTTCTAAATAACGCATATTGTATACTAACCATAGTGTATGTTTTTTGGCAGATTTTATAGCTACGGTTTTTTTCCCTAGAGACTATGGCATGTCGATACGTGACTCCCGGCCTAGGCTAGTACATCACCCTGAATACGCTCTAAGCTACTAAACACGATAGATACTACCCCGATGTCGTGGTGTGAGTCCGAGCCGAGGTCTCCATCCAAGACCATTGAATAAAAATGAGAAAACTTCTTTTCTCGTAGTCATCAGCTTCGCGTGCGTAGGCACTACTCTGTCGTATTAGCAATCTCCTATGGTAGCTTATTAGTCGTCGTCGCCGCCGCCGCTCTGTAGATAGCTAATTCGTCGAAAGCAGCCAAGAGGGGAAAAGAAACATGCGCCCTCCCCACTTGTTTCTTGTCGGTTTTTCTAAATGACACACTACTACAACTACTAGTAGTTATCCTAGAGTGTAAATGCGCGGTGCAAGGTGTCTGTTTTAATTGTTGCGAGTCGTACCTGCCAACATGTCAAGTCAACTTAGCTGCAGTAGCAACGTGACGGCCATGACAGCGGCGGTGGTGACAATGGAGTGGTGGCAGGCACATCGTCGTCGGCAGGCCAAAAAGTCTTTCCCGGTCGCGTTGAATGAGCAGGTCCGAAACAGCCCAAGACCTAAGCCCTCGAACTCGCGAGCAAGCCAACCTGTGACCTCTGATCCTCGTCGTAGTCGGGCCAATATCTATCTCCGTCTCGTGGCCCTCGACCGGAAAGTCAGAAGCAGCAATAACATTCACCTTCACAACCGTCATCTGCCAAGGACGACGACGACTACGACGGTTTGTTTGGCCGGTAGCCCTTCGCATCGCCGTCGATGGACAAAGCGGATAACTAGTACAACGACACAAGGACGAGCGGCAGAGACGAAATGGGACACATCAACTAGACTCGCGTAGGAAAAGTGCACACACAGTCACCCACGAGATGAAACGAAACGCGAAACAGCTAATCTAGCGGCGCGCCTACTCGAACGAAAGAAATGCTGACGTGGGGTCATCCCTCGCTCTTTAGCTCCCCCCCCCCCCCCCCCCCAACCGAAAGTGTCCTTTGCTCCTGCTCTCCACCTACCGCCTCCCCGCCCCCCCGCCCCCTGGCTCCTGTTTTCTGCTACCCCACGCTGTTTGCTGTCCGGTTTGTCCATGGATGCGGCCGCCGCATCAAGGGTCTGTCAAGTCTCGTGTCAATGGGTCGAGGTCGCAATCGACAGCAGAACGACAGGAGATCGCTGATGCCGCCTGTGGAATCGTTGTCGTCATCGCCGTCGGTCCCATGTGAGTGGATTGGGCTTTGCAGCCGACGCCAAAACGAGAGCGTCGTCGGGCGCGGAGACCGACGGATATTATGAAACAGGTCAGCTAAAACTAGATTGCCACGTAGACAGATACAGGCGGCACGGTACGCAGACAACAGCTTATTGTATAGACAGACAGAGAGACAGACAGAGAGAGACAGGGAGGCATCTGAAGTTCGTCGCGTCTACGACCCGTCCTTTCCGTCTACGAGAGCAGCTAATGCTATGCGACATTCGCTTACGTTAGACAACTGTTACTTAATGTCGTTCTAGTGTTGACCACGTGTAAACACCGTTTGATTAGCTCTAGCTTGTGCGTTTCCTCTCTCTTTCTCTCCCATTGCCATCCTTCATTCGTTCTCTCGTTGATATTTTATTTTCGCTGTGTTGGTCGCGTTTGTTGCAAACGGCATACTAGGATTTTCGTACATACACTAAGCGGTAGTATGGCAGGCGGTTGAAGAGAAAGCAGGCACGAGGTGGAGTACTGACACACTATTGTATTCTAGGTAGGAAACGCCGCGTGATGTCCACAAGAGGCATAATCTTTGCCTTGTGCCCGAAAGAAACAACCTTTCGAGGCTTGACTGACAACGCACTACACGGAAGACTTCCGGGACGCTTCATATCTCACCACTTCACTTACGACTCCTCACCACCATCTCACTACTTCGATGCGTCAACTACTGCGTAATACGGGCGGAACGATGTGCTTGCTATGCGACCACAACAATCAGCGTCAACCACCTCAACTACAACTGCTACTTATGCTACGTACCACTCAAAAATCCGCGGCTTGCCGAACTCTTTAAAACCAATAATTGAAGATGATGAGATACAGCAGATGGTAAATCTGCTTATAGAGAGACACTTTTGTGCTCTTCAAGTCATGACCGGTTATAGTCGTCCACTTTGTCGTTCACCTACCTTGTCTAGTTTAGGAACAATGAAAACTAAGTTGCAAGTGACTCGTCGTAGATTTAAGATAAGAGCACATTTTAAATATTTTATATACGAGAACTTAAGCATTGTGAAATTGCGGTTCCGTGAATAAACCTCAAATTGAAATGAAAAAAATGACCTACGGTCTCCCACGAAGTGCAAAAGAATGGTGCAAAGAAGACTAAGCCACTTTGCTCGGCTGTCAGACTTAACCAACGATTGAATGTATGCTTTGTCTAGCCATCTTGTGGTGCTACATTTGTTAGACCTCACGGAGGGACCTGGGAATTAAGGGAAAGGGCTAGTGCGTTTACTAGTCATAGCTGTCATCTACCGGAGTGTCGCCAGTAGTTCGATCATTTTTTGTTGATCAAATTCTCTCTGAGCGTATGCTCATTGGGCATAGATGATAAACAACCATACCGTTGAGGGTTAGCGGACATGCTGCTTCCACAAGAACTGTTGGGGCAAGTCTAGATAGCTCAACATGCCCGGCCCTCGGTAACTTAAATATAGTATGCCTCACGACGATTCCAAGTCCGCAAGAGATGGATGATGATCTAGAATTAGAAACAATTTCCTTAAACAAAAAATCATTCTAGACTTTACTGAGACTAGCTGGTCGCGCCTCCACGCAATTATAGCTACTGAAGATACGACATGATTGCTCACAGATGCACTCCTACATTAACACACACACACAGTTCCGGCTAAAATCGAGTATCTCTCTGGCCAACGGTGTACATGCGGCATGATCTTTGTCGCCGCGCCAGCCGTTTTCGCCGCTTCTATTGTAGATGATGACTCAACTCAGATGATCAGTTCATCATTTGATAAGTAGCTAAGTGCTTCTGTCTCAATGGCTCAGCGGTCAGTAGACGCAATGATTGCTTTATTAACGTCTATCAGCTTTGGATACGCCATCTGGAACCGACAGAGGCAATCAATGAAGAAACGGCAAGTTTGGGCGGAACGGCGAGGAAAGTTGCCTGGAAAACGGCATAGATGATACTAACATGTTTCTATGTCAGAGTGACCTGAACTCATTGGTTAACGCTGCTAGCCGACAAGCAATGCCGAAACGGCATCTCATATCGAAACCAAAATACGTAGTTTTAGTATCGCGGCGGCCCGATGAACGTACAGGCACAGCGTAAAAGATCCGTCCAAAGTGCCGACGATGCTCGGGCGCTGATGGCTGTCACTGCAGGTCACCACAGCTCATCGTCCGTTTATTGTTCTACTACGCATTAACAAAATTTAGTAAGTCGCTTGTCAGCTGTTCTACTCATCTGTAGAGCTTATTCAATGTTACCAGCTGGACGAAATAAGGCCGCAGTCATCCATTTATAGTGGCAAGTTTACGGTAGGCTACAATTGAGTTGAGAATAATGTATAGCTGTATTTGTCGTTAATATTCCAGTGCATGTGGTATGAAACAATTTTGGGAATTTTAAATGACTTTTGCAAATTATTTACATACATTGCTCTTAAGCGTGTACCAGAGTGTACTAAGGACTCAGAGCATAAGTTCTATGGTTGAAAACATAGCTCAATTGCAGCAAACTCAAATTGTTCAACTATCAGACCAAATACGATGCCCAGGCTGTGATCTGGAAAGCAGTTCACTAGTAGCAGACCTATGACTTGGACCTAGGACCTCTTAGATAAACGGCAATTACTTCTCTATTCAATCACCTTGGTTTTTCTCATTTAGGTCTTTTCAGAAAAAGACGGACTCGTACGATTCAACCTTGCATCAAACCAAAGGAGTACTTGGCTCTCAACAAATTCCTGAAATTAACGTTTTGACGAGCCCGAAAAAGCAGCCTACGCCCTCTAAGCATTTGTGCTGCGCCCTTCAGTGCGATGATGGCAAAGCTTGATTTCTTCAATAGTTTCAGCACTGTCTCGCAAGGCGTTCAACAAACTAAGCTGTTACTGACGTTAACATCAATTCTCATTCTAAGCGGACTTGTTCAGGCTTGCAGGCCGTGTTTTGCTGCTAAATTGAGCAAACTGGGACTATTACTGGACAACAGAAACACGCGGTAGACGAATAGTATTACTGTGATTTCGCAACTAGTGTGGGACTCTTAAAGCCACAGAAGCCGCATTCCTTCCTACTTCCTCAGGCATTGCGTGACATTTCTTCGACACCGGCAGAGGGGTGACTTACGTCTCTAGCTCGCTGAGCGCTTTGCCCGTGTTTTCAGCTTGAGGGGGTGCGTCGAGCTGAGGGCTAAGCTGCTCCCTTCTGTGTTCCCAATCCTTACCACATATAAGTGGACCTGCCCCAATCCTTACCACATATAAGTGGACCACGCCCGGAGCTCCGGGTATCTAAGGCACCCTAAGTATGTGGAACAGGAAACTCTTGAAGCCTCTCTCGTGGCAATAATACAACAATTATGAAACTAATGCGCGTGCACATGCTGAGGAAGTGGTTTAGCTGCAACATTAGTTTGAGTAAATATAAACGTAAATGCATACATAAATGCGTCCTTATATAAATATGCACTTAATATTAAGACGCAATTTCGAATTTATTGATTTAGGAATTTAATATATTCATGTTAATGTTCAAATCCACGGCGCATATCATTCGTTTTATATTTAATTTAATATTAAAGGTGGAGAATGTCATTTGGATCCCTGCGGGCGTGCATCTCTGAAGGGTCGCCAGGCCAAGGCCGCATTGCCCCGTTGCACATCCAGCGATAGGCGCTCGCATATATATATATATATACACATAGTATTCAGTCGACTGACACAGTATTTGTGCGGACGATGCTTGCTTGGGATATTGTACCTCATGTGCTGGTCACCATCCCTCCAATGTCGCAAGTGAGACAACTGGAATTGCTATTGACATAAGAGGTCTCTTACTATCTCCATATATATCCCTCTCACTGTTTGGTTTCTGTCTCTCGGTCTCAATCTCTCTCTTCCTCTCGCTATTTGGTTCGTTACCAGATCGAGGGCACCAGCAGTGACGTTGTCGGGTTAATCTGCCTATCCGATTAACTGCTGCCTTTGGCAGTGGTCTGTGATGTTGTTTTTGCTGTTGTTAATGCTGCTGCTGCTGCAATTGTTTGTCGTCGTTTGTAATAATGTTGTTGTTGTTGTTGTTGTTGTTGTTGTCTGCTGCAAGTTTTGTTTCTGTGTTGATTGATATTGTGACCGTAGTCGGGGCAGCAAGAGTGGTAAGGGCAGTTGAATAGTAGCAGTAGTAATACAAGCAGCATGAGATGAAGTTGCTGCAGAAGGATTTGTAACAGTCCTAGCAGCCGATATTGTTGTCCCCAATTTAGCCCATTGGACAGATCGTCACGGATCTGGTGCGCTTGATCTGACCACGCTATATGCCCCTAGGCAAAGACGAATCGAGAACGACAAATGCTTCAACGAATGCCGAGCGAGGGGTAATAACTGTTGTGACAAAGTCCCGCAGTGCGCCAGCAGCGAGATAACGACTTGCTTGCCTATTGATCAATGGCAAAATCACCCCATAAATAGATTTGGCCTAGTGCGACACGTTACGTACTAAATATAGAAGGCCGTAATTAGCAGACTTACGTGAATACGCGTTTTGTCGGTGATACGCCACCTTATTTAGACTCTTACTCAAGGTTCAGGTATAAGCTTATTTCAAAAACGATCTTTATGTCGATGATCTTGGCGGAGACGAAATTTGTTTTGTACCACACCCCTCAACGGGCATTGAGACCGAGGTTAAACGCACGCAATATCTCCCTCCGAGTAGGCGCTGTTAACCCGCTCGGCTTAGAAGCAAATGCTGCACGAACATATTAAATGGGACAGTCAGGTGAGGTCAAGCGTCAGGGTTTGCTACGCATCAACGGTGGCCTCGTGCGTTTGCGAAGAACCAAGGCTTTGCTTAACCTCCTGGAACATGGGCACAAAGTGCTTCTGTAGCTAATTCTAATTTACGAAATAATTACATGGAAGGCCATGCCTTTAACGACTCCAGACAAGTTTAGAGTATTTCAGAATGACGCAATTCGAGCCACAAATAGTAAACCCCGCTCACACACGTCGAATGGGTGTGACTCCGTCGTGCACCAGGCGTTGGCGTCTCAATCTTAATCAGTTGATACGTTTAAAATTAGCGGTGCTTGCCCAAAAGGTGCAAAACAAGACAATCCCTTTAGATTGTGCTTCCGACTTCGCTTGACCCCGAGGCTAACTCTTCTTCGGCACTCTCTAGTCAACATGCGGTTCACCACTCTACCCAATTTCACCAATAAGCTACCATTGACTATAAGAACGATGAAACAAGCGCCTCATAGGAAAATAAGGTGCAAGCTCTTAGCAAGGTAAAATTATGTTGGTAATTGTGGGTTTTTACCTCGTTCTTACTCTCACGTTTATTCACCTGGTTTATTCATTATTATTGTTCTTCGTTTATGTACACTACAGTGTATATTAGTAAAACAGTGGGTATCACACACCCAGCTCTAACGAAGGGTCGCCGATTATAAAGCGGCTTCCCTGCTAAATTTGCACACCCCGAGACCATCGAGGGTTGTTTGATCTCCACGCTAAACGAAAAAGTTAGCGGTAAGAAAACAGACGGGACGCGGAAAATGCGGAAGAACGAGAGGGCACGGTTGACAGAAGGTGGAGGTCGGTCTGTATTAACAAAGCTGGCCCGTGACAGCAGAGAGAATAGCCCCTCCTGTGCTAAGCGCAGCGCTACAGCAGCAGCAGCAGTAGCGGTGGTAACAGCAACAACACCACCACTATCTTCGAAACAAATAAACCGATGGATGACAACACGCCAACTGCAAAGGAAATGGCTACAACATCGCCAATGGAGACTACCGCCGAGGCAAGGAATGATGAGAGAGGTAACGTTGGCCTTGTCACCGTCTAACGGAGGAGAAACGGCGCAGAAAGGTATGCAAAAACGCGTAGACAGAAAGACAGTGTATCTGATGGAGTGGGCAATCTCGAAGTGTATGCTAGATCTGGCAGATTAGCGCTTTGAAAATAGCACGACTGGCGGCAAAAACGTTATCTGTCAACCTATACACCTAGTTCGTCGACGAACATTTCTGTGAAGGCGGTATTCAAAGTGCATCTTGTTTAGCCGTTGAGGTGATGGTGCTTTCTACGAGAAAGTTGTTATGAGAAGCTTTATTATGCCTAGCGGTTTGGTTTCTCGCAGGAGGCTGAATAGGTCTAGAGATGCAGACGCGGAGACTATCAGGTATCTGCGTAGGCTGCTTTCTTGAAACTGTGAGGGACTTAGCGGATCTAGCGCGGACCTTAGGAAGTCTTATCAGCGGGAGCAACTGCATATAATGCGAAAAAGTTTCGCCGGCTGGCAGTTCTACCTGCGGAAGGCCGTAGTAGACAAGTGCGTGGATTATCAAACTACTTACATAAGGGTATACCGCCGGCCCAATGTGTGGAAAACGCGGATTTCTGTGTGGGCCTCTCGACTATGAGTCAAAACATAGTCGTCTTCTACCTCCCTTCAAGCCTAGACCCGTCTGAGTTCGCGGACACGATAAGTTCATGTGTATCAGGTTTAGAGTTGTCTGTGCCACCTATCGTCGGTGGCGACTTCAATGCCCGTATTGACGGTAAACTACTAGCGATAACGGTGAGGTGCTGCTCTAGTTAATTGAATAATATGGTTTGAGATGTGCAAATGCATGCGAACCCCACACGTGTATAAATCATAATTGACAACTTGTTAATGTTGAGTTTCACAGCCTTGTTGATGGCGATACTTACACGGTGCCGGGACCTCCGTGATCAAAAACGCGGAGATCCCAGGAGGAAACCTCGCCATTGCACTTTGGCAAAGCTGAGACCTGCCACCCTTCCAAACTGAAAAAATAGGGCATGTGATGTTTGCTTAAAAGTTTCGATGTTGTCGAAGTGGCTACCGGTGTCAGTAGTTGTGAATTGTATTGATTGTATTGAACTGTATTGATATACAGAAAAAACAACGAGGCGATTCACACTTGGTTGCCATAAGGTATGTAAACCTTTCACACCAAGGAGTTAATAGCCTCAAGGTGGGCTATAAGGTGGACACTTTGGAGCAAACTATACGAAATGTATCATGACAGTGGTTCTCTCAGGATTGGTGTCTCGTCTACCATGGAGTGCTCAAGCTCTTGCGCCAATCGACGGTAAAGGCACCACCGCAGCTGCTAGCCAGACGCAGGTTTTACTACTTTAATGTTTGAAAGCTTGCTATGGCCACAAGCGTCATTACGCTGGGTCCGACGACATCCGATTGATCTGAACAGAGCAGAACGAAAGAGAAGAAGTGCTGGCTTTAATGACTGACTGCTCGCTCGCATTAAAAGAAGATACTATGAATTTGCCCTTTGAGGTAAAAGTAGTAAGACAGGTCCTGCGCTCGCTTCCGACAGGAAAAGTGAGGAGGTCAGACCGGGCCTACTGTCGGGCTCGGTGGCGTGGAGGGTGCATTCGCGGAGGAGACGCATAGGTGCAGCAAAGACCAGGTATACTACGAGCATTGGATGCAGCCGCTTTTGGCAAACTATGTTTGTAATTTCTGTCACGAGGCCATGAAACGGGGTCAAATGCCAGAGGTCTAGCATATCGCCACGCTTTCTCTGCTATAACTACGGACCAAGATGGCGATGACAGACGAGATCCAAACGTTGATTTAGCGTCAGCCCAGTGGTTATAAAACGGATCGCGTACGTGACCGAGATCCTTCCGCCTTTGGCTTCCAGAAGAATCGGGAAACGCGTAATGCAATCCATATGCGTTTGTTAGAGATAGAACGAGCTGTGACAAAACTCGATGGCAATTTGTACACAGTCTTTATAGATTGCGTCACGGTATTCGACAAAGCAGCTTGAGATATTCTGGTGAAGTTTTCATTATTTTAGAACGAGCTCCAATGCGCACATCGTCGAGGAAGTGCGCACAGCCATTGTCTCTCTTTATGCAGAGGTTGGTGACATCCGGCGACTGTCCGTCCCGACGGCAGTAGCACTTTTTAACCATAACATTGTTCCAATGCTGATGTATGGTCTTGACAGAGATACTTTACTTGGGAAAATGTTGGTTTGTCTGTGAAAGCTTAAATGATCCAAAACAAATACTGGCAAAAAACGGCGAAAATGCTCACAGAGTAGTATGCCCCGAAAAACATCCAGCGTACCCGGACGAGTTAAGGGCCATTTTGTAATAACAGTCCAACAATTGATCACCTTAGCTACAGATGTACTTGCAGCGGTCCTTCTCGTAACTGCAGATCGTTTAGCCTTTTAATAAGCATATCATTTGCTTGCACTTGCCTTCGATTACAATTCACTTACGTGCATTTGCTTACGAAGACCTAACTGAGGGGCTTTACGAAGCCTTAGCTAATTTTGTTAAAAGTCTGCAATAAAGTGAAGAACCAGTAAGGACGGTAAAGCTTACTGTTTTAGGAGCCTGTTTACCTCCTCTGTGGTCAAAGAATGTTGGTGGTTTTGCACCACCAACATGTCACTAAGCTTGTCATGTTGGTGGTACAAAAAGCGAACGATTTGTTCTGACCTATTTTGTGCTCAATAGTTCTAAAGAATACTTTAGTGGACCAAATAGGCAGTAGAAAGTCAGAGGCCTGCTGGCTCTTCGGCTTGGGCCGCTAGAATGTGGCGCTATCTACGCAGCGCGGCCTCTTGCAAGATATCCTTCGCCTACGTTGTTCGTAACGCCTAACGATTTAAGCACAAATGCATATTTAATTGAATAATATATAGGACTTCTGCCCCAGACGAGTTGTACAACCAAAATAGACTAAGTGTTGCAAAAGCTTAAAGCGTGCGTAAACGAGCCTCTCTCTCGAGCCGCATATTTGCGAATACCAGCTGTCTTTAAGCCGGGATCATCGTAACGATGTTGGGAGTTTTGCAGGACCACTTGAAGTATAGGACCCGGTCATCTTTATAAAAATACACATAAGCTCAGGATATATCGGTGATGCTACCTTGAGACGTAATCTAAATATCTATTGAACGACAGGTGTCAGGTGGTTGACCTACGCACCCACAAGCTCCCATCGAGTGCTAATGATGATGCCCGTTATTGGGAAGGTCGGTTAGATCGAATAATCTAATGGCCAGGTTGGAATGCCTTTCGCTGCCCGGGGCCGGCACGGACTTGTTCTTTCTATGTCCTTTGGCCAAACAGTTGAAGGGAACGATATCCCTTCGCATGTGGGTTGCTGACAGTATTTAATCGTTGGATTGACAGGCACCTACGATATGCGATACTTCAACTCTTTAATTTATTACTGTCTAAAGCAAACACAAACCGGACTGCTCATTACCATAGGGGCATAACTTGGCATCCAAAAAACAAAGAACTTGACTTCCCCTGTGCTATGTCGTCCATATGCGCGGTAACGCGCCTAATTAATCAGTTGGCTCCAAAAATCGTATAGGGGTGCTTCACAAAAAAGAAGGTACTCTATCGAAAGCAGTACATTTTTTTCCGTATGCAAGCTTTCAACGAGTGCGGACTGATGTGGTACGTGAAAAATACAGGAAGACCCAAGCTTATACAACAACCAATAAATCTAGAAGAAAAGGCTAAGCTGCAAGCTGTCAGACGTTCTGGCGCAAATATATAATACGTAACTTAATGCCATTTTCGCGGTGTCCGCAGAAACCAAAAATTGCACTGTAGCAAGCCATACTTACTGTGGTCGGAGCTGAGTGCATGAACGCAGACGCTACTTTTAGAAAAAAAGATTATAGAAAGAGGTTCCAAAGACCCAGTTAACGACACAACGGGAAGGCTTTGATATGGAACGGCGGTACGTTATCTGTCATCTTAGTCCCATTCCACATTAGCCGCAATATGACCTATCCAGGGCATGGTGCGGCAGCTGATATGTAATAGGTAGATCATCAAATAAATTGGTTAACGAATTTTTTGTAGAATCAAGGATAAAAAAATATTTTTTTAAAAGTTTTATAAAAAGCAGACATAATTTACAGACATTTGCTATCACGTATATACTTATATAATGAACATATTTATTAATATCTAAAAATATTAATTATCCATTTTCACACACCTCAGCAAAAAGCAGCGTTTGACAAAAATTATGCAGTGTGTACTGCAGTAAATACCCCTTATTTGTGCGACCTCCATATGAAAAATAACCTAAGTCGAAAAACCCATATTGCGACTCTTCTGCCAAATAACTTACAATTTGTCGTTGCTAAGGATTTGCATTGTTAACAGAAACATTTTGTAGAGATTTAGTGCTTACCTAGATACCCGCCCCACGGTAACAAGCAATGTTTAAATAAGTCGCTTCCTAGAACAGGTATGAGACCGCAACTCGCGCGACTAAACGTATTTAATGTCTGCTCAACGGCCCGTGAGTCGAACTAAAAAAACTTACGAAACGCTGAAATGCTCAAGTGTTTTGGTCAGACGTGACCCACACCGTCACAGTCGTACGGATGTGCAATGCCGGTCACGTTAGCCATGCCGCTGTCAACTAAGTAGAAGCCATTTTAAAGCGAAAAGGGTTATCGCAAAGGTACTAATTTGCCTCGATGTCGTTTTGGAGGTTCCTGCCGTCTTCTTGGCTGTGACGGCACTGTCGTGTTTGGTTTAAGTCACACCAAGCGGCCAGGCTACCCGCAATAAAGCTAGCTTCAATATAGAAGAGATCGCATTAGAAGGATCTTGTGAATCAGTCATTATTCTTACAATACGACTTTACTTACGAACTCAACCATCTGCAATACAGACTGACCTACAGAAGGCGATGCAATATGTGAAGAGGGCTACTCTTGTGTTATTGGAAAAATCTGGTCTAGTGAAAACTGCAATCAAAACTGGACTTTGTTTTTTGCCCCGCCCAAAAGGCTGCTTAGGTTCAGATGCTGAGACTCATTGAAACCCAAGTGACACTTTGGCCGACCATTAAATGTCTGGGCTTAACTTTACAGGAGACGTTTAGATATGAGTTAGACGTTTAGATGTTTTTACGCGTAAATCCTTTGCAGTAATTGCATTTACTTATCGACTTAAAAAAAACTAAGGTGGCAGTTGAGGGTCGTCTTCTGGCTTTTAAGTTGCTATTAATGCCAACTCTTTGTTATGGTATCTCTATTTGGGCGATTCGTAATAGGAGTATAACTCACAGAGCGTAAGTCATTCAGAGTGATGCTCTTAGGGCAGTCTACAACTGACACCGTATCGGTTTGGTCCGTAAGTGTTTTCATGACTTTGAGCTTCTGCCGGCAAGACATATATACAGAGCAAAAACTGCTTTGCTTGCATTTCTTGCGATGTATAGAGGAGTTATTCCGGATGATGCTGCGTTTTATGTGACAGCCGCTGTTAGGCGTGCGACTCGGCAACGGAATTTGTGAGGCCGGTAGCTCTAAACGAGTCTACCCGTCATGCTCCCGCATACACTCTGCCGACTATCTGGACCGAGCTTCCCGAGGATATTCGCGCATACAACTCAGCCATAATATTTACACGTAAGGGAAAGACGTATCGCGTGCAAAATATAGTCGAAGCTACTCATCTGCTATTATGTTAAAAAAAGCTTATCATGTTGTGGACGGGATAATTTATAGCAACCACAATTGTTAGTTTCGTATGAAGCAAGACAATTTAAAGCGTTTTTAATCGGCTTAACATGCAAGGGATTCTTTGCGAAAAACAAAACATTTATTATTGGCTGGCTCTTTTCAAATTTATAGCAAAGTTATTCTGGCACGAGAAGCAGAACGTATACGTATTTCGAAAAAAATACGACGTATGATTAATGTGCCAGATGTACAGATGTGTGCATGAGCATCTAATAAATTGCATGTGTGTGCAGTTACAGCCATGCAGGAATGCGGAAATTAGTGTACAAATTCCCGAGAATAACGCATTTGACATGACCTAGTTAGTTCTGCTGTCTTTTATTGTCGACTGCCGCGTTTCCGCAGAAACGTTAATTAAAATCTCTAATCTATTTTTCTCATTTTAAGATATCGATTCGACGGGGGAGCCACACCAAACGCCCTCTGTTTGTTGGTTTGCTGCGATGTGCATGAAAAAAAACATGGATTTGTTTATGCACTCGCTTATCTCGACATTGGCAGAACAAGCCAGTTGTAGGTATGTACCGTCAACGATCGCAGCCAGAGCAAATATATTTATGACCGACTTCATATACGGTTGCATGGGGGTGGCAGTCCGCACCTAAGTCTTGTTGTCAGACAACAATCTGGTCACCAAGCAGAGCCACACTGGAGACGCCAAATATTACTTTGCAACGGTGTGTTTCCGATTAATATTGTCAATTTGAGATATAATGTAGATCTACCCTTATTAATGCTTTTGTCGGACAAGCGTGTTAAACACTTGTCTCCTTCTGAATAGAAACGATGGCTATGGACGCGCAGAGAAGACTGTGTCGAGCGGTATAACGATGCGCTACAAGCAATGTTTTCCAAGGAACGTAGAGACTCAGTTGGCAGTCTGTATTCTTCTTAATGCATCCTTTTTGGCCATAGACTGTACGCGAGGCTTGCTGCCACCCTAGCTTTTGAGATATCGGCGGGAACTTCACTTTCGGTGATCTATTTTTTACTTGCTTTTCCTGCTTATAGAAGGCCAACAAAGTGTGCCACTACATTCAAAACTCACTGTCTTAAACAAATGTAGTAGACACGCCTTAGCCAGCGCCCGTAGTGTGGTTCGTCTCAACGGCAACAGACTGTCGCAAAACCCAGCAGAATAAGTTAGTGGTAAATTATCTATACAAAAACTACCCAAATACGAATGGTGGTGTGAATTTAGTTTGCTATAATACAAATTATTATTATTGTTATTACGAGCAGCAACGTTGTGAAGCATTATATATATTCTTCTAAATAAACCAAGAATTTATATATATATATATATATATATATATATATATATATATTATTATTATTTTGCCTCGATCTGGAGATAACAATTCTGGGGTACAAGTGTGTAGAGTATATATTTTACGGCACTATAGATTCCTATTCCGATTCAGCATCCCTATTCCCAATCTCACACGCAGACCGTCGGCATCGATGTTCTGCCGGAATACGTCAAATGTGGAGAGAAAACACATATACGTACCTAGTGCGACACTCACGCAGAATGCAAAAGACGCAGAATTTAAAGGGCGTATGTCAGCCTTACATAGGGTACTTTGCTAGTAACTGAAAATCTTACATAAAGCTGCCAGCCTTGTTAATTATTTTGCTTTGTTTTTTGCATTCTTGAGATCTGGTGGCGCGCTTTACTCACCTAGGGCGCCGGTTTCAGCTGAAGCGTAGCTTTAGCCGTCGGAGGCCAGACCAACAATGCGTCTTATTTAATAAAAAAAACTTTGCCTGGCGATTCCCACCGCTCAGCCTTCCCATCTGTGTGTCCCCAGTGTGTCTACACATGATATTTCCTTCCTTTGACAATGATGCTTGGATGTATCAGTGCAAAACCGTACACGGGCATTAGCCTTACGGAAAAACAAATGAAGTTATGGTCATCGCACATGTTAATAATAAAACGCACTTTGATTTTTAAAAAAATTCGAGATAATGATATAATTTAATAATGACGCAAAGGTTCCCGCATCTGTACCGTTAAGCAAACTTGATTGAGTGAGCAGTGAGCAGTCGTTCGTTGCCTTTTGAACGTAATCCCAGGCTGATTTCCTGTCTGTTTTTTTTAATCTCTTTAGCATTCACCTTAACGGTGCCTAATCCTTTCAGGTGTATATCTTCTACAAGCTACAAGCAAAATTTGCTAAGAGCTTGTAGAATCAGTTGTCTTGAATGTCCTCCTGCTGCGTGGCGGAGAGCAGAAGTACTGAGAATAACGCGTTTGCTCTGTTCTTATACAATTTAGCTCCTTAATTCTGTTAACGGGAATATGACAAAACCTGACAGGCGTAGAAAATCGTAGTGGATCCCTCAGGTGAACGTCTCATTCATTAACATTGCTTTCCTATTGCACAGTTTGACTACATAGTCGATTAAGGAACTTATTACTGCACGCATGCTGTTAGCTCGCTACACATAGCTGGCACGCCGACTGTGTTTAGCTGTAATAAAGTAACTCAAACGTTTTAGTATTATGGCATCCTGTCCGTCTATTGTTGAATCGAATGAACTTTAAATGTGAAATCGCTTGTTTGTTTCAAGTCAGGCTTTGAATATCGCATGTATCAACATTTTGCACGAATGAACAAGAACGCTTACGTAAGCAATCTAAAGATTAAAATGTACGTACTGCGAATGCCGCAAACATTGTTTTAAAACAGCAAACCACATTACCTTAGACGATTATAACTCTGGCCTACGACGGTATGCAAGATAATTAAGCGATGAATGAGAAATACATGAGTGAAGTCAATAACATAAGTTAGTAGCTAGAGACTTAATTGGGTTACATTCTTAATGGCTTTAAATAAAGACACAGATACAACAAAAATATATATGCTACCAAATAAGAAGTCTTTCGTAATTTGCAACTGGAATATTGTTCATGCACAAACCTGAGAACACAGGCTCTATATTGCGTATTCAAAAGGTCTAAATGTATTATATTATAGTGTTCTGATCTACATTGCGAGTAAGTACACCTAGCTTGTTCAAAATACAGTTTAGGTTGAAATGTGTTCAAACAATATGTTTACGAATTTTTCCGTTTTCTAGCTTTTTTGAATTTTATTCATCAATATTCCCTAGCTTATGTCGTTACTGATACAGTGTGTACTCAAATATGCGGGTGTAAAATTTGATTCTGTTTGTAGTACTAGGTCTTGCTTATTTTTCTTCTTACTGCCGCTACGGTTCGTCCTTGCTGAAGCGCACTTTGGCACGTCGCAGGCAAAACCGAGCTTATGTAAAACAGGGTCCTCCCAGATAGAGTACACGGCCCTCAACAACTGGCAGGTGAATGTTTTGAAGAGCCTGAAGCGGGAGTTCACGTCACGCATTTAGGCATTTGTTCGCACCAGTCAGTGCAATAATGGCCAGGCTTAACTTCTTCAATCGTTTCAGCACTGTCCCCAACGACCAGTTTCCGAAGGAAATCGCTAATCAGACGAGGCAAGTACGCTTAAGAAGTTCTAAGACGAAGCAGTTACTGACGCTAACATATTTCCTTATTTTAATAGGGCTTGTTCAGACTAACATCTTACAAGCGTAGGAAATCATACGGGATGATTGGATAGCGTTTTGTTTCTGCAAAAATAAGCAACCTTAGCATTTAAATCGTCTCAAAACTGGCAGACGCATGTTATATCTTGTCATTCACATCCACTGACGTGCACTTTATGAAGATTAAAGCGATGACTTCTAGACTTTGTTCGTGTGCCACACTGCGTCTTCCTCACGAAACTCACATGTCAATCCTGAATGGCCATACGAATGATACATGCCAATCCTGAATGAGCAACAAAGACACATACGAGATTCTTTTAACCGAGGCCAAAAGCGGCACAAACACGGCATCTTTGAAAGTACTCGGAAGATCGGACGTAGGAGCACAACTGCACGCAGACACATTTGCGCCATGAGGTCCTTATCTGGATGTAAAGTAAAGTTCGGGCTGACCCTCAGCCAATATTTAACGTCCACGGAACTGTTTTTTCACATTGCTTTATAGACGAACGCCCATAAATACAAATGTGCAACGGTGGGCTCGAATCCGCGCACCTATGTGTCTCCTTCAGCTGCGAGGCGCACACTAATGCACCACGCCACCGAGCTCGACCCTTACCTGGATGACCTCGGGACTTCATGTATGCCACGGTCTCAAAGTCTTAGAGCTTAAGAACCTCCATGTGCTCCGGTGATGTGCAACAATAGATGGTGTCCTCCACGTCAGGAGGTCTCTGTGTTCTCGATCATAATCATATATGAGTGGAACCGCCCATATCGTACCATGCTTAGAGGTTCGGGTATCTCTCGGTGAGTTTCGTAAAACAGCTCCAATTGCACAAAGATATATATGATTTAGTAAAACAGTGACAAAGTTAATGTACGTGCACGCGCATATCTAGATATGTGCGTGTTATATATATATATATATATATATATATATATATATATATATATATATATATATATATATATATATATTGAATTATTCAGTCAGCTGACACATTACTGGCGCACACGATGTTCAGGATATTTTACTTCCTGGCCAGGTCACCATCTCTCCGAGGTCTCATGTATGTCATATGTCGTAAGCGAGACAACTGGAATTGCTATTAACATAAGAGGTCTCTCACTATCATTCGTATTTCTCTCGTTCTCTCACGCTGTTTATTAGTACGCTCCCAGGTCGCGCTAGCCATGACGTCGCCAGACTAATCTGCCTATCCGATTAACTGCTGCCTTTGGCAATGGTCTGATGTTGTTTTTGCTGTGGCTATTATTATGTCGTTGTCGTCGTATCGTCGCCATTGTTGTTGTTGTTGTTTTTGTCGTTGTTGTCGTTGTGGTTTTTGTGGTTGTTGTTGTGACTGTTGTGGTTGTTGTCGTTGTCGTTGTTGTGGTGGTTGTTGTTGTTGTTGTCGTTGCTTGCTGCCAGTTTTGTTCTTGCGGTTATCGTTGTTGATTGACGTTGTGACTGTAGTCGGAGCGGCGAGAGTAGTAGAAGCAGTTGTAGTAGTAGTAGTAGTTAGTAGTAGTAGTAGTATTATTAGCAGGAGACGAAGTTGCAACCGAAGGATTTGGAACCAGCCATAGCAGTCGCTGATGGTGTTGTCGCCAATGCTGCTTATTGGACAGATGAGCGTCACGGGTCTGGTACGCATCACTTGAGCGCGCCCTATACATATGCCCCCAGGCAGAGCCGAATCGAGAGAGCGACGAACGCGAATCGACGGGCCGACGGGTAATGACTGTTGTAGCGAAGTTTTGTAGTGGGCTAGCAGCGAGATAACGACGAGCCTGCCTTATTGTTGCTTATCTATCTGTCAGTGGCAGAACGACCCCATACATAAACTTCGTTTTGCGCGCGAACTACCTCTACGTACGTACTAAATATAGACCGCTGCTGTTATTAGCAGCTGTATGTGGGTACGTGTTTTGTTGGTGTTTAACCTAATTTGGAGGCCTAACTAAAGGTCGCTATATCACAAGGTAGTGAGTGATAGGCTGTAGATATTTGCAATACGTGGCTGATCACGTATTGCATTCTACGTTAGCCGAGGTCTTCTAAACATTATAATCTGTTGGCCAGTTCTCGCTTCTCTGGCCCACATATTGACCTGACTACTATGAACAATTTTAATATTTTTCATCCTCACGTTTATTTCACTCATGCATATAACATCGACACTTATACTGTCAGCTGCTCTCGACGCGCTATTCGAGAGAGGCAGTGCAACGATCTCTCCGTTAAGACCATGTATGCATTATACTTCGTACACGCTTGAAAACATAGTCGAATAATGCACTTTGAGTACTGTTCGTGGAAATTTGGAGTTCGTGGAGGTAGAAAAGTGCTGCCGTGGAAACGGACAGTCACCTACCTTTCCATAAAGGGTGACTAGAGCTGTGCACACTGTATGATGGAACTGGTGCCCCAGATACCGAAAAGAGTTGACAAATTGCAACGGTTGGCCGCGAAAACGTATACCGTTTTTGGCAGCCAATCGACACTCTCTTCTAAATTTCACAACTTTAGCCTGCATGGAGTCAATTTCCAGTTATTTCAAGACAAGGACCACCTCTGACAGAGAACTGACGCGCTTTCTGGCACACAGGTCGCGATAAGCGACTACTTTGTCATCTGCGTACATCACAACTATTGTGCTTAGGTACTTCTGTCAAATATAGCCGACAAAATTGCCAGGCATAAAAGTGAAGGGGACGCAGCTAAGTGAGACTCTCTGCGGGGTTCCCATATGTTGTCTTACCCGCAACACGCTCTGTGCACCCTGTACCGGAATCCTCATCAAAGAGGCTTGATGAATTACGCTCAAAAGAGGGCCACCAATCGCTGCCTGTCGGAA
Source organism: Dermanyssus gallinae (assembly GCA_003439945.1). NCBI lineage: Eukaryota > Metazoa > Arthropoda > Arachnida > Mesostigmata > Dermanyssidae > Dermanyssus > Dermanyssus gallinae. The sequence goes on along the minus strand of QVRM01005948.1, from coordinate 391,298 downwards.
TTACTTCAGCAGAAAATCTTGAGGTGCTTTGTCAAAGGCCTTGACGCAGTTTATAATAATTGCATATAAATGGCCACAGCTCGTTGTCCCTGTGATTCAATCACATGAATTGCAGCAGGCATTCCTCGACCTATCCGAACGCCAAATTGCCCTGGCGGAAGGGTCTGGTCAGCCACGTACTCGATTAATTCTATAATCAATTTGCAGAACATCTTTTTCTGCGTTGCTTCAGACGTTATACTGCGGTATAAGTTTGCGTATGGCCCGTCATCGCCATGCTGGCTCGTAGGTAGAAGAGAAAGCCTGTCAATGTGCCAACCTCCTGTTATGTGTCCCCCTTCATGATCTCGTTGAAGAAATCACAAAGATAGTTTGCCAAGAGCGACTCAGCCTGCACCCAATGCTCGAAGTACACTTGGTTTGGTACCGCACTCTTTCCTCAAGAAAGCGAGCGCATAACCTGGCATACTTTTTGTACCTCCAAGGGCAGATTTCTAGTATACTGTTCCAATGTGAGTCAGCTTTTAATCATTGGAGAGGCCAGGCGTACCGACTCACATTTATTTTAGAGGATGCTAACGTGGCTTGTAAGCAAGTGGGTCGCAAGTTGTCATCAGTCATTTCTTAGCAATTGATCCCGGTACAAGTAGGATCTAGCAGTCACGGTTTCAACGACTAGGTGTTGAACATCTTAGGAAGGCACTACGGACAGAGGCGGCGTTTTGTCGTTGCATCTTGAAGTACAGGCGTTGTCTGAAACAAGAGAGCGATCATAAGCGTTCAGAGCAAGACAGAAACCGCAATACCGTGCGGGTTACTATTTACTCAAGTGTCGGAGTCAATAACGTCCACAAGTGAGAGACATCCAGCACACCTGGAAAAGTGAGGATTCATTGTCTCGCTCAAAAGTTGGTAAACTCAGATGATCTGGCAACGGTCCCTTCACAGCCCTGTTAAGCGATTTAGGGTATGGGACCCGGCAGCCTTTTAACCGTTACACTAAAGCCTATATATATATATACATTGAATGTGCTACTGAACGTCCACTGGAAGACATACCACATTGCATTGTGGTTGCAGACTGACAAGTACTTTTTAGTCCCATACTAGCTACGGCAGAATGTAGCTAAGCTAAGCTGACCTTTAATATCAAAGACTTGCCATTTAGGAAACCAGACCATTGAACTCTCCCTATGCTACGTCGTCCATGCGGGCGGTAGCATCTTTAACTAACCAGTTACTCCCTAAAGTAGTATAAGGGTGCTTAATCGACGAAGATGAAGAAGGTGCTTAATCGAAAGTTCTTAATCCAACCACTTAATGCATGGCGGACAGTAAGTCCCCTAAAACTCAAGCTCTCACCGAGTGCGGGCCGATGTGATACGTCAAGAGAACAGGCAAGTCCTACGCCATACGGTGACTAACAAAACGTAGGAAAATAGATAACAAATGATCCGACGTTCTGGGGCAACAAGTGTGGCCAATTGTTCATGTCTGCAGTGACCACAAGCGTCTCCAGACAATAGCCGAACCAGAAATTGCTTTTGATTACAATCATAATAACCTATACTTGCTGCAGTCAAAGCAGTCTGAGCAGATGAACGCGGATGCCATGTGTTGTCAGATATGACGAACACAAGAAGCGCCAAATAAACAACAAAAAGGTAGTTGGGACACCTTAGCCATATTCTCTATTAGCTGCAGTGCGACCGATCCAGAACAAGCTACCCTAGCTGAGTAAAATACGGTCCGCATATACGCCGCACTGCAAATTTCGTGCGTTTTTTCTAGTGGTACCAGAAGATAAGCGAGGGTTACTGCCAAGGATGGGATGCATGCTAAAAGCAGTACTGTAGGCTTCGAGCGGTATTAGAACTCTTACACTTAGACTGCAAAGGGGACACCATATGGCATGTCTGTCATGATAGTTTATGCGACATAAAACAAATGAAGACTCTTCTTTCTTATTTGGGCAAGGCAATTCTTACGTGCAGTTGTGTCTACGCATGCCATTATGTTTAGAGTTTTAGCCTCCGTATTGCCATTAGCCTGAGTCGTTGTTACACTAACGTTCTGCCGCATAATTTTATACGTTTTCGTTTCCAAGCATTGCTACAGCAAGTAGGAACATTTTGTGGTGACGTAATGCCTACCGCGGTCTACTAAACGACTAAACGTACTGTACGTCTGCTGGACTAGAGGTTTGCGAGTCGAACTGAAAAAACTTTGCAAGTTTCTGGTCACACGTGACCCGCACGCGGGTTCGGGGGATGTACAATGCCGATTCCGTTAGCCGCACCGCCGTCGGTTTGGTGGAAGACATTGAAAACGCGAAAAGACGGCCACAACCAATGTATTCAGAACAGTGTTTCGTTAGGTCAGATGGAATATACTAATAATCACGTGGCCTCGGTACAGTCAATATAATCAAGTCCACGTCTAGCATAGTCAGGTCAGCTCGTTCTAGGAATACAGACCTCATATCAGGCCCCATTATGGAGCCCGTCTCACGAAGCAATGCGAAAGCAGTTCTGCGTAGACGTTAAATGTTGGCTGAGGGTCAACTCGAAAAAGTTTCTGGGAATACAGATTGGCAAACTAACCGCGAGCTCTAATTGAGAGTACCCTGACAGGTAGTTGTAGTTTTTGCTAATTTATTTAGCCCGTAATAATATGATACGTAACGTTTTGTAAAAATGCTAATGCCTCGCAGTGGCCGAGGCTGTCTGTGTACCATTTGTGATAACGAGAACACAAGCTGCTGTTTCCGCGGCCACCTGCACCCAAGAAGCTGTTACGCTAGGCGCAATATACAGAAAAGAAGCAGTCACAGCCGCTTCATTTCGGAACGAGCCCCTACTACATAACTCCGTAGTGAACCTGTCGATCGCGCGCCTCTTGAGGCCTCTTAAACACGTCTACATAGACTGGTTCCGCTGCCCTGCCTTGACTGACAAAGAAAATCACGACGAGTAAAACCTGCATCTGCAGGGCCGTGAAGGTTTTGGTTGCGGTGAACGGACCTGCTATAGAACTGTGTATGACGTACTCGGTACGACAACATAATTCTCAATACACACAATTAACAGTCGATCGTTTTGACCTCGGTTGGCCTCCAGTTGGTGCCTTCAACCGATATTGGCGGCAACGCACAAACTTCTTTGTAAAAAATCCACGAGTATATTTATCTAAATACAAAAATAGTCATTGTATATTGTTAGTTGGCTGTTTGCGAACACGTAATACGCTGAAATTATACGCTCGTGGAGAGCGATACAATGTCGGATTAAATGTTTAAATTTCCAGATTTGTGCATATGCGTGTGATTAATGGCATGGGCAAAAGCGGACAAGGTTTGCCCGCTTTTGCTGACTTACTGCAACAAACATGATTAAAGTTTTGCTTGTTCATGCACACTACAGGTTAAGCCCTAGTTGGCGATTTGAGCTTTGACACCCTTTCGTATGTTCTCAATTATAAATCCTACATTAGAATACATTGCCTTCTCCTTGTTTATAGATAGTCTGCACACGATGCTTGTTGCATGCACCCTAGGCTGCTAAATTTGGTCGAGACGGGTTGCGTGGTGCCTTCGCGTGCGCCTAGCGATTGGAGGGGACACATAGGTGCACGGGTTCGAGCCCTACCGTTGCACATTTGTGTTCATGGGGTCCGACCCACGAAGCAATGCGAAAACAGACCCCTAACTGTTGGCTGTGGGTCAACCTAAAAAGTTTAGCCTGCCACATTTCCTTTTTTCTGGGTATAGATAATGTACGCCTTTGTGGCAAATTATAAAGTGACCTATCCGATCTAATGGGACGCGCCTGGCAATGCGCTTCAGATTAATAATTTGCTGCACAATATATCGCTGTACATTGCTGCAAAAGTCTTACTGACACTAAGAGACGAGCCGTCAGGATTCTGGATCTTACTGCTCGCGTTGGGCTTGTTTCATAAACTATCATGTGCTAACTAAAACGTGTCAGAAATTGCAGTTCCAAAAATAGGTCACGTTTGAACCTAAAATTTGTATGTCATTGTCCTAAAAGCCAGATATTACTTTTGTAACAACGAGATCACTTATGGTTGCTCAAGCATAACCGTGAGACGGGTAGTGCAATCTGGTGCGGACAACAGTGACGGCTATACTTACCGTCCTTATATCCATAAAGTGTTGTTTTTCCTCTGCATCATAATAACACTGCCGTCAGATGCTGTTTTGGCAGCTAGCTTGTTTAAGCCACAAGTTTGATATACTTTGTAGGGAACTTAAAATAAGTACTGATGTTATCAGGTATCAGTTAGCAGAGAGAAAAATTATTTTTCTTACTTAAAATTATTACTTTGGGGAACTTTTGAATAGCAATGAGCTGCCTCTGCTACCAATATTTCCTTAGTAGGTGTAGTAAACAGAAATTCCGGATGAGCGAATTTCGATGAGAGTAGCAATAAGAAATATCGAGTTAAGGAATAAACAACAAATCATCGTGTGTATTTAACTAAGTAGCGTTAACCAAATTTGCAAATACTTAGGGACTTTGCTTCTAAAGGGCCGGACACATCGAGGTTTCATCTAGGGATTTTTCCAACGGAGTCCATTAGGCAGCACGGCGCTTTTACTTTAAGCGCGATGTTCTACCATCTATTCTCAATGAGCAAATCTAAAAGAGAACTCAATCAACAACAGGGATCGAATCCGCGACACCCCGGTAGATGACATGACAAGCGCACGTGCCGGCAAAATCGTCTACGAATTTAAACGTGGCGATGCGTCAAAGTGTACAATGTACGCCTAACGTTTTGCATCTAAGATGCATTACCTATTTCACAGGACAGACAGCTATCCTCAGTCAAAAAACATTGGTTCGTCAAGACGAGAGCTGTTTTAATCAACCTATATTTAGAAAATAAAAGCTTAGCACAAATATTATCGCAAACATATTCAAAACGCATAAAGTACAATTGCATATATATATATAAATATATATATATATATATATATATGAGAAACGATGCATATATATATATATATATATATATATATATATATAAATATATATGAGAAACGATGCATATATATATATATATATATATATATATATATGAGAAACGATCTGTGCGAACTTTCAAATGATATTACCGTGATCTGGGGTCATAGTTGGGCAGGATCTGCTACGCACATCATTGGGCAGACGCTCTTCGATCGATGCGAAATCCAATATCGGACAAATTAGCTTTTTTTCGTCGTCGTTTCCCTGCGGGGTCGTGCCGCTTCCAAGCAGACCCAGCCAGCGCTCATACTCACTAGCAGCAACGATACGTGTACAGTTCACGCGCTTCAGCGCATTGGTGTGCTATTATTACAATTGTAGCACCCGTGCACACACACACACACACCTACATACCTTCTCGTGGATTCAATTTGAAATTCTTTATTAGAATCTAAAGTGTCGACCTCGGCGCACGACGACGCCGACGACGACTCGTTAGGAACCTAACGAAAAGAGTTTTTTTTACCCCCACCGCGCAGTGGCCGACGCAGCGCACATTTAGATATATCGATCGAAAATCCACCAACTGAACGGAACCTGTATTGCAATATTAAAGTTCTTAAAGATGCGTAATGCACCAAAATGCCATATGCATTATTCCGTGCTTGAATCGAGCGTGCAAGACTTTACATTTATGAGCGTTGACGTGTTTACCAGCTGGGCGGCTGGCTACATGCCGTCCGGTACCGCATCGACCACGGTCAGTCAGTCGACATAGAATCACTCATCAATCTAATTAGTACGTGTGTACAATAAATTAAGCCTGTGAGAGGCATCAACTTAGCAGCAGTAGAAGCAACTTGGTGGCCTGTCACTTTAGACCAGACGAAATGCTAGTAGGGCCGTCAACCAACCGATCGGCGAAAGCAGACAATTACAAGAGTTGTATCGTAGATTAACAACAGTGGTCGCGCCTAGAGGATTTTCTACCGCGAGAATATTCTTACATTTTTTATAATAATAATAATAATAATAATAATAATAATAATAATAATAATAATAATAATAATAATAATAATAATAATAATAATAATTTATTTTTCGTCTGCTACGTGCAGGCGAGTGCGGTCGTGTTCTGTGTAAGCTCCGTGAATTTGTGACTTTAGTAAGTGTCTAAGTGAGTGCTTACAATTGAAATCCCTATACATTGTCGCCCTCAAGGTAGTGCATACTTCTAGTGACTTGATTTTGTGCCGGATGACTCTAATCATCGGTGTCGGAATAAAAAAAAGAAAATCGTGACCGATCAACAACAGGACGGCCAAGTGTTCCATTTTAGTGGTGGTTCTCGATCGGCCAGTCCTATGAACAGAGAGCCACACGACGCGGAACGTGCACGGCCGCTCTCTCCCGCGACGTTGCCTCCACTTCCACGTTCCGCCGGCACGCGTTCACCCTCGCCGCGGGCTACGTGTAGAAAAGCAGAGACAGACGTCGAACATCGCTGCTCTGTGAAGTGTCATCGTTCCCAAGGATTAACTGCGCAAGCTACGCTGGCAGCTAAGCAAACTCTCCGTAGAGAACAAATTTTGGACGGGCTAATGGATACCGACCGAGCTGGAGAGGGGGAAGACCCCACCACGACAGCTGATTCTCCTCCACCCAGAGAGCAGTCGAACGTTGATAACAATAACAGTGCAACTGACAGGTCCGGCTGGACATATGTGAATACAAGAGCCGAACGTGCCATCAGCGCTGCTCAACAAAAAGTGGCCAAGGCAATGGGACAGAGCACACCGGGCGGCGCCGATAACAGCGCTTTCGAGATATTTTTCGAATGCCCTGACGCACCAGATTCCTTAAAGGGTTTAAGTGTTTTAAAGATTTACGAAGAAATAAGAAAAACTATTCCGGGTGCCCACGCACGGATCACCAATCACGGTAAACTGGCAATCCGTGTAGCTCAGCCTAATCAGATTGACCATGCCAGATCCCTGCAAGTAGTGTGTGGTCTACCTATACGTCTAGTCGCCGACAACTTGGAGTTGTGGGGACGAATCACAGGTGTAAACCCGCAATTTTCCGAGAAAGATTTATTAGAATGTCTTCGGGATAAAGGGGTAGTAGAAGTTCGCAGAGAGATGTACGCCACTACCGGCCTGGGGAAAAATAAAGAGAACGTGAAAGTAATGAAACCCTCAAGCCGTGTACGCATAAGATTCGACAAAAACCCCCTGGCCGAAGTGACAATAGTTGATGAGAAGTTCAACGTTATCCTATGTCCCGGTTCACCATTGCAATGTCTTTCGTGTCATCAGTTCGGACACAAGTCATCTGAATGCACAAAAATGGGTAATCCCACCTGCAGAAAATGCGGTAAACCGGGTCATCAGATGTGGGCCTGCCAAAGCAAAGCCCGATGTGCGAATTGTGGTGAGCCTCACGCAGCAACCGATGGAAGATGTGGTGTCAAAAGAGTTTATGCAGAGGCAGAGAAGCAAAAACTGTATTCAAGAGTCGCCACCCGATTTGAGAACATTGCGGAAGACTTTCCTTCATTCTCCACGCCGGTGCATACGTCAACGAGTTGCGTAGAAACACAAATGGAACCTGGGAGGTCATACGCGGACATTACTAAAAAGTCAAGCCCGAAACAAGTCTGTGACAAAGAGGGTAAGGTACTCTGCCACCTTCCACCGCCGACTCCCCTTAAAAAGTCGCCCGCCACCACTCTGAGTAGACCAAAAACTCAGCAAAGCAGCACTCTACCGCAGAAGCACGAAATATGTCCTGCTCCGCCACAAGCATCTTATATGGTCGATGGCATTATAAAAATTTGGAAGCTCGTCAAAGGTCTACTATCTTCATGGCTGAAAGGAAACCCTCTCATTGCAAAGGTGCTAGAGTTCCTCGAATCAGAGGGAGGAAAAGTTTTCTTGATCTCTGTTTTTGAAGGAAGTAACAAGGGAGACACATCGATCTTGACCGGCTTGTATAAAGATAATTCAGAAGCGACCGCAGCCAAGTAATGAGTACTCAACCACCCCCCGCAAGTCCCGATCACCCGCAAATGCTTTCTCAACAATTATTTATTTGCGACATTTGTAGAAAAGCAGTGAAATCTCTCCGCGGCCTACGCATGCATAAGACCCGTGTACATAGGGCCCATACTCCACCCAGCAGACTTCCTTTTGGCAGTGCAAGGAGCACAGAACCCCAAGATCACGCCGACCCGATTTCAACGATACCAAATCACGACCCAAAGATTCTCATCCGAACCCTGTCCAATGCTCGCAAAACCATCAGGCTAGTGAGGATAATCCCTAGAGGAGTCAGGGAAATTTGTTCCGCAGCGTATGCAGAAGCCCTCGCTAATTTTAACTTAAGGCAGGATTACCCTCTTGGCACAGTCTAATCACCCTGCCATTACTCATGCTGAAAGTTCCCGAGCGAAAAGGCAAAGACATTACACTATGCCAAATTATTAGGAAAAACCTTGCCGAGTCTCAGTGGAGGGTGCTAGATAATGTTGTCGAAGAGCATCACAGCGACAACATACGGAATTCTAAAAAGCATCACCTTGATCGTCACAGAGCCACGATGGCAGAACGCAAGTTGGCAGAGGGAGATATCCGTTCGGCGGCTCACACGCTCCTGTCCGTTGACACCTTTGCACCACCAGATGACCATACCTATCAGGAGCTCATAAACAAGCACCCCGCCCCGCCGACCAGCGCAAGTATTGATAATCTTCCAGCACCGAATCCTTAGGAAACATGTGTTGCGCAGGAGAAACTAATAGCCGACGCTGTACGATCTTTTGCGCTGGCATCCGGCCCTGGACTTGACGTTAATTTGGCTTTGAACGGTAAACTACCATCTTTTTGCCTTCCGATTTTTTACGGAGCCGAACTGACAGCACTAATAAAGAAAGACGGCACCATTAGGCCCATAGCATGCGGCCTCACCTTGCGGAGACTGGCTGCAAAAGTTGCAATCGTGGTAAATCGAAGAGCAATTAGTAGTGCCGTTACGCCAAAGCAAGTTGGTGTTTCAGTAAAAGGTGGGGCCGAGGCTGCAGCACACGCGGTTCGAGGATTCATAGAGGCGGACGGTCCCCCACGTGTGGTAGTAAAGCTCGATTTTCGAAATGCCTTTAACACCATCCGACGCGACGTAATTCTCAATGAAGTGAAATCGAAAGTGCCCCAGCTTTTCCCATTTACATTGCAGAGCTACAGCAAGCCATCGCTACTATCTTGGGCCGATAAGGAACCTCTCCTTTCATCCAACGGTGTACAACAGGACGATCCGCTCGGCCCCGCTCTGTTCAGTATTGGAATCTCTGAGATAGTGGCCCGTATGGAAAGTCCATTAAACGTTTGGTATCTGGACGACGCCACCTTGGGAGGCCCAGTAAACTCAGTTGTCGGTGACATTCTCAAGGTGTTAAGGTCCGCAGACGAAGGAGGACTGAAACTAAATCCTTCTGAATGCAAAATCATCGCCGTAGGCGGAGATTCCCACGAGCAGGGCGAAATGTTCAGAACCATCGAAAACATCTTGCCCGGATCGAAGAGAGTTGATCAGGCGGACCTGGAAATTCTAGGTGCCCCGATTGGAGCTCGAAGAATTCTTGAGACGATTACAGTTAAGCGCAACGCGCTTTTGCGGATTAAACCCCGCCTCATCGCAATGCACCCGCAGGCAGCTCTTTGCCTCTGGAGATATAGCTTAGGCTCACCAAGGTTGAATTACATCCTGCGGACCTCCCCTGCGAGCAACGAGCTGGCCGGCCTGCAGGACTTTGACGACACCGCAAGGGAAATTCTAGGTGAAGTTCTTAACGTTACTCTGACTGACCATACCTGGCAAAGGGCAACTCTTCCCCTTAGGGAAGGGGGGCTTGGCATCAGGTCCGTGACGGAGCTTGCGCCCGTATGTTATGCGGCTTCGCTACTAGAATTTGCACAACTCGCTGGGACCCTCGTCGAGCCTAATATTCGTCATGTAATACAAGTGACGAAAGACAAGGCCGAGCTAGCTGCAAGAAACGTCATAGGCCCTGGTCCCTGGCAGGAGCGCCCTACACAGCATACGCTTGACGGTTATAGGTGCAACATTGTGGGTCAAAATCTTCTCGATAGCATGCAATCCCCCACGGAGAGAGCGGTTTTTATAGCCGCCCGAGACACCTTTAGTAGCGGATACCTAAGGGCTCTACCCTCGCCGCAGCTGGGCACCATGCTGGACAATACCTCCTTCCGCATGGTGACAGCGCTCCGAATTGGAGCTCCCATATGCGAGCCATACACCTGCTCAGCCTGTGGGACGCCGGTAGAGAGTAACGGCCTTCACCCCCTGAGCTGCATCAAAAGCCAAGGAAGAGCCGCTAGGCACGCGGAACTTAACTCGATCATAAGGAGAGCCCTGCGTCGTGCAGGCATACCGAGTACGCTGGAGCCCAGACTCGATACAAGCAGTGACAGGAGGCCCGACGGAGTCACTATTCCATTGTGGTCTTGCGGTAAGTGTCTGGCATGGGATACAACAGTATCCTGCACTGTTGCCCCGTCCTACCTGCGACACAGTGCCCTTGAGGCCGGCTGGGTCGCCGAACATGCAGATCGAGAAAAAAGACGAAAGTACAGGGACTTAGAGCCCAGATACCACGTCGTGCCTATCGCTATGGAAACACTAGGTCCCGCTAGTAAAGGCACAAGGAGATTCATTAAAGAGCTTGGCGAGCGGATACAGGAGAACACAGGCGACCGACGAGAGAGCGAGTTCCTGTGGCAGTTGCTCTCGCTGGCGGTATGCAGAGGTGACGCTGCCTGTATAACCGGGTCAATGTTTTGAGAGGAAGAGACTGCTACCGAGATATTTAATTATATATTAATACATGTTTAGACCTCACATATGTATGATCAGCAATAAACAATAATAATAATAATAATAATAATAATAATAATAATAATAATAATAATAATAATTAAAAAAAAATAATAATAATAATAATAATAATAATAATTTGACGTTGGAACATCTAATCTACAAAGTGGCGCTAACAGTTATATCAACAACTCATCGCGCCGACAATGAAAACGACGTTTTCCTTTGGAAAGGCAAGAATTAAGAAGACGATAGTTACAGCCAAGCCAGCGCCCACTTTGTTTCACTGCAGAAGTAGCACCAGTACGAAATAATAATAATAATAACAGTAATAATAACAATAGTGATAGTGATAATAACAATAGTAATAGTGGTAATAATAATAATAATAAAAATAATAATAATAATAAACAATGCACAGCAAACCCACTAAACCGAATCCCGATCGTCTTCAAACCCGACCCCAGCTAACATTCATCTGCGAAGTCTGTAGAAAATCCGTAAAATCGCTGCGCGGACTACACATACATAAAACCCGTGTTCACGGAAGACAAACCCACACACATTCCTTTGACCGGCCACCCGATGGCTCCGCTCCACATACTTCGACCCAGGACCAGAGAGACCCAGCCGACATTACCTCTGACAACGATCTAGAATTGCTTACCCGTATCCTAGCTCGTGCTCGCAAAAGCACGAAGCTAGTCAGGATAATTCCGAGAGGAGTCAGGGAAATCTGTTGCGCAGCTTACGCGGAAGCCCTCTCTCACTTCAACTCGAGACTAGACGCTGAATCCTGGCACAGATTAATGACTTTGCCGACACTCATGTTGCATATTCCAGAACTAAAAAGCAACGACATCACATTGTGCCAAGTAATTAGGAAGAACATAACAGATTCCCAATGGAAGACGCTGGATAATCCTTCTGACAGACCGCACCACAGCCTCACACAGTCGCGCAAGGAGCACCTCACCGACCGCCAGATTGTCGCAAGGGCAGAACGCAAGTTAGCTGAGGGAGACATACGCTCCGCCGCACGCACTCTACTTTTGACAGAGTCTTTCGCATTGCCCGACGACCGCACGACTCAGGAACTTAGAAGCAAGCATCCCTCTCCTCCGGCTCACGTCAGAGACCGCTTGATCAACTTTGAGCAACCTCCCACGGATGAGCCTTTCATCGTTCCGGCACAGCTCGAAGTTAATGCGGTTCGCTCCTTCTCACTAGCATATGGCCCTGGACTGGATGGATTACGTCCTCGACATCTGAAAGACATGTTGGACAGCACAATACCTTCTTCCGAAAGACTGCTAGCGGAACTGCGCTGTCTGACTAACTTGACTCTAAGTGGCAGGCTGCCAAGTTTTTGCCACCCAATCTTCTATGAGGCAGATCTGACAGCCCTAAAGAAAAAAAGACGGTTCCATTAGACCGATAGCGTGCGGCCTTACTTTACGTAGGCTGGTTGCCAAAGTAGCGATTGCCATCAATAGGACGGCAATCGTGAAGGCGGTGGCACCTCACCAGGTTGGCGTTTCAGTTAAAGGCGGAGCTGAAGCTGCAGCACACGCAACTCGGGCTTTCACGGAGGCAGAGGGACGCCCACGAGTCCTGGTAAAACTAGATTTTCGAAACGCCTTCAACACCATCCGACGCGATGTTATCCCTAATGAAGTTAAAGCGAAAGTTCCACAAATGTTTCGCTTAGCGTGGCAGAGCTACGGCACGCCATCACTGCTGTCCTGGGGAGAGAGTGAGCCTCTTCTCTCAGCCAACGGAGTACAACAGGGAGATCCGATTGGGCCCGCTTTATTTAGTTTAGGAATCTCAGGATTAGTGTCCCGCATGAAAAGTTCACTAAATGTGTGGTACCTAGACGATGGTATACTAGGCGGCCCGGCGAACATAGTGGCCTCCGACATACGCGAAGTGCTACAGTTTGCTGAGAAGGGAGGCTTAAATCTTAACGCCTCAAAATGCGAGGTCATAGCTGTAGGTGGAACCTCCCACCAGCAGGATGAGGCATGCAAACTCATTGCAGACGCCCTGCCTAGTACAAAGATAATTGAGTTGCCTGACCTAGAAGTCCTGGGAGCGCCCATTGGATCTCGAAAGATCTCGAAAACTATCCTGGATAAGCGGGACGCCCTCCGGTGTATCAAAACTCGGCTATTGGCGATGCACGCACAGGCTACATTATGCCTATGGAGATACAGCCTAGGATCACCTAGGCTAAACTACATTCTACGCACGTCCCCCCCCAGGCCACCACTGTGATAATTTGCAAGCATTTGACGAGGTGGCAAAGGAGATACTGAGTGAAGTTCTAAACGTAGGTCTTACCGACAGATCCTGGGAAAGGGCCACACTTCCTTTCAGCGAAGGAGGATTGGGACTAAGGTCCGTGGCAGAGCTTGCTTCGTTGTGCTACGCGGCCTCTATTATAGAGTTCTCGGGGCTTGCTGAGACGTTGCTAGAACCGGATGTTCATTCTGTGCTGCGCGGAAGGAGGGACGAAGTTGAGCTGGCAGCTAGACAAGCGATAGGCCCTGGCCCCTGGGAGCAACACCCTACACAGCACATGCTTGACAGCTACAAGTGTCAAACGACCGCTCGCACGATCTTAGATGACATCCAATCCCCGACAGAGAGAGCGGTATTCATAGCTGCCCGTGACACTTTCAGCAGTGGCTTCCTAAGAGCACTTCCTTCATCACAGCTGGGCACCATGCTGGACAACACCTCCTTCCGCATGGTGGCCGCTCTGTGAATAGGCGCTCCCATATGTGAGCCATACGAGTGTAAGGGGTGTGGAAAAGCAGTGAATGAGGACGGACTGCACCCTTTGAGCTGCACTAAAAGCCCTGGTAGGGCTCCCAGACACGCGGAAATCAACGCGATCCTAAAGAAGGCTCTTCGTCGAGCCGGCATACCAAGCACCCTGGAGCCCAGGTTGGGACTCCAAGACGACAAAAGACTAGACGGCGTCACCATCCCGCCATGGTCCAACGGCAAATGCCTGGGATGGGATGCCACGGTATCATGAACAGTGGCTCTGTCATACCTGATGCACAGCGCCATCAGGTCAGGGTGGGTTGCTAAACATGCCGAGATCGCAAAGAAACGCAAATACTCTGATTTGGGAAGGAGATATCACTTCGTACCCGTCGCCATGGAAACGATGGGCCCAATCAGCAAGAGCACAAGTATCCTCCTCAAAGACCTAGGTGTCAAAATTAGTGCTAACACGGGTGACCAGCGCGAGGGCGAGTTTCTGCGTCAGCAACTCTCGCTCGCAGTGTGTAGGGGAAACGCCGCCGCTATCATCGGCTCTATGGATTGAGGAGCGGGGGTGAGCCTACGCGGGTACACGTTTGGGTCCCACAATTGTAGGGAAATACTGAAAAATTGAATAAATAACAATAATAATAATAATAATAATAATAATAATAATAATAATAATAATAATAATAATAATAATAATAATAATAATAATAATAATAATAACAATAATAATAATAATAATAATAAAAATAATAATAATAATAAAAAAAATAATAATAATAATAATAATAATAATAATAATAATAATAATAATAATAATAATAACAATAATAATGGGCTGAGAATAGCTAGATGGTAACCATAAAATAACGAGGATACACATTCACACCTCACAATTGTATTGTCCTAACACATTATAATGATAATAAATAATAATAATATAATAATAATAATAATAATAATAATAATAATAATAATATAATAATAATAATAATAATAATATAATAATAATAATAATAATAATAATAATAATGATAATAATGATAATGATAATAATAATAATAATAATAATAATAATAATAATAATAATAATAATATAATAATAATAATAATAATAATAATAATAATAATAAGTATCTCGAGCTGTCAAGGAGGTACCACTTTGTACCCATTGCATTGGAGACACTTGGGCCCATTAGCACAGGTACGGCGAAAATCCTGAAGGATATTGGAAAGCGTATAGAAGATATTACGGGTGATCGACGCGAGGCCATGTTTTTGAGACAGATGATGTCTTTGGCCGTGTGTAGGGGGAACGTGGCTTCTATCATAGGCGCCATGAATTGAGGAAATCAGCAGAGCATCATGAACCTGGCTTAAACGTTCATACCTCACAATTGTAAAACCGAAAAATAATAATAAATAATAATAATAATAATAATAATAATAATAATAATAATAATAATAATAATAATAATAATAATAATAATAATAATAATAATAATAATAATAATAATCTGAACCGGGAGTTGCAGTTACTCAGCACGGACTGAGTCCTAAAGCGAGGACGCTTGAGCGTCGGGCCTGCGTTTCAAGTAACATCAATATACATACTTACAGGTAGTTCAAGCAAAGTTATTTATTTTAAAAGTATTGTGTTTAATATACGTTATGTATAGCCTCAAACTTAATAGATGAGCTTGGAATTTTTTTTCAAACAAATGTATTTGTATTTGAAAGATGCCATTAGCGATAAATGCAAAATAAAACATTAAAAATAACGATGTTAGTAATTTTCTAAGTTTTATCGTAAATAATTCATATGGTTGACGAACAAATTCGTCTTATTATTATTCATTTTTATTAAGGCGAGCACTTCCGAGTGTGCAAACGTATTGTAATTGACTAATAAATCGTCACAATATTTTCTATATGCAGTAAATCAGAGTTTGTCAGGACCAAATGCTTTTACAGCCACCGAAATGAAACGTTATAAACATTTTGAGGCCAAGCATAGCCAAAAGTTAGGCGTGAGAGAAGATGAGTATAAAATATGGTTATTTATATCGAGCGCGCAAATAGATACGACCCAGCATGCACAAACGCATGAGCTTAGCTCACGAACGCACGCACACATAGACAGAATCTGCTATAGATGTGCTGTCACTCGCTACTGGAAGTGTCATCATATCTGTTCGCTTGCTGGTGGTCTCGAGTTTCACTGGGTGGAGGGGCAGGCAGTTCAGCTGGCCGAGGCCGCAAGGTAATTAGGGTATAGTAAAATAGACAGTCTTCAGTAGCGGGCTGAGTATCAGCCTAGTTACATTTATAGCCACCGCCTAGCTATTTAATAATATATATATATATATATATATATATATATATATATATATATATATATATATATATATATATATATATATATATATATAAAGAGAGAGAGAGAGAAGTGCGGATATACAGGTCAAACCTGAGCCAACCTACCTCCATGTCCGTACTTCTCTTCGTTATATTGAACTGTAATCACTTTCTCTCGAATAACGTTCTGGTAGAGTCTATTGGCCTGATTGACTTTGTCTACGTTTTAAAGATTCAGCGCTTCGACGTGTATAACCGTACCCAGATCGACAGTCGTGCAGGGACGACGGTCTGAGAAAAAGAATTGCTTTTTACCGTCATTACCCAATGTGAGTGGCCACGACAGTAAAGGCTTCTTTACCCGTTCGTGGTTAGCGGGTCGCAACACGCTGATAGCGTCAGGCTCTCCCGGCTAAGCGATTATATCCTCGCCTGCTCACATGTGTTTGCAGGTGTCATCGTTTTGATCCCCTATTGCAATAGACAATCGCCGTGGTAAATATTACCAACACAGAATAACGATACACTTGGCTTGCCGTAACTCTTTGTTAGATGTCAGTTACTGAACCCCCAACCCCTGATTTAGTTGTCAAAGCTAATTTATTTCCTACCGCCGGTAGCATTAAATTAGCTATAATCTTCACTGATACCAGAAGCTGCCTCTAACGCTGTGAGACTTGAAGTATAGCTCAATAATGTGTTTAATTAAGCGAACAAAGTAAATTAAACTGCCGATAATATCTGCCTCCTTATCTGTGTGCTAGAAAATATTATAAAACAAATCATGTACAGTTATTCTGATAACACAGCCAACAATAAAAAAACATAACCGGTATGTATATATATTTATATATGTGTATATATATATATATATATATATATATATATATATATATACACATATATATATATACAGTCACTGAAAACAATATAAGGCCACCCACGCTTGCCACATTTCACGCATTTATTGTAACCGATTGTGTAAAGATCATAATGATACATGCTCACAGAGTAACAGCGGATACTTTTATCGACATTTGGAGTATCGGGTTACCTTAAAACACGAGATTTCGACATTTGGCACAGCTGCGCTGCGAAAAAATTATAAAGTCATCACCAAGATGCATGTCTTAGCGAGTGAATTGAGTGGAATAACAACGTTTGGGCTCATTTCACGGCACCTAACAACTATACTTAATATTTAGTGAACTTCCCAATGCGTCGGATAACTTCAAAAATGCGGTTTGGTATAGTGTTGAACAAATTTTGGATGACGTCCTGCGAGAGCTCGTCCCAAGCCTTCACAATTGCTTTTTTTAGTTCTACCTGGTTCGAAAATTGTTTTTCGTCGGTGTAAACCTTTCGGGCGAGCCAGCCCCATACATTCTCAATAATATTAAGATCAGGTGAGACTGCAGGCGAGCGTAGGACCTCAATGTGGCGTTGTTCGAACCAGCTTTTGATCAGCCTGGCAGTGTGAATTGGGGCGTTATCATGTTGAAAAACAAATTCGGGTCTTCCCATCAGCTCAAAATGTGCGGATTGCTCTTCTAGTAGATCCCTATAGCGCGTCGAATTAACACAACCGTCTAAAAACACAATCGGCGACCTTGTATAATACCCGACAGCGGCCCAGATCATCACCGAACCGCCACCTGAGTGCCGTTTTGACAAAAATCGTTCTTCCTTGCGCACATCGTGGAAATAATAGTTAAATCCATCCGGTCCATCACAATTGAACTTTTTTTCATCCGAAAAGAGCACTCGGTGCCATTCAGTGGTCCATGACATCGTAACCTGGGCAAAGTCGAGACGAGCTTTCTGATGCTCAGCGGTCAATCGTGGTTTTCTCTTAAGTTTTTTTCTCGTGAGCCAAAGTGTCTTCCCGAGGAGGTTTTGCACATTTCGCACGTTCGTTTGCACACCGGCCGCCGCCGCAATTGCCTTTGCCGAGAGCGCAGAGTTCGAGGCTATCTTCAAAATTGCGCGCTTGTTTCGTTCCGAAATGGCATTTGGACGCCCCGGACTCTTTTTTACGCCGTATTTTTCACCCAAATTCACGAAGTTGTTCACTATTTGGCGAGAACGCCCCAATCGACGGGAAATTTCCCGATTAGAGAGGCCGACATCCTTATAAGCCTTGATTTGGGTCTTTTCGTCACTCATAAGACGCCGACCCAAACCCATCGTTTCAGCACAGAAAAATTTCTGGTAGGAGGTCTGCTATCGTTTCCGTCGAGCCGTGAAATGAGCCCAAACGTTGTTATTCCACTCAATTCACCAAGACATGCATCTTGGTGGTGACTTTATAATTTTTTCGCAGCGTAGCTGTGCCAAATGTCCAAATCTCGTGTTTTAAGGTAACCCGATACTCCAAATGTCGATAAAAGTATCCGCTGTTATTCTGTGAGAGTGTATCATTATGATCTTTACACAATCGGTTATAATAAATGCGTGAAATGTGGCAAACATGTGTGGCCCTATATTTTTTTCAGTGACTGTATATATATATATATATATATATATATATATATATATATATATATATAACTATGCAGTACAGTGAACGCTAATATGAAACTTGACCACCATAGCGAATATCACAAGTGTGGCTAGGTAAGATAACTTCGTGTTAACGTATTCTGTGCACGCTTATACTAACAGTACCTTACGATGCTATTATATGGCTATGTGGGAATAATTGAGGACCACCAGCTATTTATTATCAAACTAAATGCGAATACGTTTACATTGTAGAGATAAAACAGTCGAGGCACAGCCTCGTAACATTGTTTACTTGTAACCGAGAACACCAGCGACCGCATTTACTGCCCGCTTTGTTAGCGTTGAGAGACTCTGGGTAACTGCTATTTTCGAACGTCTGCCGAGACTAGCGTTGAGACGGCGAATTTGGGCGCGTTTATTTAAGTGAGTCTAGTTACGATTTCTTTATGGACGGGTTTCCCGTTACAAGCAATCGTTTCACCGGGTTGCCGGTAATTGCCAAAGGCAACACATGCCGAAGCGTGCTAACCATCTAACTTACGTTCACAAGAAGACTTTACACGTGTTAGACTGCGGTCGTGCGGCGACTGGGACTCTTCTAGGGGGAGAGCTATCAAAGCTGTTAAAGTTCGGCCGAGTCAGGAGAGAGCTATCGAATCGCTGTTAAAGACTGGCCGAGGTGGACGGATGAGTAAGGCTGTCGCTATACACGTGTATCGATGGCCAGTTACAAGGGCCAGATACGACACGTGTAATAAATACCTTAGTTAGGTAAACGCTTTTCTTATAGATTTTGATGAACCCGCCTGTTTTCACCGTTTGCAATGTGAGTACTTCACTTAATATTGTACTAGCTGATAATACAGCTACTACAGCTAATACAGTAACAAACATGTAATGATAGATGGTTCAATACGGTTGCCCTCTCTCACCAGGTACTGCAACGACTACTACACCTACTTTCCTTTATGGTATTTTCAGTACCATTTGAATGGACGAGATGCACTTAGAGTAAATACTCATGCAGTCGCAACGAGTAACGAAGCTCTGTGCGCCTTCAGTCGAGGAGGTAGGTCTTTGAACACAAATACTCTCGTACGCACGTTCTACTAGAACGAGGTCGGCTTCAGCCCTTCGTCTATAGCTGAAGGCCCGAATTCCATAGGTCCGAATACGGGCGATCGATTAAATGGCTCTAAATGGTAGCAAGTAAGGCGACCGCTCTGAACCTCGGCTATAGTTGATGAAAGACGTAGTTTTCTCTCCCCTAACCGCTTGGCTCTTCATAGACTTCCCCTAAAAGGCTAACGCAGTTTGTATGTGTTACCAATGCTTATACGACTCAGTATTGGTCTGCCTACACTGACCTTTGGGTAGAGCTTTTGCCTCGCATAGTTGCTATCCGTGATTAGTAATTCTGTCACATACACTTTAAGACTAAGCAATTCGGTTATATATATATATATATATATATATAGGGAAATTCGTCTTAGTCACAGTGGTATAACTAATGTGTGATGTAAGCAAGAACCTCTCTAACAAGCATTCTACCAAGCAATACGTAAACAACAGTTTATTACATTTGTGGATAAGCCCGCCATAGTCTATTGTTTGTTGGGCCGACAAACGCATATAACGTGCGGTGGAGCTTTTCGTCATGACTAAATGCTTTCTGTGTAATGAAGTCACATGTCGGTAACCTTTAACATACACGCCCAGTGTTTGGACTGAGCTGATTACATATGCCCTTAAGCAAGTTCTTTTGAAAAGACAAACAACACACACATGTTCCATTTTCATATTAGACACAGTTGTTACACCAGCTAACCGTAGGCCTAGTTTAGGAAAAAAATGCAGAAACTAAACAATGCTGCATTAGCCGTCTAAGCCACCATAGCCTTTGTATCTTGATTTTAATGTTTGAGGTGTAACGCAATGTATCGTATGCTGTCAACGTTTGTGGTCGTGCGCCTGGTTCGTTCGCCCTCAGTTTGATTTTCCCGCAGCACGATTGGAGCGGCTTGAGTACGTAAACCTTAGTGAGTTCATGGTGAAGTGGGTTGAGGCGGATACCCACGCGGACGACCACCCTATCTTGCACTTGTTCTTGGGTGTTTACTGCATGACTTTTACCAAAAAGTCTTTCCAAAAAGCCTCTTACCAAAGAGTACACCATTATAACTACGCACAACAGCTGGCTTCGAGCTAATGCTGCCATTTCAGCGAAGCGCTAACGCTTAGTTGTAAATGTCTATACAAATATATAGCTGCAAACAATTAATTAAGGTAGACTGCAAACCACGCTGGTTATCGTTGAGCCCGGTGGGGTGGTGCATTCGCTTGTGCCTTGCAACCGGAGAAGACACATAGGTGCACGGGTTCGGTCTCACATCTTTTGCGGTTGCACATTTGTATTTATGGAGCCTGTCTTATGAAACAATGCGAAATCAATTCCGTGGATCTTAAATGAAGGCTAAGAGTCAGCACGAAAAAGTGTTGGTTGTCTTCAAATATGCTATGAGTGTTGTGCGCTTAGAATATTTAACAGTAAAAAGAGCTATGGCGATGCACAGAAACATATATATATATATACTTCGTAGCATCCAATGCTTGTTTTTGTATCTGTATATCTACTGGTGACAACAGAGCCATTCCTGAGGTGAATATTTACACTATATCAGCGACCGGAGTTTAGTTCAACTATGCATACTTATCTAAAAAAAACGTTTATACACCAGACTGAAACTCTCCTTGGTACGGTCGTCAAGTTTAACTATTTAGCTAATTTTAGCATGACAATACTGGATTTATTTGGACTTTCTCCAACAAAGGAATGTGAAGGCAGGGTTTTGCTCACCCCGATCTAACAATCAAGGAAGAAAATGCACTTCTACCCGAGCAGGATCCAATCCTACGCATCGCAACTTGATTCAGTTTCTTAGAATCGAGCACTAACAGCCAAGCATCGGCTAACTGCTGCTACGCATCGTAATAAATAGACAGTGCTCGGTGTACATGTTTGTTTTACTCCCGTATATATTGTTCGGAAGCTCTCAGGTGATACGGCTGCGCGTATTCTTGTGCGGCAGTTTGGGCCAAAATTGGCGTGAAGCATGGACCGAGTGTGCAGCCGCCTGCTAAAACACGGGTGAATTAAAGTTTCTTATGTATGAAGTAGCATACATAATGTCGGGCTGGGCTGCGCTCCAATGGTGGAGATACTTAGGCAGAGATAGTCACATGTTTTGCAGCTTTTTTCGAAAGGTAGGTAATGATTTTACGCACACAACATAAATTTTAATGATTTTATTTAAATTTTACTTAGTTCAAGTAAAATAACTAAATATGAATATGTTTTTTCGTCATACACTTGCTTATTATCAATATAAGAGCAAATTCTATTCGACTTCTATTTTATTCGCACAAATATCACTTATAGCAATCCTAGATGTTTTCGAATTGAATAGAATTAATTATTTCTTTTTAATTTCGCGTGTTTCTCCTAGGTAGCGAGACTAGGTTTTGTAGGCCATTTACCTCCGCGCAAGGAGTTGGACAGGGAGAAGGGCATTCAGCCGGATAAAGGGCATCGCGCTGAGCCGGAAAAGCACCAGGGCGCTTATTCGGGCACGGAACAGGACGACGAGCTAGTGACGATGGAGAATGCTGACCTTGGACACAACCAGAGGAGAGAGACAAGTAAAATCCGCTTTTGTGCCAATTGGCCAAAATTATGGGGTGATCGAAAAAATGTACAAAGTCACTTTAAGCACGTGTCGATGAACGGCAGCGAGCTGCGAATATCCGGACCGACAAGAACAGTCTACAGATGATGTCATAATCGACTTAATTGCATTCTGCAAAACTGCAGATTACCTGACAGGCATCTTGTCAAGGGGATAACCAGATGATGCGTACAGTAATGTGTCTCACCTTAAAGTGGGCATTCTGAGGGAGTCCTTTTTGGGTCCTTAGTGCTCGGGAGAACTGGATTGATTCCGTCAGTTGAAGAAATAAGGCAAACCAATTTCAAGGAATAACTGAGAAACCGAGAATGAAGGTCGGTGTGGTGCTGTTGCGTATAATTAAAAAAAAACGAATGACAACGCGCTCCCAACCGCACGCGCCTTAGTAGAGATTTGTCTGCCAAAGGACTCTACGTGTACACGGTGTATCTCTTGCTACATGACAAGTCAGGGAGAGACCAAGGCGATCAGTAAGCTTCTCAAGCGGCACCTCGAGTCTTCTCAGAAAGGAGAAAGGTGTCTTCTACGCTGACACGCTTAAGCGTCTCGGCAGCGCGGTTAACTGGACAGAATACAACGTAAAAGTTACATGGGTCCAAAGCTTAGCTAGCGATGATATGCGACTGAGAGTTGTATAAATCGCAGAGGGTGTCTCTGCGTCTTTGTTATAGGTCCTTACGGCCAACGGGGGCGAACAGGCCTCCCAGGATGATTCAACACTGCGCAGGTTTACAATGAGGATGATAATGGACTTGCTCGAACAGACAACGGAAGATTTTAAGCAAGCGCTAAAGCAGATTATAGGCAGTGCTGTCGCGCTTGTTGTTGAGAAGCCTCAAAAGGAATTCCGTGACCGCTGGGCGGTCGGTGGCTCGGCTAAACCACACGCCGCTAAGTTAACGGAGAACTGTGCGCACATCTGCCAGCAACAGGCCATACTGGACTTTTGTGCATACATTTGCGCCGTATAACCACTTCTCATCACCGATATAGATACATCGTTTGTTAGACTCATAATATATCTTATTGTTATATACGACGTAATGGAACTTGCGTACTTTATTTTGCGCCACGGCATGCTAATTTAACCTATGCACAACCCTTTTATGCATTGGTTATCATCACTCAATGTCGAAGTAGTCAGGGTCGACCTCTGCTATTCGAACTTTCTATTAATAGATTCGTTTTCTCTAGGCCGGTATCATCAAAAAAGAGCTCGTGGAATAAATTTGATAAAAATAGTTGTGTCTTGATAAGAGGTTCACTACCTTATGGTGAGTCAATCTAAACATTTCCATAATCCGCTTGAAGAGGGCCGGTTAGTCGGTTCAATGTCCCCGCTATGCTTATGTGCTTTCAGTTGAGATGTACGTCATATATAGCCTGAAACAGCCTTGGCGCTGTATTGAGGGTATTTTGTTGTACTTTTTATTTAAGAGCAGCATGTAAAGAAGTTTCAACTAAAACATTGATGGAGAGTAAGGATGACTTCTCTTACACTAAGGTTTTCTAAGCCCTTTGGGTAATGTGATCTCTGCAGCAAGCTGCAAAAGGTTGTGGGTAAGGGCCGAGGTGATATATTATAATATGATATAAAATGTATGCCACACAACTCTACATTCATGGAGGGGCTTTACTGTGTGATGTTATACCAACTGAAAATACATGTTTTGTAATAGAGCCTGGATAAATCAGTCTATAATTCTTCCGGTGATCTACCGCACAATCCCGCATTTTGCCCATTGAATAGATACCATTGCAAAAACATAATATCCGCTCTACTCTAATGATTTTATTCACACAATACACATGCTTAGTATCTCCAACCAACGATTTTATCTCTCGATAAGTAGAAAGGGCAACTTAGTTACATTTTAGTACAGCATAGGCACGCGTCGTGTGTCAGCTCCAATCTCGGATTTCAAAATCCCTTAAAAATACCTTTTACGGATATAATTCTGTAACAATTTTATTGGTCCACAATTTTGGACAAGAGACTATGCAGATGTGCTGGCGCTCTCGTAAGGTGTGTATATATATAAAAAATATATTTATAAATATAAATAAATCAATAAAAAAATAATATATATATATATATATATATATATATATATATATATATATATATATATATATATATATATATATATATATATATATATATATATATATATATATATATATATATATAGATATAGATATATATATATATATATATACCTC
This sequence comes from Dermanyssus gallinae, assembly GCA_003439945.1. Classification (NCBI taxonomy): domain Eukaryota; kingdom Metazoa; phylum Arthropoda; class Arachnida; order Mesostigmata; family Dermanyssidae; genus Dermanyssus; species Dermanyssus gallinae. The sequence goes on along the minus strand of QVRM01005948.1, from coordinate 366,793 downwards.
AACCACAGGCAATCGTTAAGGCAGTCAATTAGCGAATGTATCGAGAATCTGGAATTCCGATTCCCTTTACCAAACGTCATCTGTTACGCACATCCTATGCATACAAAGCAGAGATTAGCTAGCTTCGCTTCGCCGACTTAAGCCTCGTCATGCAGACGAGTACCACTGTACAGGCACGTACATGCACAGAGGGGGATGCGTAATTCCGTCGAGAAAATCGGATCGTTATCATCAATTAATAAAGGCCAAATAGTCTAGGCTCAGAGACAAGGTTCCGGAACATGAGCTGTAAGATGGGAGTTGTAGGTAGAGACTTATTAGCTTTGACGTCCGGGTCGGCAGCAAAAAGGGGGAGGAATATCGTTTTCCAATAATGCCAATCAAAGAAAATTAATCATCGATCCTACGTCCTAAAGTTCGCGCGTATCCGCCCGTCCGTGCGTCCATCAGTTCCTGCAGAAGGGATAGCAAATTCTTCCTTCTTCCCCTAATAACCGGTGAAAGCGTTCTGGAAAAAAGTGAATTCACCATAGCTTTTCGAATACCGTTAGAAGGTGTTTGGCTTCTTTTCCCACGCTCGGCCGCCCCCTCAAATAGAAAGCAAGATCGGCGGACATTTCTGCTTTAACACGATATAAAAAAAAAACGTTTATAATTAAAATTGGAACATGTAGTACTTGTATTCAAAGATAAGACTCGTTTAGTACAATGATACATACCTGCCGCGCTGCTGATATTTGTTTGTTTCAAAATAAATTAGTAAAACATCACATTAGTAAACATAGCTAAAACAGTTTTTTTTTTAAATATATATTTACATTATGTAACGGTAAAAAGGCATAGTTGCACAAGCAATGTAGGTTAAGATTCAAGTCGCTCGATTGAAAAACAATGAGTAACTATTTAACTTCCTTATATGCATATGCAGAAGTCAAGGCATCTAAGTCCGCAGATATATATATATGTATATATATATAGAGAATTTTTTCATGTATACAGATATGCCTCTTCTCGTTAATGTATGCCACTAAAAACGAATAAAGAAACTTGCTCCCACTCATGTAGATTTTTTAATCTAGAAAAACCCCGAATTCTGCCTTCTGACCGTGGCTCTAAAAACTAAGTTTTTTCAAAACCTGATCAAACATTTTTCGCAGACAATATCTGCAATCGCCGATGGAAGGCGTATCGAACGCTGCCGAAAAAACTAAATGGCATGCGCTCACGTGGACAGATGCAAAACGTAGTTAGGTGCCACGTTCTCGGCAACAATTGGCATCGTGCTCGATAACGACTCTATTGAGTGTACGTATGACTCCGCCTTCGAGCAGACGCGTGCCTGCATAGCACAACTTTCGACTTTTTGTTTGGGCGCAGGTTTTTATGCTTTACCAGCATGGGTCTTATCCCAAGCTATGCACACGCTGATTAACGAGACAGTTGCCCGAACTTATACGTTTTGCGGCTTCTATGCATTAAACTAAGTACCGTCCAGTTTTCAACTCAAGGACGGCCTTGACTGGGGGGCTGGCATGAGCCCACCAGAGAGGACGCGCCATCAGAGACTCTAACGAGCCGAGGACTGGAGCTTCCTTCAGATAGCGCCGGCTGTTTGACGTTTAGAGGGAAAAGCAGCTGGACCACGATATAATCAACTATGCAACCGCTACATATTGGACTATGCACAAGTGTATACTATGTATATACTAGTAGTACTTGTTAGAATAAAGAGACCAACACAGACGAAATGTTTATTTCGATGCGGCAGAGGCGGATTGGGCAGCGCGTACGCGGAATATAAATCCCGACCGCATTTTTAGCCTATCTGCGTTATGTGCTTGCCTCATGTGCTAATGAAGTGCTAATGAACTCAAGCGTCTATATTTGCGGCCAACCGCAGGGTCTCGAGATCAAGTTTACTAGAAAACCATCGGTTGTTATGCTTGCAGCAGCATCACGTACGACAATACGCATCAGGTGGTGGCAACACGGAAATCTCTAACTGCGTAGTGTTCTAGCATGCTAGCGTTCGGCGTAATATTTTGTTTACAACAGCAAACAAAGGACAACTCCTAGCACGGAACCTCTACATAATAGGACGTTGGACAAAGTAAGTGTCTATCTCTCGCCCATCTGACAAGTCGGCTTTTTAGATCGAATCGTACAGCAATGGGAGAGACATGGGAGCTACTCGCTACTCAGGGGCTGGCTGCTATATTGGACAAGGTCAAGGGCACCCGAGTCAGCCACGTGAAACGACTCACGCAGACAGCTGACCCATTTTGACCATACTGTCGTCTTTCTTTGCTTCGTCTCGCCTTATTCTTATGGCTTTTATGCGTTAGATGTGAGCATCGATAAAGTACGACTTACGAACGACGCTTCGAACGTTTATTTTTCAGTTTGCACTTATGGACACTTTTTGCTACATTGCTTACATCGGGCTGCTACGTGGACTCCATTGCTGCTACATACCTCTGCTGGAGAAAGCCTATATAATTCCAGTACGAGAACGCGATGACGATAGATGCATTTAGACGCTATCGTGCCGCAGGCAACGTAGTCCATTACGAGCGTCCAAAAATGTAGTTGTCAAAGCGTTAAAAAAAAGAAAACTACAGGATACACAGTGCCATTAAAAACGTCACGCAAATCACGCAATAGCTACTAGAACGTAAGCTAAGTTATGCAAAGACTGTTAGAACCACTTATAGGCAAGTAATCAGAAAACTGGCGTCACTCACTTTGACTTACAAAATCACAGCCTGTCATGTTTGTATGTATCATGTAGGTGTGGTACTGCGTTTAAAATCCTTGTGTTTTAAGGAGTGACCGCACGCATAGAGAACCTAACTCTGTCAACGGCATAAAGCACAAGCGACGCATTCCTTTGCATTAACTCTGTGTGGACTGACGTCTATCTTCCACAACGTGAGTCTTCTGTTAGTGCCCTTAGAATCTGTTAAAAGTAGTTTTCGCTACGCAGCCGGTATGGTAACCAGTGGCTTTTACAAAACGCGCAAGCTTGGTAGTAAGCAGAGTCATCAAATCAGAATGACCAAAAACACGTTTGTTGTAATTTTTCGTTTATTCCAAATTGCATATAGTAGCGTGCTACATTAGACTGCTTATGTCCGCTTTGCTTCTTAAACCATTGTAGAATCCGACGGACGTTTTAAATTTTTGTTTGCTAGTTTTAAAGGTTATATATGAAAAATGAACCGACTATCGGTGCCAGCAGTAACGATGGCAGACGTTTCTCTAAGTGATACTACAAATTGTTGCTATTGGCTCTATTTTAATATTAAAAAGGGTGGACGCGGTATGTATTGCCAACGTTGCCTGACCCGGTTAGTTGTCCTCCCAACAGTAGGAGCAAAAAAGCAACGGACTTAGCCTTAGGTCGTCGTTGGCCACTCCTGTAGTCTGCACTCTCCCTAAGAATGGTCTCCAAAAACTTTAACAACCGATGCGGAACTTTTCCACAGCTAACTTTTTGTAATGGGGGATAGAAAGTCATGCGTGGAAATGCATGTACTGATGAATGATTTAAATAGATAACTGGCTAGAGGAAATCAGGATAGATGAGAAGAAAACATATCATATTTGAAGTGATCACACGTGGATAAAAAGTGAGCGGGGTGAAAAAAAAGCCGGAGTGCGTAGTTATGCAAAATAAATGTTTGAATAAACACAGATGGGCGCAGAAAGTAGAATACACGAAACAGCTCTCAGTGGCAAGTGGTGAAAAGCTAGTAGACGGGATGCATAGGAACGTAAGCGACGCATATAACAACTGCTGTAAGATAGGGTAGTGAATTCAAAAGGGAGGGAAGCGAGGGAGTGATAAAATAAATAGGGCAACATTGGAGCGAAAAACGTGGAAAAGGGAGCATAGAACGGTAATATGAAGGCATACAGACAACCAGAAGAGTACTGGGCCAATTACTAGGAAGCTAAGAATAGAGCTTAAATGTAAATACAAGATGCATATACAAATGCAGACAAATTCAACGAGATTTTAGGGGCTCCCAAGGGACAGCGAGCAGTTTTAGAACTATGCCAACCAAAATAAACAAGGACGACTAATAAGGAGCAGAACAGAACATACACAATAGAGAAACCGATCGAATATTAAAGGTATTTGAGCGTAGCATATAGAGTATTCTAGAGACAAGTGGGAAAATAGGAAAACGACAGTGTGGATTTAGAAAAAAGTTATTAGGCTAGATAATAATATTTTTTAGTAAGTCAGGTTGTTGAAGCATGGATATTGCGGGTGTCTGGCTGGGTTTTTAAATATTAAAAAGGGCATATGATGTGGTGGACAAAACAAAAATGTATTAAAATACGTTGGAGAAGTGTAAGAAACTGGGTATTTTTACAGGAATCGCTAGCTTACTAGCGAAGTTCGACAAATGTTGAATGCACGTACGGGCTTAACGGAGGAACTGGGCATGGTGTTTAATGAAAAAAGAGCACAGTTTTAGTATTAAACATGGTTAGGGGGGGGGGAAGCAAGCTTGTATTCCAGAGGCGGAAATTAAACTATCTGAGTCAGTACAAGTATCAGGTCAGTACAAGGGTGACAATTACTACGGTCGACGATTATTATTAAAGGGAGAACTGATATTACCGCGAAACAAGGCTGAAAATGAAAGAAATGCAGGCAGGTGTAAGGGTCTCTGGGGGTTTAATAGTATAAACCAATAAGGAATATATGGAAGGCCCGTATGTACCAGGATTGACATTTAATACTCCCCTCTAGTCTTTAGAGCGGATTTGGGAAGAAAGTAAAAAACAATACAAAGAGAAGTGATAAGATTCTTATTGGGCTGCCGTCTTGTATGCACCAGAGAGCTTCTTAAGGGGAAAGGAAGAATGTTAAAATGTATACAAAGGAAAGTATAAAGTAAGCTAATATTTTATATTAAGATTAAGAATATCAATTATAACAGATGGGATACTGAGATGCAGCTGGTAAAGACGGCACTAAAGATCAAAACGAAATCGAAGGGTAGAGTTCGCAGCTAAGAATTGGGTTTAATAGTCAGCAATGAGCAAGAACGAGGGCATCAAAGAAAATAGTGAAATCGAGGGTAAAACGTCTAATACGGGCAAGTAGAAATTAACGATGATTTTCACATCGAGCTTGACAGCTATATATGGAAAAGCGGGAAAAGACGCTGTAGAATAGGTATACAATAACTCAGGAGTGAGTGGCCTATTGGCAGCTGCTAGGGCAGGGATGTGGGATACAAGGTTACAACGAGCTATATAAAAGGAAGCGAAAGTATAGAATCTAGAATTTGTGGGTTAGGAAATGAGTCAATTGAACATACTGTAAAATCATGTACAGCCTTTTGGTGAAGCAAAGATACAGTTCTGTCCGAGGCCCTAGCTTTAGGCGCAAATTTTTATAAGGACCAGGCAGATATTACAAAGAGGTTGTTTTAATGGAAGACAAATGCTTCGTAAGTATCGAAGGATAGATTGATGATTCCCCTTAGGTATAATAATAAGGGTGTCCTCCTTTCACACTTTAGACATTTCTCCGGGCATCAGGCATTCATCAAATAGTGCCAGTGTTTGGTTTATCATATCGTTTCCGGCAGCTTTGCCTCTAGACGATCTTTCAAGTGCTCTAAAAACGTGTTCGATCAAAACTACACAAACTACCCATATCCGCGCGAATTCTGCATCTTTCTGTAAGGCCCATTGCACTATAATAGCATTTATTTTGGGGTGGTGTAAGCTCCCTGCAGTACACTACCAAAATGTTTAATCAGTTCCTTCGGTTGTAGCCGCTTGTGCGGTTGTCCCTCTGCTTCTAGCAACAGCTCCCACTCCCGGCCTTTTCAGTACTGCTCTTTTTCTTTTCCGTATGCCTTTGCTTCGTTTTCTGCACTACCCCACTATTCCAAACTACCTTTAAACCAGAAGCTTTTTTTTTGTTCTTGACTCAGAACCATTGCAGATCATATCAAATTTGCCAGTTTACGCTCACTTTCTAACTCTTCTTGAGAATATCCCACTATCTAGTTTTCTCCCGGTACCCTCCCTACGACTGCACTTTTCCCTACTGCTGCTAACTTTGAACAGGGTTTATGGGTATATGTCTTCTAAATTCCGCTAATTCCCGAAATGGCATCCCATCTTCGTTTTAGTTTCTCACGATTCTTCAATTTGTTCTGAGTTACGCTTGTCCGGCCCCGCATTGAAATTCTTAAATTCTCAACTAGAACCATTGGTGTCTTTCCCAGCATCGTTTTGGCCCCAAGCACGTTCTGTCATGATCTCAGTGGACTTCACGCCTGCCGGTTTTACCTAAGCCGCCACAACTTTAACCGCTGTTATTCCTATTCTAACTCATCTCACTTCTGCTCTCGTAAATACTAAAAACAGGAAGTTTTTGGGTTGGGTAAAATCCGTCATTAGCCTGATCAAGCCGTAGTAGATCAAACCTCTTAGACATTAAAGCAATCTAGCGCAGTACTAATAAAGCTCGACCTCAGACCAGAAGGAGATTGTAAGATGGGCTATTCAGGACCCCGACGCTGTAACCGACAACCTTCATCGAGTCCAAGAATCGTTGCACGCCGGAAATTTCACGAGCACCCGGCATATGCGCCCGGCTCAAATTTAGGGGTTTTCTAGACAAAAAATGCAGACCTTGCAAATGGTACAACAGATCAGAGCAAGGGACCTTGCAATGTGTTTTGCACTAGAAATACCGGTAGAAATCTAGCTAGAGACCTGTAATAAAAAACGCTTTTTTTTAACAAAGTTGTTTTTTAATTCAATACTGTTCTTTTTCCTCCGCGAGCTTGGAGTCGCCATGAGACACAACTTTAGTGCACCGAGGGTCCGATATGTTAAGAATTCTAAAGTTTACCAAAAGTCTTTGCAGCAGCATGACCGCTGTCTCCCGAAGATCAAACCGGCGACACCATGGGATATGACAAAGTAAAAAGAGCGAACTAGCCTGGCCAGGGGCTTGCGGTCGGCCCACATTCCGTGTAGAAGGTAACCAGTTTACACTTTAACGCCCCCGCAGGTCGACACAGTATCTAACGCCAAACACGCTACACCAGGGAAGCATGCGGATTTGCGGTAAAGCCGCCAGTTTTCGCGCTCAAGTTCAAAATAGATTGCAGGCAACCAAACTAGAACTACGAAGTTCCTACAAGACGTATGTAAACGCATGGTCAAAACCATAATGGGGGAGAGAGCGGAAACATTTATTTTATAGCGTTTCTATATATATTCTTCAAAGCCCAAAAAGAAAACGCAATCGCTTTTATGGAACTTTATGAAGTGGTGCAGGAAGGACTCACATGCCCACCCTGACTTGTTGGTGAAGTTATTTAGAATGTATATCCTGAACTATTAAATTGACTTAGCCAACCCATCGTGATATGTGTAACATATTATTAATGGTGAAATAAATACTAAAATCGAGAATATTCCATTAAAAAATATAAAATATATGTTATTAGCGTAATGGTTCAAGCGTTTTGCATATCACACCGATCAGTAGCTGTTACACTATGTTATTTTACGTCACACTGTCGGGTGTTATCTTACCATAGAGGTGGTCCTCCAAAATCGACCATGGGCACAACAAAACCAGTCAATTCCAGTTAGGAAAAATGGCAAAAAAGCCAGCTGGAATCATTGTTAGACGATACACAAATACCCTAATACACTCAACATGGCTTCATGTGGAGTCAATTTTTTCTAACCAATTATGATGCAACTCGCTTCCATGTGTGTATGTGCGACCCTCCAGGATCACATTTTAGATAATTACTTGCGATGGCGGAAGATGAGATTTTTCTGGATTTCGTCTATGCAATATTTGTTTTTGATTCCAACATGTTTCATTTACGTTTCAGCCCTATTGTGGTGTTGTCGGTAAATAAGTCGATTTATCTAATCGAGTATGTCAGTCCAGTTAACGAATAAATTCCTACGGCAGTGAGTGTAGAGTAGCATTTGCCTAAGTGACTCAAGCAAACTTCTGCCTTTAGCTGCAGTGGCTGTTTAATTGAAGCAATTTTTGACCGCACATCGACTACAAGCGACAGCACCTATGATGGCTAGAACAACGAAATGCCTATGTATGGTACAACGTTGTACTGGATCCGTAGCAAGCAGTGCGGTTCGCTTTTGTTCGGAGCCTACTTCTAAATATTAAGCCCGGGCTGGCTTCGACAAACTCGCAGCCCGGGCGTCCGGAGTCGCACCTCGTTTACTACCCCATTATGCCATGTCTTCGTGGTGTCCGGAAGCCGGAGCTGCCAACATCTTGAGTCGGAGAGGCTCGTACATGCAAATCAAGCGTAAAGCGAGCGGGACAGCTAACTTAATAGGCGATTGTGATGCCTCGCTCTCGCTTGAAGTGGGCACAAGTGAAGAGTGTATGCGCTCGTTGTTGCTGCTGCTGTCTAGGTCTAAAGCCGCGCTATAGGCGACTTGTCGATGCAATCTATCCGAAAAACCCCGCAGATGGACTGGACAAGGCGTCGATGGATAAGCTGATCTTTTATGCTGTCAGTTCGCCGGAGAAATTCGACCGCATCGGCGCTTACATTGCCTATCAGGTTGAACGCGACATCAAGCGAAATCGACAGGCGCGGGTCATTATGTCGATGGACGCGATGAACGCGCTTCTGCTGGCCAGTCACTCGCAGGGCTTCAACCTGTTCGTGCGGCCCTTTCTGAAGGTCGTCAAAATGCTTCTGGAAACTCAAGTTCCGGACTTCCAGATCGTTGCGACGAGGAGTTTCATTCAGTTCTCCAAAATTGAAGAAGACACGCCTTCTTATCATCGCGGGTACGACGTATTCATACAGAAGTTTGCCGCGCTGGCCGTCGTTACGCATGACCACAATATGGACACGACAAACCAGCTGCGCATGGCTGGCGTGGCCGGGCTTCATGGAGTCATCCGGAAAGCGACAATTTGTAAACTGCAGGTGAACATTTGGGACAAGAAGCGAATGGAATTGATTGTGCCCGCCCTACTGTCTAACATTCTGCAAGCGTCATCTGAGCGCAACGGTGCCAGCATGCAGGAAGGAATAATCAACTTAACGACCGGTAGACAAGGCGCCACCGTTAACTCAACGGACACCCCAAAATCTCTAGCCGTTAACTGCCTACATGACATCATGTCTCATGCCACTTTCGGACGCGTAAGCTCGGTTGTGAAGCCAGTGCTTTACTTCCTCGACAATAACAATTTATGGTCTGTAAACAATCATGCCTTTGCTGTGCAAATCTTTAAGCTAATCATGTACTCTGTTCAGCCCCAATACTCTTACCTCGTTATACGGTTGCTGATGAACCACCTTGATACGAAAGCGTCCTGTAGTGAAAAGCTAAGCCCGGAATGCACTGCTATTGTCAACATCCTCTACCACATTTTCAAAGACCGAGCTTCGGAGAGCATAGGACCTTCGCTGCTCGACATATTCCACTCGCTGATGAACCACTTGAAGATGTCTATTACGGAAAACGGCAACGTAGCTAATTCCGAGTTCCAGGAGGCTGTTATAAAAACACTTGGAGAGTTCGCGCATGGTCTACCGGACTACCAGAAAACTGCAGTAATGTTGTTCGTTCTCAGTAAGGTGCCTCAGAGCGCGGTCGCAAATGTCGATGACGCACTAGTACAAAAGTGTCTGTTACGATTACTAATGACTGTGGCCTTACAGTACACGACAAGCAACGTCAGTCAGGTTCTTTCGGTTGAACTTCTGCACGCACTACTCAAGGTGTCCTTAGCACCGAATCCGCAGGTGCGCTTTCTTGTGCAGAGGGTCCTTCAGCGACTGCTAGATCGTCACAAAACGTTGAGAAGCCTCGAGGAGTCCGGCCTTGAGCTCTACAGCATGGCTCGCTTGCCATCGACGCTGCTTATGGTGCCGTACGGCAAGCGTTCACGACAGGACTGTGTCTTCTCGAGAAAGTTGGGCCCAACCATACTGTACAGCATGTACAGAAACACTCAACTTGAGTCCAACACGACGGACAACTTTGCCGCCATTCACGGCACGCTTGCCGTGACGCTAATTGAGCTCGGCTCCGGCGAACTGTTTGTCGAGCTGCTGCAGATTCTACTGACGCTTCAAGATGAAGCGCAGAACAATCCGGACAACAACTCGGTGCAGGTGCATCGCTTTGTCGCGTCTACGCTGCACCTCGTCTGCCATCTTTTGGCATCGCCAAGTCTGACGAGCCACGTCGGTGTGGTCATCTCGGAACGGATTCGGGACCATCCGTGTCTACTGGCCCTGCCCGAGCCTGTTAAGCAGTGCGTCGTACTTGACGACCATAGCCTCGAACCGCTAGACGACCGATATCTGTTCAGTAGAAAGTGTATCGGTCAAGCTGTATACTTGTCTGGTTACGACGGCATTAAGATTCTACAACCTTACACAGCTCCCTCGACCATTGCCGGAGCCAAGTCTCCGACCTCGAGCTCCATCTTACGGCATAGGGCTGGTATACCTGCTCTCGAGAGCCCGCAATCCTCGCCATTGGCGATGCAGTGCGACTCGATTAACGCCTTCAGCCGGTCGATTCCTAGACGCGACTTCAGCAGCCGCTCGGAAGACATGACGGTCGATATGCTGAGATCGATCCTGCATACGACGGCGCATGGCTCCGGCAAGAAGCGCCTTGATATAGCGAACGTCTTTCTGACAGCGTCCTTTAGCGAGCTCAGACGTAACGCGCACCTATTGCCGTCCAGAAACCTACAAACAGCCATCGATGGTATTTTAAGCAAAATACCTACCCACTCTAAGCTTATTCCTAGCAGGGTCGAAGAGTGTGCAGAACAGCTCAAACCAAGTTTTACTTTTCCAAAACTGTTTCTGTATTGACGTCTTCATCTAGAAATTAGGCTGAAGTCTCTCAGCAACGACGCATGTACACATATATATTTATTTATACATAAATGTAAAGAATATCTAACTCAATGTTAAGTAGATACGGCTGCATAAGTTTTGTTTGCGCTTACATATTGTAACGGGTACAACATGAAATGTTCATGTTCACGCTCATAAATCTCTTACACCGTCATCGGCTCGGTAAGAAATACTATATGTATAACATACACTGCCAATAATAATTAGCAATAAACGCCATCGTTTTTATTTGTTTAACACACTAACATACAAACATTGTCTATTTGGGATACTCCTATTGGTCTTAATGTAGCGTGGTAACTCATTTACATGTAAGCTACGTGCGTGTTTCCATATGTATATAAATTTTAAAATAAATGTAAATTTACATCCGCGCAACGCGTGCGCATTATTTTTGTTATTTATGTATATATATAAATATATAAATATATACAGGGTTTTCCATGGCCGTATGTACTTATTTTTCTATAATCGGTTTGGTAGAAATCTGCAAGAAAATATTTTTTTCAATGTAAGGAGGGGCAGAAACGTCTTGCTTAAAAGTTAGGATAACGTTTATGAAGAAAAATTCCCTTTTTTATCAACATAGTTGTGCGAAATCTACGTTTGCGTTAAAACCAGTCAACGCATGAAGAAACCAATCATGCCGGCTGTGTTAGCGAATGACAACAGACGCAAGCTAGCGAAAGGACTAAAATGTCGATATGTTGTTATGTCTTACGTTGAAACGTGCAGAACCGTAAAATGTTGCTATTAGGAACAAAATGTTGCGCCTAAAAGACCTTAGGCAATCGCAAATTCGTTGCCTATCATTTTCGTACCAAACTCTGCGTTACGTAGTTGCCGAGTAACT